>CM076575.1:370517307-370624531 GCA_034641835.2 Pinus albicaulis
TTAAAATCCCGATTTAATCCCGATTCGATCCAAAAAATCGTGAACATGACTATAAAAGCCGGAAAATTCGATTTTTTATGTGTTGTTTTGTTTTGTTTGTCCGCCCGCCCACCCGCGTTTAACACTGGAGCAGTCGCTGTGGTCGGTCGACAGTCCACGAAGAGGGTTTCAACTTTCAACTTTCGGATTTCAGATTTTCGTTGGGAGGGAGCTGAACTTTGAAGATTCGAGCTTGCAGATAATCGTGCCCACTGCCGCCAGCCTCCAGGTAAGTTAACTGTTAAATAATAAATATTAAGCTACTGCGCAGATGAGGATGAGCACGTGGCAGGAGAGAGAGGCTATGTTGAGGAGATAGGCATTAGGGTGTTGGAGGAAGGCCAACGTTATAAAAGAGGGAGGAGTTTTTCATTTGATTCATTCTCTGTTGATGATATTGAGCTAGTCATTCACTTTGAAAATACTGGGGAATGGGCTCACCGCAACACCGCTGCTGCATTGCTGTATCCTATTGAGATCTCTGTTCTGGACTCTCAAGTGCCTTCTGGCAAGGTTATTTCTTCCGGGCTTTTTTTGAGAGGTTTTGGTGTTTAAGTTTCATGTGAGTCAAGATTCAGAGATCGCAGTCACTGGGTGAGAGGACGCAGTCCATTTTGGAGGTGCTCCGGATCGGGATTTCTGCAGGAGATTGAGCCGAGATTTTGAGCAAAGGATCAGCCTTTGCCTGTGGGAGGATTTTGGTGGAGTTTGACGTGGTGTTTCAGTCATTCTCATTTAGCCCCTGTGCAGAGCCTTGGAGGCCAGTGTAATTCCCCAAGGGGGTGTTTTCTAGAGGTTTTTGGGGGTCAGCCATTTTTGATATGGTTTCTGGGTTTTGTCGGGATTGGTGAGTAGAGGAGGATTGCATATTTTCAGCTCATTCCGACAAGGGGAT
This sequence comes from Pinus albicaulis, assembly GCA_034641835.2. NCBI lineage: Eukaryota > Viridiplantae > Streptophyta > Pinopsida > Pinales > Pinaceae > Pinus > Pinus albicaulis. The sequence continues at coordinate 370,518,242 of CM076575.1, forward strand.
CAGCCCTTAGTCTTCAGTTCATTCCAGCAGTAGCAGCTACGCGGCAGTTTTCCAGCAGCTGGGACACAGTTCAGAGAGCAGCCATTTCCTGTATATTCTGAGAGTATTTCTTCACTTGCCTTGAGCAAGATTAGGTGCCATCACTCTGATCACCTATTGTACTTCATTATATTTCTCAGATTAATAAAATGGCTTAGCATTTCCTCTCTATGTTTCTGGATGAGTTGCCGTATTTTCTTTCTCTGCTATTATATGTCTGCTACACTGTTATTTTTATATATTATTAAGCATTCTAGTTCTATACCACTTGGTGTGTTTATCTTTCACTCTTAGACAGAGTCTGGAAAGGGCCCGGTAACCCCCGGATTTCGTCCTCTTTTCAAAGGCGGAATATCTGGTAAATGCCCTCCCAGTCCATCTCTGGTTGGAGTTTGTCGTGTTTTAGAGATATCCCCGAAACGGGATGTTACAGTGGTATCAGAGCATAGTTCTGGCTCAGCCTGTGGTCTATAACACTGGGGAAGAGACCATATATTTGTTACAGAGGCAGGAAATACAGAGAACACCTACGGAGAGGGAGTCTGTGATCGGGTAGTGGACACAGAGCAGGAGAGAGAGCCTGTGACAAACGCAGAACAGGAGGAGCCTGTATTAGATTCAGAGCAGAGAGGGCCGATGGCAGATGAGACAAAGGCCAAATAGTTTGGGGAGGCACTCCTCAAATCGGTGTAGGATTTAGCTAGACAGATTGAGGTGATGGGTCAGAGATTCACCGCCGTAGAGGCTAGACAGCGTGAGACCCCACGGGTTTTTCAGGTAGGAGAGGGGTCAGGTACATATCATCATTTTCCGGAGCATGGTGCTGCTCAGCGTGACACTTCTCAGCCGATGGCTTCACGTGCACCTACCCGCTCTACCATGCCCACTTTCTTGGGAGTAGACACAGGGGCAGGAGCCCAGCAGGAGGCAGAGCCCGGACACATGGGCGAGTATTTTGCAGAGTATCAGGCCTATGGGCAGGAGTTCAGGGATGCTCTCACATTCCAGGATTTTGTTCAGCTCCAGTGGGACAGTAGACCCCGCGACCATCACAGAGGGCACCGACATTATCATGATGGAGATACCCACCGCACATCTACTAGATTCCATTTGCCTACGTTTGATGGCTCATCAAACAGTTCGGCAAAGTCTTGGGTAGAGAAGCTGAACATCTATTTCCAGCTTAACCAGATGTCGGAGACAGATGCCATCAAGGTGGCGACATTACATTTGGATGGTGAGGCCCAGGATTGGTGGTTCCATGGGATGGTCACACTCAGACATTCTACAATGATGACATATGCCGAGTTTACCAGGAGGTGAATGGAGCGATTTGACTGGAGGGATCCAGAACAACACTTTGTTGAGCTGACGAGGCTCAAGCAGACTGGGAGCCCAGAGACATATATTGCAGATTTCTTGAGGGTTTCAGTGATGGTGCCAGATCTATCCGCAGCATGGATGATCTATATGTTTGTGGAGGGGTTAGCAGAGCCACTTCAGGGTCTAGCCTAGTCTACTAGACGAGCTACACTTCAGGATGCTATTAGCAGGACCCGAGACTTGCAGGATGCATTACCCAGGACTAGGACACCTTACCCCCAGAGACAAGGTTTCCAGCCCAAGGGGAAGGATGTTAGGATTTCGCCTCCCAAGGGGAATCAGGGACGAGCACAGATAGATGATGATGCCAGGAGGGAGTTGCGGAAGAAGCGGCTGTGCTTCACTTGTCAGGAGCCGCGGGCACCAGGGCATAGGTGTGCTGCTGGCAAAGCACACTTCATTGAGGTCTTCTCCGATGATAGCGGGGAAGAGGATGAGGAGGAGGATGAGGAGGCAGGAGATAGTCAGACGCCCCAGGATCAGTTGCAACCTCCTCCTCCAGGGACAAGAGGTGCAGCTTTTGTACCCACAGGAGGGACCCTTGCAGCCTTGCGAGGAGTTCCTAAGTATTTGACACTGCGCGTACGAGGGACAGTATGTGGCCAGCGAGTGTTAGTTTTAGTCGACAAGGGGCAACCTACAACTTGCTATTTGATGTGGATGATGGTCGAGCTGAGGGATATAACGACGAGAGCTTTGATGTATTTTAAAAGTGTCCTGAGCCCAGACGATGCAGTGTGCCCGGTATGTTCCAGAGTTGGCAGTGACGATGGGTACCTACACCGTGACTGATCACTTTTTCGTGGTCAACATACCAAATAACAATGTGGTATTGGGTGTCCAGTGGTTGATTACTCTGGGGAAGGTCACCACGGATTGGGAGGCCTTAGAGATGGAGTGGGATGACAAGAAGACCGGGAAGCATGAGAAGATCCGTGGGATGCACACTTACCCACCTCAGACAGTTTCGGCACATCGGATGGAGGCAGATTTCCGGAAGGGAGACATAGAGTGGGCAGTTGAGTTGCGGGCATCAGAGGTAGAGACCACCGGTCGAGCAGTTCATCCGGATATACAGGCCATCCTTGATAGGTATGATGCAGTGTTTGGGGATATACCACTAGGTCGGACACCAGACTGAGGGTTTGAGCACACCATTGAGCTTGAGCAAGGTATTCAGGCAGTGATCACTACCCCCTATAGGCATTCCAGAGCCTATCGGGATGAGATTGAGCGGGCCATCCAGGAGTTGCTGGCTCTTGGGCACATCAGACCGAGCACGAGCTCGTTTGCTTCTTCCGTAGTGTTGGTGAAGAAGAAGGACGACACCTTGAGGATGTGCATTGATTACAGGGCCCTGAACAAGAAGACCTTGAAGAACAGGTATCCTATACCCAAGATCGATGAGTTGGTGGATGAGTTGAGAGGAGCCAAGTTCTTCAAGATTGCTTTAAGGCTCAAAGATACCCGGGTTACCATCGTATCTGCGTGAGGGACCACGGATATCAAAGACTGCCTCTTCTGTGTCATTATGGGTACTTTGAGTTTTTGGTTATGCTTTTTGGGCTAACCAATGCACCAGCTACTTTTCAGTCTTGCATGAACCACATCTTCCAAATTCATCTGAGGAAGTTTGTATTGGTCTTCTTTGATGACATACGTGTCTATAGCAGGACTTGGGAGGAGCATCTCCAGCATATAGAGGCAGTACTACATATCTTGGAAGAGAAATATTTCTATGCTAAGCTCTGCAAGTGTGAGTTTGGGATGATGGAGATGTTGTATTTGGGTCACATTATTCGAGTGGATGGAGTGAGGTTCCATGAGGAGAAAATCAGGGCCATCAGGGATTGGCTGGAGCCGCGGACCGTGACGGAACTTCGAGAATTCATTGGCATATGTATTTATTACAGGAAGTTCGTCAATGGTTTCTCACAGCTTGATACACCCCTTACAGATTTGATGAAGAAGGGGGCATTCAGTTGGTCGGATATAGCGCAGCGAGCCTTTGATAGGCTCAAGGAGGTGATGAGTAGCTTCCCAGTGCTTCCATTTCCAGATTTTATGCATCCATTTGTCTTGGAGTGTGATGCATCGAGAGGGTATCGACGTAGTATTGATGCAGGGGGGACACCCTATAGCCTTTAAGAGCCGAAAGCTCCTTCCACACGAGAGGTTGTATTCTATATACGACAAGGAGATGTTGGCCAATATGCATGCCTTGGCCAAATTCCGGCAGTATTCGGAAGGGAATAGGTTCAGGGTGAGGACTAATCACAACAGCCTCAGGTTCTTTTTGGAACAGAAGCAGCTACAAGAGAGGCAGTAGAGGTGGATCAGTAAAATCCAAGCATATGACTTTGACATTGAGTATGTCAAGGGTAAGAATAACGTGGTAGAAGATGCCCTTTCACATAGACCAGCCGCGTTATCTCTTATAAGCTTGGATACAGATTGGAGGGCTCGACTTTTAGTGGAGTAATACAAGGATAGATTTGCATGTGAGGTGTTGGATGGACAGGTGGCGGATGACAGGTACAAGGTGGTTGATGAGATCATCTACTACAGGGACAGGATATTCTTGACTGAGGGATTTTATCTTAAGAAGAAGATACTCCAGGCATCACATGATTCTCCATTGGCAGGCCATCAGGGGTTTACCAAAACCTACAGGGCCATTAGAGAGAAGTTCTCATGGAAGGGCCTCAAGGAGGACGTACTCCAGCACATCAGGGAGTGCAATGTTTGTCAGAGGAAAAAGTGGGAGATGAGCCATCCCGTAGGATTATTGTAGCCTCTTCCCATTCCGAAGGGGAAATGGGGGAGCATATCGATGGACTTCATCACAGGGTTGCCCATGGTGCAGGGGCAAGGATTGTATCTTTGTCGTCGTGGACCGACTGACGAATTATGCGCATTTTTTCGCCATATCTGCGCACTACATAGCAGCACAGGTGGCCGAGCTGTTCTTCAGGGAGGTTTCAGGTTACATGGTCTTCCCAAGACCATCATCAGTGACAGGGACAACTGCTTCATGGGCAGATTTTGGCAGGAGCTTTTCCGGTTAGTGGGGACAGAGTTGACACCGAGTACCAGTTATCACCCATAGACGGATGGACAGACAGAGATAGTTAATAGGTGGTTGGAGGGCTACTTGCGTAACTATGTTAGTGGGCAGCATCGTGCATGGCTGAAGTGGTTGCATCTGGGGGAGTACTGCTATAACACGACACATCACATGTCCATTGGTATGTCACCATTTTATGCTTTGTATGGGTATCATTCCTTATCTTTTGCTGATGTGATGTTTGGTGCTAGTAAGGCTCCTAGAGCCAAGATTTGGATCCAAGAGAGTTAGGACATTATCCGAGCTCTCAAGGATAATATGGCTATAGCACAAAACCAACAGAATCTGTATGCCGACAGAGGTCAGGTGGAGAGACAATTTGAGGTAGGGGACTTGGTCTACCTACGATTACAGCCATACCGACAATTGTCGCTGAAGCAGAAGGGAGCTGAGAAACTCAAGCCCCACTTTTATGGGCCATACAGGGTGATACGCAGGATTGGGCAAGTTGCGTATGAGTTGGAGCTACGCCAAGGCAGAAAGATCCACAACTTTTTTCACGTATCATGCCTGAAGAAGGCGTTGGGGCAGCAGGTGATAGTGATAGATGAGCTACCACCCACGGATGATGAGGGGAATTTGGTGTTGCAGCTAGAGGCTATTATTGATACCAGGGAGAGGCAACTACGGAGCAAGACAGTTTGGGAATTCTTGGTGAGGTGGAAGAATTTTCCAGATGAGGATGCCACTTGGGAGAGTGAGAAGATTTTGCAACATCCATCACTTGAGTTGCTTAAGGACAAGCAACATTTTTCCGAGGGAGACTGTAATATTCGTAATTAGCGACAACTAATTGGAATATTCGATTTTTTTCAGTTTTTTCATCTATAGTTTATTAATAAATAAAAAGTGAGTGAAGAGGGTCTAACTCAGTTAAGTGGAATAAAACACCCTCCCTAGTAGCACAACCTTGTGACTTAAAGGGGAGCCAAGGGGGGCCAAGCATCACGTAGAGAGGGGGCCCACGTATGCTCTAGAAGCTACTGTGTAGATGAGGATGAGCACGTGGCAAGAGAGAGACGCTACGTTGAGGAGATGGACCTTAGGGTTGGAGGAAGGCCAATGTTATAAAAGAGGGAGGAACCTTCTCATTTGATTCATTCTGTTGTTGATGATATTGAGCTAGTCATTTCGACTTTGTAATATTCCCAATTAGCCTTGATAATTGGAATATTCCATTTTTGTTTAATTTTGCCGCTTTAGTTGGAAGTAATAAATAAAGTGAGAAATAAGAGGGGTCACCTCACTTTAGTCACCTCACTTTATAATAAAGTGTTCTTTTCCTAGTAGATTGACGTTGTAACTTAAGAGAGGGGGCCTTGGGGGTCCACATGAGTATGATGGGGGGAGGCATCAGGCTAACCCAAGGTAAACTGCGCAGGTCAAAGGAGAGTTAAGTTTTGGAGGGAGTTTGGCATTATAAAAGGAGAGGTTCTCACCTCATTTGGATCATGCATATTTTGATATTGATATTGAGAGCTAGACTTTTGTCCGCTTCAGCACGCCGGTTGTTTAGTCGGTCTGCAGCACTGTTTAGTGCACGAGTGTCTCCGGTCGGAGATCTCACCCTTAGCCTCGGGGGACTTCGAGTGCCTGCCCTGGTAAGGTTATTTCTGGTTTCACCCTTAGCTTCGGGGACTTCAAGTGCCCGCCCTAGTGAGGTTAATTTCTGAGTTCTATCTTTCAGTTTCAGTAGCAGTTTCAGGTGGAGAGTCGGAGAGGAAGAAGCCCTCTAGTGGCTGCGCAGATCTAGCAGGAAAAACGCAGTTTCAGCAGCAGGAAGGACGCAGATCAGTTTGGAGTGAGGACGCTGTTCCAGTAGGAAGAGGAAGGACGCAGATCTGAAGGCACAGTGATAGATCCAGCCTTGGAGATTGTAGATCCGAGCAGATATTTGCAGATCTGGTTCTGTAGGTTGCAGATCTGGAGGGGTAGCACTAGATCCAGCTTGGGAGATTGCAGATCTGAGGAGATATTGGCAGATCCAGCCTAGATCTGAAGAGATAACATCAGATCCCGCCTTTGAGGTTGCAGATCTGAGGAGATATTGGCAGATCTAGCATAGATCTGAAGAGCTAGCAACAGATCTAGCCTTGTGGGACGCAGATCTGGAGAGATAGTAGCAGATCCAGCCTTGTATGACTCAGATCCAGCAGATCTGGGCAGAGAGGACGCAGATCCAGTCAGGGAGGACGCAGATCTGATGAGTAGGGTCTTTATGTGGGGTTCTGGCAGCATTTTTCAGTGTTTTCAGCCTTGAGGAGTTGGTCATCTCATCTGAAGGATTTGTGGGTAGATCCAGCCCTTTTGCCAGCATATTTCTTGAGCTTCTGAGCTGTTCCTGAAGGCACAGCGTTTTTGTAGGAGGAGGGTTTCTGGGGGCGATTTTCTGAGGTGGTCCATTTGCTTCTTTTGTTTCACTGGCTTTCTCGGGGTTTTGTCCAGGCAACAGTTTTGGTGATCTCAGAGATTTTAGCAAACACGCAAGAAGGGGATCACCAGCTTCGCCCTCACTCCACAGCTGTGCTAGCCATTTTATAGCTTTCTTCCAAGAACAGGGATGCAACTTTCAGAGGTAAATACTTTCCTTTTTTCTCGAGAGGATTCTTCATTGTGCTCAGCAAGGATAGGTGCCCTCATTCGATTTTCTTGTACTCCTCTCTATGTAATTTCGTAGATCAATAAAATGGCTTAGTTTTATGGCACACTATGTGTAATTGTCTGATCTCGTTCAAATTTTATATTTTCTATATCTCGTTTGGTGTATCGCTATTACCTGTTATTTTTGGGGATATTACAGTGGTACCAGAGCATAATTCTGGCTCAGCCTGTGGTCTATGACATCAGAAAAAAAGATCATACAGAGCCATAGCAGTTGCAATAGCAGAAACGCAGTTGGAAAAAGGGCCAAAATAAAAAGGGTCAAATTTTGAAGTTTGGAATTAGGAAAAACGTTTTCTGGGTTTTTCTGGGTTTTGGACAAGGATCACCTTCCCAAATCCTTAGAATTTTCTGAGTAGTTTCCAATGGGTAAATCGGAGGTCAAAGTTAAGCAGCGGTATGGTTTTGCAGCAGCCGTGCAGTTTCTGTGGAGCCTGTGAGGAAGACAGAGCAGCGGAATCCAATGGAGGACATGATTGTGAAGTTGGTTGAGAAGATGGATACATTCATGCAGGATGTAACCAAGAGATTTGCAGCCGTAGAGGACAGTCAGAGAGAACTCCCTAGGGGTTTTCAGATCGTTCATCATAATGCCACTCGGCATATGGCATCGTGTACACCCACACGTCCCACTATGCCCACATTCTTGCCAGAGGACCCAGGAATATCAGTACAGCGAGAGGTAGAACCAGCTCGGATGGCTGACATTCTTGCACAGTATCAGGCCTTAGGACAGGCATTCATGGATGCTCTCCCCTTCGAGGAATATATCCTGATCTGTTATGGCATTAGACTCCATGATCAACACCAGGGGCACCGGCATCATCATGGTGGAGACTACCACCGCACAGCTAGTAGAGATTATGTTCAGCTCCAGCGTGATAATAGACCTCACAACTCTCACAGAGGGAACCAACACTCACATGATAGGGGCTTACAGCGCACAGTGGACAAGTTGGATACCTCTTTCCAGCGTGACCGAGTATCGGAGAGGGAAACCATTAAAGTGGTTACCTCGCACTTGGAGGATGAGGGCACACAGGATTGCAGGGAGCCTGAGGTTACACCTAGTGTGACACAGGACTCACCATCATTGGAGACCTCCTCGACCGTGCCGGTTGATATCATAGTGGAGGTAGAGCCTACCATGGTAGAGTCGTCCACTGAGGTGATGACTGGAGCCATGTCCGAGTCTTCGGGTGGTAGCAGCACACAACAGATGGGTGAGGTGTCAAGAGATGTATCCACCTTCGATGAGGTACTAGCAGGTACAGAGGTATTGGATGATGGTCGCAGACAGCAGTATCATCGGCTTCGGACGGACCTTCGAGTTTTGAGAGAGAAGGCCGCGTCAGTACGGGAGACCATTTTGTTGCAGGACCAGGAGCTGGAGGGTATGAGAGCGACTTGTGCCAAGTCGGCGGCCAAGTTGGTCCTCATTGGGGAACAACTGGATTCCCTGATGGTACAACCCGAGAGCACATTGCAGCATCAGATCATTCCCCTTCAGGTATGCATGGATGGGACTAGCAGTGTTGTTGGGACATCTCTTTCCGTTGGAGAGAGAGAGGCAGAGCCACCTAGTCAGGTCTCATATGTTGACTTGGATAGTGGTATGAGACGATCAGAGTTGCACAGGGTACAGCAGCCACGTGTTGAGATTGGATGGCGAGAGATTTTGAGTTGGTACTCGGTGGAGCAGACTATGGATGAAGGGGAGGTCTCAAGGAGAGATCTCACTGGAGATGCACTTCGACACACCATGGGGTGCAATGACTTTCTTCCCTTCTCACAAGAGCAGATAGAAGATGGGGGACATCTTCAGATGGATAACATCTCTCATGCTTGTGTTGGACATCCCTTGAGCCATACACATCATGATGGGAGGTTTTTGCCTACCACCTATTTGATTCTTGATAGGGTCTCATTGATCCTTGAGAAGTTTATACTTCAAAATCCCATGAAGGGCAAAATCAGAAATTTGATTTGGGAGGATGATAGCCCTCATGGGAGGAGTACCAGGATGAGGAGAAGGAGGCATCCACAATGTATTGAGTGGATGTGGTTGATGAGCAAGGAGCTAGGAGGCTATTTGCAGATCTATGACACCAGGCAGCAGGAGGCTTGGATGCGCTGGTTAGTCTTGAAAGAGTTTGGCCATCACTTGGCAAACACTCTTCCTAAGAGTAGGAGGATGGGGAAAAGATGGATGGATACTTGCATCATGGAGCAGCATAGAGTATGGATGCATGGTGTTGATGTGTTACTCATATCATTCATTGTGTCTTCGTCACATGAGTTGCATGATGGAGGTATGGGGAGGCAACACAATTTCTTGTTACTTTGCTGGGGAGAGCAAGGGCAGATTTGCCCCCACACTTTGCATGATGTTGCAGGAGGAGGAGATGGCACTATCTCCATGGTCTTGGATGGGGAAGCACTTCCATCTTGGGAGGTATTCCATATTTATTGCAACATTATTAGAGGAGTCTTTGACAAGGAGCATGTCAAAGAACAGAGTCTTGTACTGACAGGAACTCATTTGCATGAGCTCACAGCGTTGTCACCTTGGAGCAGAACATTATGGATGAAGTGTGCACAGCAAAGATATGGTGGATCTATAACCCATAGGTCTCAGGATCACGTCATATTTGTTGCACAAAGAGGAGGGAATGATGATAGAGACATCTATGGCATGTTCTTCTTGACTTGGGTTTCCAAGCATAAGGAGGATTACCTTCTTGCACCACATGAGACCTTCAGCATTTCCTTCATTTTGCTCTTGATCATGTCTTCACTTGCTGATATAGATCAGATCGGTATGGGAGGCTTGATTATGAGGGAGGCACATGAGTTGAATGTGCCTTTGAGCATCTTCTGCACTACATGTTCTAATAGGAGCATGGGAGGAGGCATGGCCACCACTACTACATATGTGTTCTCTTTTGAGGTGGGCCATGAGATTGATATTCATCCATTGTACAGCTATGGGCAAGTGTTTGGCCTTATGTTGTTGTCATATTCAGTCATTTACTATCCATTAGTAGATGTGAGGGATCTTGTACATTGCTTGCCATGTGATTTTCTGAGGTTGCAGTGGATGAGACTGCATTGTATCCTTGTGAGATATTGTTTGCACTATGTATCCTCATGTAGAACCTTCAGCAAACATCTCATTAGGGTGATCCATGATGACCATGTCATATTCTTCAGGGATGGTTTATTTTGGGCCAGTTTGTTCTTCATTGATGGAGGAACCTTCTATGGTGGATTGTTTTTCACTTTGCCATTGGAGGACAATGATTTGGCAGCCCAGGATCAGCATAGACTCTACACTTTCCATGAGTGGAGGGAAGGACAGCATGGGGTAAGCTATGATGCTTGCCAAGTTCATATTCTCAGCCCACCTTCATTACCAGAGCTTGAGGTGGAAGGAGATTTTCAGGAGTTGTCTTGTTGGGAGGTGGCTCATTTTGGTTGGATGATTGCTTGGGGATGGAGGATCCACATGAGAGAGATGTTCCTCACTTCATGCCTTGAGTGGAGAGGGATGATGAGCTGGTACACAGTCGATGGGACAACTTACACATTCATAGATGCAGAGCAGCAGCAGTCATGGTCTTTAGTCATAGCCAGAGGCAGTGAGCAGTCCGAATCATGGGGCTTGGGCGATTATTGGCCACAATGGCGATGGGATCCGGGAGGACTATTGATGGGCTGGTACCATGAGAGGCCAGTTTGGGATCCTGGCATTGAGATATCCCTTCATATCAGGGTGATGCAGGAGACAGAGAGGTTTCAGTGGGACCCAGGCACATTTTGCAGTATCGGCGGGGAGCATCAGCTAGAGAGGAGGCTTGTTCAAGCATTGCTTGAGAACAAGCCATTTTTGCCGGATGAGGATGCCACTGGGGAGAGTGAGCAGACTTTACAGCATCCATCACTTCAGTTGCTTGAGGACAAGCAACGTTTTGCCGGGGGAGACTGTAATATTCCCAATTAGCCTTGATAATTGGAATATTCCATTTTTGTTTAATTTTGCCGCTTTAGTTGGAAGTAATAAATAAAGTGAGAAATAAGAGGGGTCACCTCACTTTAGTCACCTCACTTTATAATAAAGTGTTCTTTTCCTAGTAGATTGACGTTGTAACTTAAGAGAGGGGGCCTTGGGGGTCCACATGAGTATGATGGGGGGAGGCATCAGGCTAACCCAAGGTAAACTGCGCAGGTCAAAGGAGAGTTAAGTTTTGGAGGGAGTTTGGCATTATAAAAGGAGAGGTTCTCACCTCATTTGGATCATGCATATTTTGATATTGATATTGAGAGCTAGACTTTTGTCCGCTTTGATATTGAGAGCTAGACTTTTGTCTGCTTCAGCACGCCGGTTGTTTAGTCGGTCTGCAGCACTGTTTAGTGCACGAGTGTCTCCGGTCGGAGATCTCACCCTTAGCCTCGGGGGTCTTCGAGTGCCTGCCCTAGTAAGGTTAATTTATGAGTTCTATCTTTCAGTTTCAGTAGCAGTTTCAGGTGGAGAGTCGGAGAGGAAGAAGCCCTCTAGTGGCTGCGCAGATCTAGCAGGAAAAACGCAGTTTCAGCAGCAGCAGGAAGGACGCAGATCAGTTTGGAGTGAGGACGCTGTTTCAGCAGGAAGTGGAAGGACGCAGATCTGAAGGCACAGTGATAGATCCAGCCTTGGAGATTGTAGATCTGAGCAGATATTTGCAGATCTGGTTCTGTAGGTTGCAGATCTGGAGGGGTAGCACTAGATCCAGCTTGGGAGATTGCAGATCTGAGGAGATATTGGCAGATCCAGCCTAGATCTGAAGAGATAACATCAGATCCAGCCTTTGAGGTTGCAGATCTGAGGAGATATTGGCAGATCTAGCATAGATCTGAAGAGCTAGCAGCAGATCTAGCCTTGTGGGACGCAGATCTGGAGAGATAGTAGCAGATCCAACCTTGTATGACTCAGATCCAGTAGATCTGGGCAGAGAGGACGCAGATCCAGTCAGGGAGGACGCAGATCTGATGAGTAGGGCCTTTATGTGGGGTTCTGGCAGCATTTTTCAGTGTTTTCAGCCTTGAGGAGTTGGTCATCTCATCTGAAGGATTTGTGGGTAGATCCAGCCCTTTTGCCAGCATATTTCTTGAGCTTCGTTCCACGAAGGCACGGCGGGAATTTTTTTTGTCTGAGAGGGTTTAAGGGCGATTTCGGGTGAATCCCGTACAGCTACCGGTTTACGGGTTTTGTCAGGGCCGGTATAGGTGATGTTGTGGTTACCCAGCTCATTCGGCAAGGGGGATCGGCCCCTAGCTTGGGTTCCTCCAATTCCGGATTTACGGCGGTTTATTCCAATGGTGGGATGCGATTTACTATGTGTATTCCTATTTTACGAAGGGGATTCTTCATATGAGCAAGGATAGGTGCCCTAATTCTGATTTTCTTGTACTCCTATACCTAATAATACTTTCAGATCAATAAAATGGCTTAGTTTTATGGCACACTATGTGTAATTGTTCAGTGATCTGGTTCAGCCTTATATTTTCTATATCTGTTTGGTGTATTTCTGTTTATTACTGGTTATTTCCCTTTGGGGATATTACAGATTTCTTGAGCAGACTGGCTGTTTAACTTCTCTGCAGCACTGTTTAGTGCACTGAGTGTCTCTGGTCGGAGATCTCGCCCTTAGCCCCGGGGGATTTTGAGTGCTTGCTCGGGCAAGGTTATTTCTTCAGTATTTTGAGAGAGGTTTTGGTGTTTGGGTTTGTTGCAGAGCTGGGCATTCATAGAGATTGCGCAGTCACTGGGAGAGAGGATGCAATTCATTTTGGAGGTGTTCCGGATCGGGATTTTTGCAGGAGATTGAGCCGAGATTTTAAGCAGAGGATCAGCCTATGCCTTTGGGAGGATTTTGGTGGATTTTGAGGCGGTGTTTCAGTCATTCTCATTTAGCCTCTGCGCAGAGCCTTGGAGGCCAGCGTAATTCCCCAAGGGGTGTTTCTCGGTGTTTTTCGGAGGTCGGCCATTCTTGATATGGTTTCTGGATTTTGTCGGGATTGGTGAGTAGAGGAGGATTCCAGATTTTCAGCTCATTCCGGCAAGGGGAACAACACCTATTCTTCAGTTCATTCCAGCAGGAGCAGCTACACGACAGTTTTCCAGCAGCTGGGACGCAGTTCAGAGAGCAGCCATTTCCTGTATATTCTGAGAGTATTTCTTCACTTGCCTTGAGAAAGATTAGGTGCCATCACTCTGATCACCTATTGTACTTCGTTATATTTCTCAGATTAATAAAATGGCTTAAGCATTCTCTCTCTCTATATCTCTGGATGATTTGTCGTATATTGCTTCTATGTTATTATATGTGTGCTGCATTGTTATCTTTATACATTTCTGGGCATTCTAGTTCTATACCACTTGGTGTGTTTATCTTTCACTCTTAGACAAAGTCTGGAAAGGGCCAGGTAGCCTTCGGATTTCGTCCTCTTTCAGAAGCGGCATATCCAGTAAAAGCCCTCCCAGTCCATCTCTGGTTGGAGTTTTCCGTGTTTTAGACATATCCCCGAAACGGGATAATACATAAAACTGCGATTTTGACAATTGTATGATGTATCAATGTATCAATGTATCATGTATGAGTATCTAAGATCTTAAATCTATGTTTGAATCAACGAATTTGTATGAATTTGTGTAAAAAATATCTAATTTTTAATATATTAATATATATATCTAATTTTTAATATATATATATATATATATTTAATAAAATAATATATAACGTATCATATCTCGGACGTGTCCTGTTCCGGGGGTCACTGTATCCCGAATCTGATTCTTGAATCCCATATCCATCGAATCTCGAATCCCCGTATCAGGTGACTTAGCCCATGGTTATTTTGAAATTCATCTACTCTTCTTGGTAGTCGGAAAAACAGTCCTGTACTCCCGTCATGTGAGTAGATGCTTCACTGTCAATATACTAGACATCTGAGGACGTAGTGCTTGATACACAAGGAAAATCTTCCTCTAATCTGGATGCCAATACAGATACATCGTGATCCATCCGTTCTTTCGTGCTTCCCCCCCTCTTGGAGGACTGCGTGAACCCTTCTGTGCTGTTGCCCTGTAGGACTGCGTAGATCTTTGTTCACTAATAAATGCCCCCCCTCTGTTATTCATCTCTGGCTCTGATAACATGTGAAAAATTCTCAACCAGTTGCAGCGATAGATTTATTTCTCTGACTTAGGTTCTTAATTAGAAAGATTAATTATTTGAATACTGTTAAACCGGATGGCATTTCTCCAAACGCTTTTTGGGTCTTGGAGATCTAATGTACTCCAACTCCTCCACAAAATTGCGGAGCTAAAGCACATCCGATGCTATCCCAAAATCTCAACAATTAGAAGTATTAAGATGGACGGGTGCCGGTTGGTGCAAAGGAATGCAAAAATGACGGTGAAATAGTTAGCAACGCCAGAGTCTGAGCTGTAGAGCAGAGTTGGCAACAGTGCAGGAAGGCAAAGTGAAGAAGCCAGTAACAACACAACAACTTCAGAGGGACATCGCAGAGGCTAGCAACAGTCAGATCTTCATCACCAAGATGCATCATACTTGTCCAATTTTGGATGTTTTTCAGTTGCAGTAAGACACTGTGCTGCAGTGCAGTAGCAGTTGGAAATGACAAAGTTAGCAGTAGCAGGAATGCAGAATTGAGAGGGAGTTGCAGTGCAGATGCAGTGTTGACAGTGGCAGTGTCAGCAGCAGTATAGTTGTAGCGTTTGCGTAGAGTTGATGGGAAGCAATGTCAGACATTGACAACAAAGAGGGAGATGTTACAGAGTAAGAGCAATACTCAGAGGGTGTATTGCTAGAGCACATTCCTCGCTAAGAGGGAGTGTTGATTTGGGGTAGCATCGGATGTGCTCTAAGTTTCAAAATTTGTAGAGAGGCTTAGACACATGTATTTGAGATAACCCAGAAATCGTTTGGGGAAATTCCACACGGATTGTATTTTATTAAAATAATTAATTATTTTTAATGGTACCCTAAGTCTAAACTTAGGAAAATAAATTAATTAAAGTGAATTAATAGAATATGGGTGTGAATGTTCTAGAAAGGGCGGATCAAGTTAAAAGTTAATCTTAACCATTGATTAGAGATCTAATCTGGGCTATTGAAGTTTCAACGAGAAGACTAGAAGAATGGCTTGAAGGGTCATTTAGAAAATACATTTGACGGAATAAGGATCAAGAGATCGATTTCTTTAGTGAGCAGTGCTCAGAGAGAAACTTCGATCGAGAGATCTTCTGCAGAGAGGGGCGGTAATTCCGGTTGGAGGCATTCCTGATCCGGAGAGTGCATAGCAGAGGAGGTAGTGAGGGCCACAGTAGCAGTGTAGATCCAGTGATGCAGAGCTTACGCAATCACTGCGTAGAGCCTGAAGGGAAATCATATTTTTGCTGAGGAGACAGTGTTGGGCTAGTGCCAGGTCCTGGAGAGATTTTCTGGAGGCCAGAAGGCCTCAGTTTCCAGCCAGCAGAGAGACCAACGCAAAGACAGAGGGCAGCCGTAGTTGTGATGTAGAGACTATGTAGAGTGACATAGTCACTGCACAGAGACAAGGCAGGGCAGCCTGTTTTTGGTGTTGATCAGTGGCAGGTTCCCGTGAAGGAGTGAGGTTGTGTCATGAGATCTTTCTTGTTAGTTTCTCTGCATGATTTGACAGATCTGTTAATCATAGACTTGTACTAAAAAATAATTACTGCATAATAATATAAACCCTCAGCTCCTGCATCGATTTTCCTGCATTGGGTTTTTCCGAGGACATTGGTCCAAAAATAACTATGTTAGATTTCTGTGTGATCTATTCTTGTTCGGTTTTGTTTCCGCACTTGTATTTTTTTTTGCAATTTATTTGTGAAGGTTGCAGTGTGATGTATTGAGTGTTTGTCGTAGGAAACTGCAAATAAATTGTTAAGTTAAAATTAACAATTAGGTGAATATCTTCCAGTTGTTGCTATAGGATTCCATATTTTCGGAATTTTTACATAACATGCCCAAATGGGTCTTCAAACTTTGACATTGACTCAATAGACTTTATGACTTGATGACAAAACCTAAAGTCTCATAATGGCAGCCATAACTAAGAATGAAATTCCTTGCTTATGAAACCCATGAGACAAGCATTACAATCATAATTTTATTTTTCTTCCTTACATCAATTACATAACAAATCACTATTACATGTGATTATAAAGATCGAACCTAGTTACACTTTTTAACACTTCCAATTTTTCAAGGAAATATTGCCATCAATGCTGAAGCTCATATAAAGAAGTTCAACACTTTTGTTCAGGGATATGCTCATGTCGCTTCTTATAACCATGGGGATGTCAGAATGAGACTGCTTGTTCTTTCATTCGAAGATAATGCACTTGATTGGTTTTATGACAAAGCAGATAATGCCTTTGATTCTTTAAGAGCCCTCACTGATGCATTCAAAGATAAATTTGGGGATAAAAGAGAAGGAAAGTACTTGGTCAAAGAACTTAATACTATTGAGAAAAGGGAAAATTAAACAATTGAGGAATTCAATCAAAGATTTAAGGGTTTTCTAAAGAATATGACTCAAGACTACAAACCTCTTGACAAGATAGTGTTAGAACAATGTCTTGAAGCCTTCAATGTTGATTCTCAATATGAGATTAAATGTGCCAACCCTGTTACTTTAGCCGCTGCCCAGAGTACAACTCAAGAATTAGAAAAGGATAAGAAAGCTTCAGGTAAGTCAGAGATCCCAGGTTTTGAAAGAGGCCCGGTCAAGACTAAAGGGAAATAAATTAAGGAGGAAGAGCATGACTCAATTAAAGAATTAACACGAATATTTAAGGAAATGAAAATTGAGCATGCTAGAACGATAAGTGATATGCAGAATAAGCTAGTTCAGACGGAAAGAAATTAAATGCAGAATATGTGTAATATCCGAAAAGGAAATAACCAGTAATACAAAGCATACAACAAGATACAAAATGCTATAAACTGAACATGAAGCAGATACACATGAAATAAAGAGAATACTGAGCCATTTTATTATACTGAGAAATAGAAATGAGTACAAGAGGTGATCAGAGTGATGGCACCTCGACTTGCACTAGGCAAGTGTAGGAATACTCTCAGAATATCAAAGGAATGGCTGCTCTATGCTCTGCGTCCAAGTTGCTAGAAAACTGTCGTGCTGCTGCTACTGCTGGAACCAAATGAGTATTTGGGGCTGCTCCCCTACTCGGAATGAGCTGAAACTCTGGAATCCGCCTCTACTCACAATACCCAGAAAAGCCCAGAGAGCGATTCTGAAATGGATGACCCCCAAAAATACCTCCCTTGAGGATCTACGCTATCCTCACAAGGGCCACGCTGAGGCTAAATGAAATCCTCCAAAAGATGGCCTCTCGCTTTTCCAAAAGCCTCCAATAGGCAAGGGCTGGCCCCTTGCTCAATCTCTTGACCAAAATCCTCCGAAATACTGCTACCCCGAAGCTCCCTCAAGATGGACTGCGTCCTCCCTCTCAAGACTGCACAGTCTCTATGGCTCTGCTCCTCCCACGAAATACCAACACCAATCCTCCTACAAAATACTGATGAGACTACCTCACCCGAGCAAGCACTCGAAGTCTCCCGGGGCTGAGGGTGGGATCTCCGAACGGAGACACCCGATGCACTAAACAGTGCTGCAGAAAAGCTAAACAGCCAGCGTGCTCTAAGTCGAAGTGACCAACTCAATATGCATAAACTCGAATGAGGAAATGATGAGGCTCCCCTCCTTTTTATAACGATGGGCCTCTCACAACCCTAGGCCCTACCATCTCCTATGTTGCCTCCATTTGGCCCACGTTGCCAACTCAACTGCGCTGGCCATGCTCACGCATTCCATGTGGGTCCCCACCCTTCACGTGGTCACTTGGCCCCCCTTGGCCCACCTTAGTCACAACGTTGATGTTACTAGGTGACTTTAGGGAGTCCACTTTATTCTAAGTGAGCTATATCCCCCTATTACTCACTTTTATTTATATTTTAACTATAGAAAGCAAAATTGATCAAAATTAATATTTCCAATTAGCTATCGCTAATTGGGAATATTACAGTCTCCCCCGGCAAAATGTTGCTTGACCCCAAGCAACTATAGTGATGGATGCTGCAAGATTTTCTCACTCTCCCAAGTGGCATCCTCATCCGGCAAATTCTTCCACCTCACCAAGAACTCCCGGACTGTCCTGCTCCGCAGCTGTCTCTCTCTGACATCAATAATCATGGCCTCCGGTTGTAGCACCAAATGCTCCTCATCATTTGTAGGCAGAAGCTCCTCTGTCACTGTCACCTACTGTCCCAAAGCCTTCTTCAGGCATGATACGTGAAAAATGTTATGAATCTTGCTGACTTGGGGCAGCTCCAACTCATAGGCAACCTGTCCAACCCTACGTATCACCCTGTAAGGTCCAAAAAAGCGGGGCTTGAGCTTTTCAGCCCCCTTCTGCCTCAGAGTCGACTGTTGGTATGGCTGCAAGCGTAGGTAGACCAAGTCCCCTACCTCAAACTGTCTCTCCAACAGACCCTTGTCGGCATACAACTTCTGCTGGTTCTGCACTGTAGCCATGTTATCCTTGAGAGCTCGGAGGATGTCCTGACTCTCCTGGATCCAATCCTTGGCTCTTGGAGCCTTGCTGGCACCAAACATCATATCAACGAAAGATAAAGCATGATGACCATATAATGCATAAAACGGAGACATACCGATAGACATGTGATGTGTGTTGTTGTAGCAGTACTCTCTTAGGTGCAGCCACTTCAGCCATGCTCTCTGCTGCCCATTGACATAGTTACGCAAGCAGCCCTCCAGCCACTTGTTAACTATCTCTGTCTGCCCATCTGTCTGTGAGTGATAGATGGTGCTCGGTGTCAACTCTGTCCTCACCAACTGGAAAAGCTCCTGCCAAAATCTGCCCATGAAGCGGTTGTCCCTATCACTGACAATGGTCTTGGGAAGACCATGTCACCTGAAGATATCCCGGAAAAACAGCTCTGCCACCTGTGCTGCTGTATAGTGCGTGGATATGGCAAAAAAGTGTGCATATTTTGTTAGTCGATCAACAACGACAAATATATAGTTCTTGCCCTGCACCATGGGCAACCCTGTGATGAATTCCATCGAAATACTCTCCCATTTCCCCTCTGAAATGGGAAGAGGATGCAACAGACCTGCTGGATGGTTCATCTCCCCCTTGTTGCGCTGACAAACTTCGCACTCCCTGACATTCCAGAGTATGTCCTCCTTGAGGCCCTTCCATGAGAACCTCTCTCTGATGGCCCTATAGGTTTTGGTAAACCCCTGGTGACCAGTCAATGGTGAATCATGAGAAGCCTGTAGTATCTTCTTCTTGAGCTGAGAGCCCTCAGTCAAGAATATCCTATCCCTGTAGTAGATGATCTCATCCATCACCCTGTATCTATCATCCATCACCTGTCCATCCAGAACCTCGCAAGCAAACCTGTCCTTGGAGTACTCCACCAAAAGTCGAGCCCTCCAATCTGCGTCCAAACTCATCAGAGACAACGCGGCTGGTCTGCGTGAAAGTGCTTCAGCCACCACGTTGTTCTTCCCTTTGACATACTCAATGTCAAAGTCGTAGGCCTGGATCTTGCTGACCCACTTATGCTCCCTCTCCTGTAGCTGCTTCTGCTCTAAAAAGAATCTGAGGCTGTTGTGGTCAGTCCTCACCCTGATCCTGTTACCTACCAGGTATTGCCGGAATTTGGCCAATGCATGCATGATGGCCAACATCTCCTTGTCATATATGGCATATAACCGCTCATGTGGAAGGAGCTTTCGGCTCTCAAAAGCTATCGGGTGACCTCCCTGCATCAACACTGCACCGATTCCCTCTCCCGATGCATCACACTCCAAAACAAATGGCTGCGTGAAATTTGGCAATTCAAGTATTGGGCAGCTGCTCATCACCTCCTTGAGCCTGTCAAAGGCTTGCTGCACTGTATCTGTCCAACTGAATGCCCCCTTCTTCGTCAAATTTGTCAGGGGTGCAGCAAGCTGAGAGAAACTCTTGACGAACTTCCTGTAGTAGGTGCAGATAGCTACAAACCCTCAAAGTTCTGTCACGTTTCTCGGCTCTGGCCATTCTCTGATGGCCCTGATCTTCTCCTTGTGGACCCTCACTCCGTCCACCCCTATAATGTGTCCCAGATATAGCATCTCTGTCAGCCCAAACTCGCACTTGGAGAGCTTAGCATAAAACTGCTGCTCCTCCAAAATACGCAACACTGCCTCTATGTGCCGGAGATGCTCCTCCCATGTCCTGCTGTATGCCAATATATCATCAAAGAAGACCAGCACAAACTTCCTCAGGTGACTATGGAAAATGTGGTTCATGCACGACTGGAATGTGGCTGGTGCGTTGGTTAGCCCGAAGGGCATCACCAAGAACTCGAAATGGCCATAATGGCACCTGAAAGCGGTCTTGGGAATGTCCTGTTCCCTCACGTGAATTTGATGGTACCCGGATCTCAAATCAATCTTTGAGAAGAACTGTGTTCCTCTCAACTCATCCATCAGCTCGTCAATCCGCGGTATGGGGTACCTGTTCTTGATAGTTTTCTTGTTCAAAACCCTGTAATCAATGCACATCCGCAATGTGCCGTCCTTCTTATTTACCAACACTACTGAGGAAGCGAAAGGACTGGTGCTGGGCCGTATGTGTCCAAGAGCCAACAGCTCACGGATAGCCCGCTCAATCTCGTCCCGATAGGCCTTGGGGTGCCTATAGGGTGTGGTAATAACGGCCTGAATGCCCTGCTCTAGCTCAATAGTATGCTCAAATCCCCGATCTGGTGGTTGACCTGGCGGTATCTCCCCAAACACCGTGGCACAACTATCAAGGATGGTCTGTATCTCAGAATGAACTGTCTGCCCGGTAGTCCCTGCCTCTGATGCATGAAGCTCTACTGCCCACTCTATGTCTTCCTTCCGGAAGTCTGCCTCCATCTGGTGAGCTGAAACAGTCTGGGGTGGGTAAGTGTGCATTCCCCGTATCTTCTCATGCTTCCCGGTCTTCTTATCATCCCACTCCATCTCCAAGGCCTCCCAATTTGTGGTGACCTTCCCTAGAGTGATCAGCCACTATACACCTAATACCACATTGGGATCCGATATGTTAACCACGAAAAAGTGGTTAGTCACTGTGTAGGTGCCCATCGTCACAACCAGCTCTCGAACATATCTGGCACACTGCATCGTCTGATCTCCTGGGACCATTACTGAAAATCCATCGCAGCTCTATGTCGGTATGCCTCTCCGCTCAACCATCTGTGCATCGATGAAGTTGTGGGTTGCCCCACTGTCCACCAGTATTGAAACTCACTGCCCTTGTACTGTCCCTCGGACACGCAACGTCAAATACTTGGGTACTCCCCGCAATGCTGCAAGGGTCTCCCCCGTGGGTGTAAAAGCTGCACCTCCTGCTCCTGGTGGTGGAGGTGGCAAATGGTCCTGTGCTGCATGGTTGCCTCTTGCTTCCACGTCATCATACTCATCCTCTTCTATGCTGCTCTCGGAGAAGACCTCAATAAAGTGTGCTTTGCCAGCAGCACATCTGTGTCCTGGTGCCCACGGCTCCTGACATGTAAAACACAGCCTCTTCTTCTTTAGCTCCCTCCTGGCATCATCATCCAACTGTCCCCTACCCGGATTCCCCTTTGGAGGTGGAATGCTCACGTCCTTCCCCTTAGGCTGGAAAGCCTGTCTCTGGGGGTAAGGCGTCCTGGTCCTGGGTAAGGCATCCTGTAAATTTCGGGTCCTGCCAACTGCGTCATGGAGTGTGGTTGGTCTGGTGGATCTGACCAAACCCCGAAGTGGCTCTGCTAACCCCTCAATGAACATGTAGATCATCCGTGCTGCGGATAGATCTGGCACCATCACTGAAAGTCTCAGGAAATTTGAGATATAAGTATTCGGGCTCCCTGTCTGCTTGAGCCTCGTCAGCTCAACAAAGTGCTCCTCCAGATCCCTCCGATCAAACCTCTCTATCAATCTCCGGGTGAACTCGGCATATGTAGTCACTGTCGAATGTCCGAGTGTAACCATCCCATGGAACCACCAATCCTGAGCCTCGCCATCCGGATGCAGTGCTGCCACCTTGATGGCCTCCGTCTCTGCCATTTGTTTGAGCTGGAAGTATATGTCTAGCTTCTCCACCCAAGCCTTTGCTGAACTGTTTGATGAACCATCAAACGTGAGCAAATGGAACCTGCTCACTGTACGCTGAGTGTCTTCCTCGTGATAATGCCGATGCCCTCTGTGATGGTCGCGGGGTCTGCTATCCCGCTGGAGCTGAACAAAATCTCTAAATGAAAGGGCATCCCTGAACTCCTGCCCATATGCCTGATACTCAGCAAAATAATCACCCATGTGGCCAGGCTCTGGCTCTTGTTGTGCTCCTGCCCCAGTGTCTACACCCAGAAAAGTGGGCATAGTGGAATGGGTGGGGGCATGTGATTGCATGTGTTGAGTGGCATCACGCTTCTGCAAATGGTGGGATGTGCCTGACCCCTCACCAACCTGGAAACCCCTTGGGGTTTCATGCTGTCTAGCCTCAATAGCAGTGAATATCTGACCCATCATCTCAATCTGCCTTGCCAGATCCTGTACCGACTTGAGGAGCATTTCCCCAAACTGTTTTGCATCACTATCATCTGCCATTGGCTCCCCTTGTTCTGCGTTCACTACTGGATCCTGTTCTGCGTCCACCACTGGATCCTGTTCTGTGTCCTCTACTAGAACGCAGTCACCCTCTCCGTAGGTGATTTGCAACCTACATTCTCTGTCACAGTACTTCCTACCCTTGTAGCAAATGTACGACTTCTCTTCCGGTGTCATAGACAACTCGCTCCACAGGCTGAGCCAGGGCTATGAGCTCTAATACCATTGTAATATCCCGAAAGGGAAATAACTAGTAATACAAAGCATACAACAAGATACAAAATGCTATAAACTGAACATGAAGCAGATACAAATGAAATAGAGAGAATACTGAGCCATTTTATTATACTGAGAAATAGAAATGAGTACAAGAGGTGATCAGAGTGATGGCACCTCGTCTTGCACCAGGGAAGTGTAGGAATACTCTCAGAATATCAAAGGAATGGCTGCTCTCTGCTCTGCGTCCAAGTTGCTGGAAAACTGCCGTGCTACTGCTACTGCTGGAACCAAATGAGTATTTGGGGCTGCTCCCCTACTCGGAATGAGCTGAAACTCTGGAATCCGCCTCTACTCACAATACCCAGAAAAACCCAGAGAGCGTTTCTGGAATGGATGACCCCTGAAAATACCTCCCTTGAGGATCTACGCTATCCTCACAAGGGCCACGCTGAGGCTGAATGAAATCCTCCAAAACATGGCCTCCCGCTCTGCCAAAAGCCTCCAATACGCAAGGGTTGGCTCCTTGCTCAATCTCCTGACCAAAATCCTTCGAAACACTGCTACTTCGAAGCTCCCTCAAGATGGACTGCGTCCTCCCTCTCAAGACTGCGCAGTCTCTATGGCTCTGCTCCTCCCTCGAAATACCAACACCAATCCTCCTGCAAAATACTGATGAGACTACTTCACCCGAGCAAGCACTCGAAGTCTCCCGGGGTTGAGGGTGGGATCTCCGAACGGAGACACCCGATGCACTAAACAGTGCTGCAGACAAGCTAAAAAGCCAGCGTGCTGTAAGTCGAAGTGACCAGCTCAATATGCATAAACTCGAATGAGGAAATGAGGAGGGTCCCCTCCTTTTTATAACAATGGGCCTCTCTCAACCCTAGGCCCCACCATCTCCTACGTCGCCTCCATTTGGCCCACGTTGCCAACTCAACTGCGCTGGCCATGCTCACGCAGTCCATATGTGTCCCCCCCCTTCACGTGGTCACTTGGCCCCCCTTGGCCCACCTTAGTCACAACGTTGATGTTACTAGGTGACTTTAGGGAGTGCACTTTATTCTAAGTGAGCTATATCCCCCTCTTACTCACTTTTATTTATATTTTAACTATAGAAGGCAAAATTGATCAAAATTAATATTTCCAGTTAGCTATCGCTAATTGGGAATATTACAGTCTCCCCTGGCAAAATGTTGCTTGACCCCAAGAAACTATAGTGATGGATGCTGCAAGATCTTCTCACTCTCCCAAGTGGCATCCTCATCCGACAAATTCTTCCACCGCACCAAGAACTCCCGGACTGTCCTGCTCTGCAACTGTCTCTCTCTGACATCAACAATGGCCTCCGGCTATAGCACCAAATGCCCCTCGTCATCTGTAGGCGGAAGCTCCTCTGTCACTGTCACCTGCTCTCCCAAAGCCTTCTTCAGGCATGATACGTGAAAAATGTTATGAATCTTGCTGCCTTGGGGCAGCTCCAACTCATAGGCAACCTGTCCAACCCTGCGTATCACCCTGTAAGGTCCATAAAAGTGGGGCTTGAGCTTTTCAGCCCCCTTCTGCTTCAGAGTCGATTGTCGGTATGGCTACAAGCGTAGGTAGACCAAGTCCCCTACCTCAAATTGTCTCTCCACCAGACCCTTGTCGGCATTAGCTTCTACTGGTTCTGCACTGTAGCCATGTTATCCTTGAGAGCTCGGAGGATGTCCTGACTCTCCTGGATCCAATCCTTGGCTCTTGGAGCCTTGTTGGCACCAAACATCACATCAACGAAAGATAAAGGATGATGACCATATAATGCATAGAATGGAGACATACCAATAGACATGTGATGTGTGTTGTTGTAGCAGTACTCTCCTAGGTGCAGCCACTTCAGCCATGCTCTCTGCTCCCCACTGACATAGTTACGCAAGCAGCCCTCCAGCCACTTGTTAACTATCTCTGTTTGCCCATCTGTTTGTGGGTGATAGCTGGTGCTCGGTGTCAACTCTGTCCCCACCAACCGGAAAATCTCCTGCCAAAATCCGCCCATGAAGCGTCTGTCCCTTGTCACTGACAATGGTCTTGGGAAGACCATGTCACCTGAAGATATCCCGGAAGAACAACTCTGCCACCTGTGCTGCTGTATAGTGCGCAGATATGGCGAAAAAGTGTGCATATTTTGTCAGTCGATCAACAACGACAAATATACAGTCCTTGCCCTGCACCATGGGCAACCCTGTGATGAAGTCCATCGAAATACTCTCCCATTTCCCCTCTGGAATGGGAAGAGGCTGCAACAAACCTGCTGGATGGTTCATCTCCCCCTTGTTGCGCTGACAAACTTCGCACTCCGTGACATGCTGGAGTACGTCCTCCTTGAGGCCCTTCCATGAGAACCTCTCTCTGATGGCCCTGTAGGTTTTGGTAAACCCCTGGTGACTAGCCAATGGTGAATCATGAGAAGCCTGTAGTATCTTCTTCTTGAGCTGAGAGCCCTCAGTCAAGAAGATCCTGTAGTAGATGATCTCATCCATCACCCTGTATCTATCATCCATCACCTGTCCATCCAGAACCTCGCAAGCAAACCTGTCCTTGGAGTACTCCACCAAAAGTTGAGCCCTCCAATCTGTGTCCAAACTCATCAGAGACAACGCAACTGGTCTGTGTGAAAGTGCATCAGCCACAACGTTGTTCTTCCCTTTGATATACTCAATGACAAAGTCATAGGCCTGGATTTTGCTGACCCACTTTTGCTGCCTCTCCTGTAGCTGCTTCTGCTCTAAAAAGAATTTGAGGCTGTTGTGGTCAGTCCTCACCCTGAACCTGTTACCTACCAGGTACTGTCGGAATTTGGCCAATGCATGCATGATGGTCAACATCTCCTTGTCATATATGGCATATAACCGCTCATGTGGAAGGAGCTTCCATCTCTCAAAAGCTATCGGGTGACCTCCTTGCATCAACACTGCACCGATTTCCTCTCCCTATGCATCACACTCCAAAACAAATGGTTGCGTGAAATATGGCAATGCAAGTATTGGGCAGCTGCTCATCACCTCCTTGAGCCTGTCAAAGGCCCGCTGCGCTATGTCTGTCCAATTGAATGCCCCCTTCTTCGTCAAATCTATCAGGGGTGCAGCAAGCTGAGAGAAACTCTTGACGAACTTCCTGTAGTAGGTGCAGATTCCTACAAATCCTCGAAGTTCTGTCACGTTTCTCAGCTCTGGCCATTCTCTGATGGCCCTGATCTTCTCCTCGTGGACCCTCACTCCATCCACCCCTATAATGTGTCCCAGATATAGCATCTCTGTCAGCCCAAACTCGCACTTGGAGAGCTTAGCATAAAACTGCTGCTCCTCCAAAATACGCAACACTGCCTCTATGTGCTGGAGATGCTCCTCCCATGTCTTGCTGTATACCAATATATCATCAAAGAAGACCAGCATAGACTTCCTCAGGTGACTGCGGAAAATGTAGTTCATGCACGACTGGAATGTGGCTGGTGCGTTGGTTAGCCCGAAGGGCATCACCAAGAACTCGAAATGGCTGTAATGGCACCTGAAAGCGGTTTTGAGAATGTCCTATTCCCTCACGCGAATCTAATGGTACCCGGATCTCAAATCAATCTTTGAGAAGAACTGTGCTCCTCTCAATCCATGGTATGGGTTACCTGTTCTTCATGGTTTTCTTGTTCAAAGCCCTGTAATCAATGCACATCCGCAATGTGTCGTCCTTCTTCTTCACCAACACTACTGAGGGAGCGAAAGGACTGGTGCTGGGCCATATGTGTCCAAGAGCCAACAACTCACGGATAGTCCGCTCAATCTCGTCCCGATAGGCCTTGGGGTGCCTATAGGGTGTGGTAATAACACCTTGAATGCCCTGCTCTAGCTCAATAGTATGCTCGAATCCCCGATCTGGTGGCTGATGTGGCGGTATCTCCCCAAACACCATGGCATACCTGTCAAGGATGGTCTGTATCTTAGGATGAACTGTCTGCTCGGTAGTCCCTGCCTCTGATGCACGTAGCTCTACTGCCCACTCTATGTCTCCCTTCCAGAAGTCTGCCTCCATCCGGTGAGCTGAAACAGTGTGGGGTGGGTAAGTGTGCATTCCCCGTATCTTCTCATGCTTCCCGGTCTTCTTATCATCCCACTCCATCTCCAAGGCCTCCCAATCTGTGGTGACCTTCCCTAGAGTGATCAGCCACTGTACACCTAATACCACATTGGTATCCGGTATGTTAACCACGAAAAAGTGGTCAGTCACTGTGTAGGTGCCCATCGTCACAACCAGCGCTAAAACATATCTGGCACATTGCATCGTCTAATCTCCTGGGATCAACACTGAAAATCCATCGAAGCTCTCTGTCGATATGCCTCTCCGCACAACCATCTGTGCATCGATGAAGTTGTGGGTTGCCCCATTGTCCACCAGTACTGAAACTCGCTGCCCTCGTACTGTCCTTCGGACATGCAGCGTCAGATACTTGGGTACTCCCTGCAATGCTGCAAGGGTCCCCCCCGTGGGTGCAAAAGCTGCACCTCCTGCTCCTGGTGGTGGAGGTGGCAAATGGTCCTGCGCTGCATGGCTGCCTCCTGCCTCCACGTCATCATACTCGTCCTCTTCTCCGCTGCTCTCGGAGAAGACCTCAATAAAGTGTGTTTTGCCAGCAGCACACCTGTGTACTGGCGCCCACGGTTCCTGACATGTAAAACACAGCCTCTTCTTCTTCAGCTCCCTCCTGGCATCATCATCCAACTGTCCCCTACCCGGATTCCCCTTTGGAGGTGGAATGCTCACGTCCTTCCCCTTAGGCTGGAAAGCTTGTCTCTGGGGGTAAGGCGTCCTGGTCCTGGGTAAGGCATCCTATAAATCCCGGGTCCTGCCAACTGTGTCATGGAGTGTTGTTGGTCTGGTGGATCTGACCAAACCCCGAAGTGGCTCTGCTAACCCCTCAATGAACATGTAGATCATCTGTGCCGCGGATAGATCTGGCACCATCACTGAAAGTCTCAGGAAATCTGAGATATAAGTATCCAGGCTCCTGGTCTGCTTGAGCCTCGTCAACTCAACAAAGTGCTCATCTGGATCCCTCCGATCAAACCTCAGTATCAATCTCCGTGTGAACTCGGCATATGTAGTCACTGTCGAATGCCCGAATGTAACCATCCCATGGAATCACCAATCCTGAGCCTCGCCATCCCGATGCAGTGCTGCCACCTTGATGGCCTCCGTCTCGTCCATCTGGTTGAGATGGAAGTATATGTCCAGCTTCTCCACCAAAACCTTTGTCGAGTTGTTTGATGAACCATCAAACGTGGGCAAATGGAACCTACTCACTGTACGCTGAGTGTCTCCCCCGTGATAATGCCGATGCCCTCTGTGATGGTTGCGGGGTCTGCTGTCCTGTTGGAGCTGAACAAAATCTCTGAATGAAAGGGCATCCCTGAACTCTTGCCCATATGTCTGATACTCAATAAAATAATCACCCATGTGGCCAGGCTCTAGCTCTTGTTGTGCTCCTGGTCCAGTGTCTACACCCAGAAAAGTGGGCATAGTAGAACGGGTGTGGGCATGTGATGCCATGTGCGGAGTGGCATCACGCTCCTACAAATGGTGGGATGTGCCTGACCCCTCACCAACCTGGAAACCCCTTGGGGTTTCACGCTGTCTAGCCTCAACAGCAATGAATCTCTGACCCATCATTTCAATCTGCCTTGCCAGATCCTGTACCGACTTGAGGAGTATTTCCCCAAACTGTTTTGCATCACTATCATCTGCCATTGGCTCCCCCTGTTCTGCGTTCACTACTGGATCCTGTTCTGCGTCCACCACTGGATCCTGTTTTGCGTCCTCTACTGGAACGCAGTCATCCTCTCCATAGGTGATTTGCAACCTATGTTCTCTGTCACGGTACTTCCTACCCCTGTAGCAAATGTACGGCTTCTCTTCCGGTGTCATAGACAACTCGCTCCACAGGCTGAGCCAGGTCTATGAGCTCTTATACCACTGCAATATCCCGAAAGGGAAATAACCAGTAATACAAAGCATACAACAAGATACAAAATGCTATAAACTGAACATGAAGCAGATACACATGAAATAGAGAGAATACTGAGCCATTTTATTATACTGAGAAATAGAAATGAGTACAAGAGGTGATCAGAGTGATGGCACCACGACTTGCACTAGGCAAGTGTAGGAATACTCTCAGAATATCAAAGGAATGGCTGCTCTCTGCTCTGCGTCCAAGCTGCTGGAAAATTGCCATGCTGCTGCTACTGCTGGAACCAAATGAGTGTTTGGGGTTGCTCCCCTACTCAGAATGAGCTGAAACTCTGGAATCCGCCTCTACTCACAATACCCAGAAAAGCCCAGAGAGAGTCTCTGGAATGGATGACCCCCAAAAATACCTCTCTTGAGGATCTACGCTATCCTCACAAGGGCCACGCTGAGGCTGAATGAAATCCTCCAAAAGATGGCCTCCCGCTCTGCCAAAAGCCTCCAATAGGCAAGCGCTGGCCCCTTGCTCAATCTCCTGACCAAAATCCTTTGAAATACTGCTACCCCGAAGCTCCCTCAAGATGGACTGCATCCTCCCTCTCAAGACTTTGCAGTCTCTATGGCTCTGCTCCTCCCACAAAATACCAACACCAATCCTCCTGCAAAATACTGATGAGACTACCTCACTCGAGCAAGCACTCAAAGTCTCCCGAGGCTGAGGGTGGGATCTTCGAACGGAGACACCCGATGCACTAAACAGTGCTGCAGACAAGCTAAACAGCCAGCGTGCTCTAAGTCGAAGTGACCAGCTCAATATGCATAAAGTCGAATGAGGAAATGAGGAGGGTCCCCTCCTTTTTATAACGATGGGCCTCTCTCAACCCTAGGCCTCACCATCTCCTATGTTACCTCCATTTGGCCCACGTTTCCAACTCAACTGCACTGGCCATGCTCACGCAGTCCATGTGGGTCCCCCCCCTTCACGTGGTCACTTGGCCCCCCTTGGCCCACCTTACTCACAACGTTGATGTTACTAGGTGACTTTAGGGAGTGCACTTTATTCTAAGTGAGCTATATCTCCCTCTTACTCACTTTTATTTATATTTTAACTATAGAAGGCAAAATTGATCAAAATTAATATTTCCAATTAGCTATCGCTAATTGGGAATATTACAATATGCAGCCCATAAATAACAATAATAACAGGGGAAACAATAATCCATGGCTAAGAAGGAATCCTCCAAATGATCAAAGGCCTCCTACTCCACTTGAATCTTTAATGTTGTTGAAGAGCCTATCCTTTTCTGCAGACCTTGTGAAAGTTTCCATGAAGAAAGTGCACGTGCCTTTGCGAGAAAAATATTAGAAGAGGGCAAAATCAACAGATAAATTATGTAAGTCAAGATACTTCTAAGGAAAGTCGATGTGCAAACATGATTTCTCCATCCTTCACCATCAATAACTTGAGTGACGAGAAGGACCCCATCACACAAGCATACAATGAAAAGGCATCTCAAGAATAGATTCTGGAAATTGCTAGAGGTATGAGTTACACTTATCAGAGGAAAATGTAAAGAACAAAGTCAGAATAAACAGGTTGCTTTCGAAAGATATAAGTCAGGATTAAAGGTGGATTGGGCCGTGTTGACCACACTTTGTCAACTACCCCATAGCAGTACACCCCCATTTTTTCAAATGGAATTCGTCATGTTCGACGTGGTCGCGCCATTAAGATTCCATCATCAGTCGACAATTTTTATAAATGATGTAAACCCATTCTGCATGTAATGATGTAAATGATCTAAATAAGACCGTCAATGTATGTAACAACCTAGGTAAGCCTAGTATGTTGTTGATGATTTCTATCCTAGGAGGTTTTTTGTCTCACTGATTCACGAAAGTGATCGGCAGAGTTTTTCCCTCCAGCCTCACCTCAAAGCTAGGGTGGATTTTGTCATCAGCATACTAAGTGAATCCTAGTGTTTCTATCGAGTCTTTGTAAAAGTAGTTTGAGCTACTTGGTCTACTAGATCATGTTTTGAGTCGCAGAATTGGGTATTTATTTGAGGGTCTATACGAATGGGTATTGCCCCTTCATGTATGTAAATGTATTATTTCATGTAAAGAGGGTTGGAAAAATAATTAAAATCCCCTCTTAGTCAATTAATTAAATTTTCTGGTCAATTAATTTAAAAAATCTTAAACCAGAAATTTAATTAATTTAGGGTCCTAAGTTAGGATTAAATCTTTAAAGACAAAATTTGTGGGTCCTTGGAAAATGATTTTGAAAGCCCCAGGCCAAGGGAATATTGAGAATTTTAAGAAATTTTGGACCTTTGGGCCGTGGTGGTTAAGTCAAAGTCAAAATTTTGGGGTAATTAACTCAAAAATAATATTTTTGAGTTAATTAAAATTGAATTAAATGATAAATTCGTTTTTTCCAAAAATTTTAATTTCAACGCTCCTGATTAAAAGATGATTAAATTTTTTGGACGGTTGAGATTATTTTGACAAGGATCATTCAAACTAGCCGTTGGAGATTTTGTCCTATAAATTTAGAGGTCTTTGTCAGTATTGAGTCATCCGATCTCAAGATCGTGCACTTGTCTTGGAGGCTCTTGTAAATTTTTGATTAATAAAGCATAAAGACTTTGGGGTTACAAATCTTGATGTTCCTTCTCAGATCTGTGTGGTGAATTATCTCTAAACTCTGCTACTTTGTTTTTTGCATTTTATGGTTGATGGCCTTCATGGATTAATTTGCATACAGGTATCTTGTGCAGTTTTCTGGGTTTATAAAATGACATTCTGATTTTTCTAAAGGATCTCATGTTATTTTCTTAAATCTCTATTGATCTAAGGTTCAAATCTAAGTGTGCAAGGAATTTTTTTTTAAAGATTGAGCGTCTGGGGAAGTCTTTGGTTGGACCAACCGACTCTCAATAAACATGAATCTGAAAAGCTCATTATTTGTTAAATTTCAAGTCTATCTTACGAAATTGGTGGTTTTGCAGGATCTCCTAGGGCTTATGTCTCTCTTTCAATTTCATTTTCTAAAACTGTGCTAAAAGGGTTCAAATCTAGCCATGAGGGCCTTAGATCTGTAAATTAGTTTGTAAATTTGTATATTTATTATAAGCTGTAAGGGTTTATAAATTTTTGGTGTATATATATTTCGGGATCTGACTGGTTTTGCAGGTTACAGGTTTACTCAGAATTTTTCTTAAAAGATCTGAGCCAAATCCAGCCCCCAAAGGCCAGATCTGGCCTCAGAATCCCTACTCTGGGCAAATCTAAACATTTTTTTGATTTAAAGGAGCATAAAATCTGAGCTCAGATAAAGAAATTTTAAAATTTACTGGGCGAATTTTGTGTGTACTAGGTTTATTCGAAATTATCTGTTTTCATTGCTGCACAAACACTGTCGATACTCCCCTCACTTCATCATCTGCATCAATCGACTTCCTTAACCTTGTTCGAGCCTCATTTTCTCTGCCCTTCCACACACTTCTTCCAGTCGAGCCCTCTGTCGTCCAGTCCTAGCTTGCATTGCCTTCGACTTTCTGCACCATTTTTTTTCCATCGAGACCTTTGCCGTCCGATCCATTCGCCTTTGTTGTTCAATCCAGCTCCTTACCCACTGTTTGCTGCTGCATTGCCCTTTCCTTACAGTCGCATCCCCTTCATCGCCCTTCTTTCTTCTGCATTGACCATCTATGCAAGCTGTCTCCTCTATCCTGTCCGCTAGCATCCCTGATATCCGATTCCATCTTACCTCACCCCTTTCCATCTTCTGTCGATCCTCATGCCTGTCTGATCCCTCATCCTCGTGCTCCCGTCAGCCATCCTTCAACTCTGTCAATGCCATCTGCATCATTCTCCATAGCCGTTGAGCTTCCGCAGGCTGCATCACTTCCTTCCACTGCACGGATCCATTCTTCTGCTATCGATGCTTTTCTCCCGCCGTCTAGCTCCTTTCATGCCGTCGTTCCTCTCTCTTCGACCTGTAGCTGCATACAAAAATCAAATCCGCATTTGAAAATTTTTTGTTTCGGTTTTTTATTTAGTGTATGGTTAGATTTTAGCATTAGTGATAGGTTAGTTCGACTTTAGATTTAATTTCTTTGTAATTTGTTAGTGTAGTATTAGTTAGGTTGTGTTAGTTTTTATTTGTTAGATTTTAATTTAAATGTAAGCGTTAGATTTGATGTTAGATTACATTAGTTAGGATTTAATTGGGTTTCATTTTTTTTAAATTGTTTTGGTTTTGATTTAGTTTAAGAGTTTAAATTCGATTTTAGTAGATTCTTTTTTTTAGTTTAGATTTTAAATTTGTTTTAAGGCTTAGTTTTAATTTTTTGTTTTAGTTTAGATTTAATTTAGTTTAGTTTTAACTTAGTTTCAATTTAGTTTAATTTAGAATTAGTTTTGTTTAATTTGTCTTAGGTTTAAGTTTTAATTTAGATCTTGATTTAGATTTAAAATTTTTTTTTAAAAAAATAATAATTTTCAAAAGATTTTCTAAATTCTCTATAGTCAAATGCGCTTAAATTTTTTTATCTAAAGTTTGACTATGGAGTATTTTAATTTTCGAACTGGGTTATAATTGAAGCATCATAATTTCGAAAATACTTCAAGCATCGGGCATTTTTATCTTAATGATCGTTTTATGATAAGCTTTGTTGATTGGATCAAGTATCTTAATGAATGATCATGACACTTTCTATTGAATATCATTGTGGTCATTTAGCAGCAGTTATGCATCCAATACTTACCTTTAATTGCATAACGAGATCTTGTTTGACTCCATAAGGCATTGGTTTTAACATAATCAATCCGTGAAATCTCGTTAATTTTATCAAGTATTTGGTGCTTTAGCTGTGTCTCCTAGATTTTTCTTCTTCATTTATAATAGGGTCTACCTCCCTTAGCTTGCAAGGAGACAACTTAAATAGAGAGATTGGAGATCAGGGTAACAGTCCCCGATCTGAGCCGTTGTCGTGGTGCCTAGACAATCTGTGTGACAACATTTTTTTGGCGCCGTTGTCGGGGATAGAGTTTTTCTGTCCTTGGTTTTAACGACATTTTATAATCTTCAGATCTTCTTTCGCCATTCATTAGCCTGTCGCAAGGGATCACATTTTCTGGCGTCTTTTCATCTTTTCATATTTTTATTGTCTTATCTTTCGTCATATCACTAATCATTTCATCATCGTATCTTTAGCACCTGGACATTTCGGTTGGCTTCTTGTTTGGGTGGCGACTCCACTTATTCATCTTTTTAATCCCAGACAAGAACCCCCCCTTGATATCCATCTGCTATCTCTCGATTATTTCTTCCGTTTTAGAATTAGTTTCATGTTCAAGTGACAACTCCAATTCTTTCATTTCTTACAAGAGTTCCTGCTAAGAAGTTTGCTTCTTGAGGACCTTTTGACTATTTTTGAACACGGATCTATTTCTAAAATCCTAAAAAAGATATCATGGATGTTTTTGCCCCGTGTAATTTTGCTAATATTCAGAGTTATCCCCATGATGTCCCTCAAATGGATAATACCTTCTTTTCAAGGAAATGAAGCAGTTAGTGTCAAGTCTCATTTGTTTGCTTTCACTAACTGGTGGAATAGATTTGCAGTTGCAAATAATAATTTCGAGGATGTAAAGATGAAAACTTTTGTTCTTAATTTTGGTGAGGATGTTGCTGAATGGTTTACGGAAAAACCTGATAATTCATTTGATACTTTTGAATCAATTGTAGTTGCCTTTAAGGAAAAATATGGTGATAAAAGGGAAGATAGGCATTTGGTAAGAGAGATCAGTACCATAAAAAAGAAAGAAAATGAAACGACTAAAGAATTTAACAGGAGATTTAATGGTATCCTTAGAGGAATATCTCAAACTCATAAACCTCCTGATGGATCTCTTTTGAATTTTTACATTGATGCTTTTGATTCTGATACTTCATATGAGTTAAGGCAGGCTAAAACTGCAAATTATAAGGCTTGTCAATCTTTAGCTGAAGAGCTTGAAAAAGGTAAAAGGGCATCTGGGAAGTCTGAAATTCCTGGTTTTGATAGGGCTGCAGCTAAGTTAAAAGAAATTGAAAAAGATGATGATGACCCTATGAAAAGGTTAATGCAAAAGCTTGAAAGCATGGAGCTTAATCAAGCGAAATTGATCTCTGAACATGCTAAGGAAATAAGTGTCTTACAGGCTAGGTTGGTTCAAATGGAAAGGGCTCAAACGCAGAATTCCCAACCTAGAAATAATAATGCTTTGCAGGAAAGAGGCCTATCTAATGAGCAGAGACCGACAAATCAACTT
Source organism: Pinus albicaulis (assembly GCA_034641835.2). NCBI lineage: Eukaryota > Viridiplantae > Streptophyta > Pinopsida > Pinales > Pinaceae > Pinus > Pinus albicaulis. The sequence goes on from CM076575.1 coordinate 370,553,748, forward strand.
GAGTTTGCAAATCTTGTGGATGAAGCTCTGTCTTATTGTAGAGCCTGTAATGCTCTTCATGAGGAAGTTACTTGCCATGTTGTCAAAAGAATCATGGATAGTGGAATGGCAGGGTCGAGCCATCAAATTAATGTTGTTGGTAAGGACTATCACATGCATATAGAAGATCATGAAAGTCATGTTAAGGAACCAGCTCAGATGATTAAGGATGTGCAACCCAATCATACGTAGATGATTCAAAACATGGAAGCTAGCTAACCAAATCAATCTTCAAAATAAGATTACTTCCATGGAAGCAAGTCATGCACAGGAAATAAATTTCATGGTAAACAGGTTAAAGATAATGGAAGTTAATCATTCTAATTAGATGTCCATTATACAAAATCATATGATTGCAATGGAAGCAAGACACACCCAGGAAATGACTACCATGAAGGAAAATCACTTGTTGGAGATGAGTTCCATACAGAAAAGGTTGGAAAAAATGGAAAAATTACATATACAAAAGTTTCAGCCGAAATTTGATTATGAAGATTCATCAACAGATCGTAAGACTTCTTGTCTGCTAAAGCCATTCCCATCTCATCACACGGAGAATTTAACTATGGTTTCAAAGGATGTTGAGAAAGACCAAGCTTATATGTCACCATTGATAGAGTCTATCTAGAATAAGATTGGTCACGCTCCAGGTTTTTCAGATATTTTGTACAAGCATCTTCAAGATGAGGACAAGAAATCTACAGTGGTCTCATTGCTGACATCACAACCCACTCAGAAGAAGAGAAAGAAGCAAAAAAGAAGTAAGTGGTTTGATTCGTCTGATGGCTGAGAGCAGCTTGATATTCGGATAAGACAAAGTCCTACATTTTGCAAGATTGGACATGGCACATCTGAAAAGTAGCCAACAGACTTGCCTGAAAGCAGGCAAATGCTCAGCATGCACTATATTGAGCACATCTGATGTCACAGGGCATCATTTATATTGTATCTCTAACTTTACACCTTGTTATTTCAGCATTTCATTTTGCAGTTAGAGTAGATTTACTTTTCATGTTAAGTAGAATAATAAATAAAAGAGGAGCTTCTATTTTTCATGAGCTTAATGTTTTATGATGATATTTGGATGGACGCTACTTATGTAATCTTGTGTGTTGCTTGGACGCAGATTCTGGATTCTCACATTCCTTCAATGAAGCAACGTGTCCCCAAGTAGAGCCAGATGCTGAACACACTTTGTCAACTACCCCATAGCAGTACACCCCCATTTTTTCAAATGGGATTCGTCATGTTCGACGTGGTTGCGCCATTCAGATTCTATCATCAGTGGACAATTTTTATAAATGATGTAAACCCATTTTGCATGTAATGATGTAAATGATCTAAATAAGACCGTCAATGTATGTAACAACCTAGCTAAGCCTAGTATGTTGTTGATGATCTCTATCCTAGGAGGTTTTTTGTCTCACTGATTCACGAAAGTGATCAGCAGAGTTTTTCCCTCCAGCCTCACCCCAAAGCTAGGGTGGATTTTGTCATCAGCATACTAAGTGAGTCCTAGTGTTTCTATCGAGTCCTTGTAAAAGTAGTTTGAGTTACTTGGTCTACTAGATCATGTTTTGAGTCGCAGAATTGGGTATTTATTTGAGGGTCTATATGAATGGGTATTCCCCCTTCATGTATGTAAATGTATTATCTCATTTAAAGAGGGTTGGAAAAATAATTAAAATCCTTTCTCAATCAATTAATTAAATTTTCTGGTCAATTAATTTAAAAAATCTTAAACCAGAAATTTAATTAATTTAGGGTCCTAAGTTAGGATTAAATCTTTAAAGGCAAAATTTGTGAGTCCCTGGAAAATGATTTTGAAAGCCCCAGGCCAAGGGAATATTGAGAATTTTAAGAAATTTTGGACTTTTGGGCCTTGGTGGTTAAGTCAAAATCAAAATTTTGGGGTAATTAACTTAAAAATAATATTTTTGAGTTAATTAAAATTGAATTAAATGATAAATTCGTTTTTTCCAAAAATTTTAATTTCAACACTTCTGATTAAAAGATGATTAAATCTTTTGGACGGTTGAGATTATTTTGACAAGGATCATCCAAACTAGCCGTTGAAGATTTTGTCCTATAAATTTAGAGGTCTTTGTCAGTATTGAGTCATCTGATCTCAGGATCGTGCACTTGTCTTGGAGGCTCTTGTAAATTTTTGATTAATAAAGCATAAAGACTTTGGGGTTACAAATCTTGATGTTCCTTCTCAGATCTATGTGGTGAATTGTCTCTAAACTCTGCTACTTTGTTTTTTGCATTTTATGGTTGATGGCCTTCATTAATTAATTTGCATACAGATATCTTGTGCAGTTTTCTGGGTTTATAAAATGACATTCTGATTTTTCTAAAGGATCTCATGTTATTTTCTTAAATCTCTATCGATCTAAGGTTCAGATCTAAATGTGCAGGGAATTTTTTTTTTAAGATTGAGCGTCTGGGGAAGTCTTCGGTTGGACCAGCCGACTCTCAATAAACATAAATCTGAAAAGCTCATTATTTGTTAAATTCCAAGTCTATCTTACGAAATTGGTGGTTTTGCAGGATCTCCTAGGGCTTGTGTCTCTCTTTCAATTTCATTTTCTAAAACTGTGCTAAAAGGGTTCAAATCTGGCCATGAGGGCCTTAGATCTGTAAATTAGTTTGTAAATTTGTATATTTATTGTAAGCTGTAAGGGTTTATAAATTTTTGGTGTATATATATTTCGGGATCTGACTGGTTTTGCAGGTTACAGGTTTACTCAGAATTTTTCTTAAAAGATCTGAGCCAGATCCAACCCCCAAAGGCCAGATCTGGCCTTAGAATCCCTACTCTAGGCAAATCTGAACATTGTTTTGATTTAAAGGAGCATAAAATCTGAACTGAAATAAAGAAATTTTAAAATTTGCTGGGCGAATTTTGTGTGTACTGGGTTTATTCGAAATTATCTGTTTTCATTGCTGCACAAGCATTGTCGATACTCCCCTCACTTCATCATCTGCATCAATCGACTTCCTTAACCCTTTTCGAGCCTCATTTTCTCTGCCCTTCCTCACACTTCTTCCAATCGAGCCCTCTGTCGTCCAGTCCTAGCTTGCATTGCCTTTGACTTTTTGCACCATTTTTTTTCCATCGAGACCTTTGCCGTCCGATCCATTTGCCTTTGTTGTTCGATCCAGCTCCTTAGCCATTGTTTCTTGCTGCATTGCCCTTTCCTTACAGTCGCATCCCCTTCACCGCCCTTCTTTCTTCTGCATTGACCATCTATGCAAGCCGTCTCCTCTATCTTGTCCGCTAGCATCCTTGATCTCCGATTCCATCTTACCTCACCCCTTTCCATCTTCTGTCGATCCTCATGCCTGTCTGATCCCTCATCCTCGTGCTCCCGTCGACCATCCTTCAACTTTGTCAATGCCATCTGCATCATTCTCCATAGCTGTCGAGCTTCCGCAGGCGGCATCACTTCCTTCCACCGCGCGGATCCATTCTTCTGCTGTCGATGCCCTTCTCCCGCCGTCCAGCTCCTTTCATGTCGTCGTTCCTCTCTCTTCGACCTGTAGCTGCATACAAAAATCAAATCCGCGTTTGAAAACTTTTTGTTTCGGTTTTTATTTAGTGTATAGTTAGATTTTAGCGTTAGTGATAGGTTAGTTCGACTTTAGATTTAATTTCTTTGTAATTTGTTAGTGTAGTTTTAGTTAGGTTGTGTTAGTTTTTATTTGTTAGATTTTAATTTAAATGTTAGTGTTAGATTTGATGTTAGATTACATTAGTTAGGATTTAATTGGGTTTCATTTTTTTTAAATTGTTTTGGTTTTGATTTAGTTTAGGAGTTTAAATTTGATTTTAGTAGATTCTTTTTTAGTTTAGATTTTAAATTTGTTTTAAGGCTTAGTTTTAATTTTTTGTTTTAGTTTAGATTTAATTTAGTTTAGTTTTAACTTAGTTTCAATTTAGTTTAATTTAGAATTTGTTTTGTTTAATCTGTCTTAGGTTTAAGTGTTAATTTAGATCTTGATTTAGATTTAAAAAAATAAAAAAAATAAAAAAATAAAATAAAAAATAATTTTCAAAAGATTTTCTAAATTCTCTATAGTCAAATGCGCTTAAATTTTTTTATCTAAAGTTTGACTGTGGAGTATTTTAATTTTCGAACTGGGTTATAATTGAAGCATCATAATTTCGAAAATACTTCAAGCATCGGGCATTTTTATCTTAATGATCGTTTTATGATAAGTTTTATTGATTGGCTCAAGTATCTTAATGAATGATCGTGGCATTTTCTATTGAATATCATTGTGGTCATTTAGCAGTAGTTATACATCCAATACTTACCTTTAATTGCATAATGGGATCTTGTTTGACTCCATAAGGCACTGGTTTTAACATAATCAATCCGTGAAATGTCGTTAATTTTATCAAGTATTTGGTGCTTTAGCTGTGTCTCCTAGATTTTTCTTCTTCATTTATAATAGGGTCTACCTCCCTTAGCTTGCAAGGAGACAACTTAAATAGAGAGATTGGGGATCAGGGTGACAGCCCCCGATCTGAGCAGTTGTCGTGTTGCCTAGACAATCTGTGCGACAACAGGCCGCATGGATTAATAGTATTAAAATTTCAGTCCCAGTGCTGGAACTTTTAAAGATCCTGTCACAAAGAGATTTGTTCTACTACAATAAGAATGCAAATTATGCTAAGTTTATGAATGATTGAAAATTTACATGGCTGGACAGTTCCCTGAAAACCTAGCGTACTAGCTTTAGTCACCCAACATCTTGATCCACTTCAACAACACGATCTGCTACAAATTTCTGTTTCCTTGATGTTCAATAACACACCCACAGCCATATAGCATGTGATCATGGCCATACATCAATAGTAGACTTCAACAACACCGTTGTATACTGTCACGCTCCCTCATATCAAAACACGTAGCTGATTTTTAATTCAATGGAGGGCATTCTCAACATCTGACTCCCCGCCATGCATTATACACCAAATAGCCATTCATTTCTTCAACAAATAATATGGCCCTCCTAGATGTAAATCATCCCTTCCTATAACAAGACGCAACGCTTCCAGATTGGTGTCAACCTTCCTTCAGAAACAACTGTTCTTATACCAACAAGTTATTAATGACCTCATGCAGCAATATACAGGGCATCATCAAATGCAAGCGCTGACAACACTATGCATATCACAATACCAACTACGGTAGTATACAAAAACTTTGTCTAACAATACGTGATCTGATCCAAATTACTTTTGTGTATGGGTGACACAAAAACAACGCAGGTATAAGCTGCTACAAGTATACTCCAGCCAGGGCACACTCTACAGCAAACAAATGTGTCGATTGGACGTCACTTTACGTGCTAGCAATGACACATTTTACAGTCTTGTCTTAATACAATACGCTATCTAGAAAAGGTCAAGATCTCAGCCTTGCAATTGCTTTATCTTGTTGTTGCCACGAACTTGCTCGATCTAGACACAACCCGATCTAGGCAGCTTGAGTCCAGGATCCACGCATCCTTAAACTAACCGTCATTCTCCACACTTGTTTTACATGATCGATATGGCTTAACAATTGTTCTCCATGCACAAATGTCACACCAGCTTGGCCCTATGAAGAATGATGCGACACGGCCCTTTTTAGTCTCAGTGAATTCGGCGGCTCTTCTGGTCACATTAGTCACTGCATAGATACCCAACGCCTACTTCTTTGCACGCTGAATTAATCTCTGTTCAATTCACATTTTCGGTCGCTTAATTATGCATGCGACCTTCTCTTCTCCCTCAAAATAATTTGGGCGAGTTTTGCAAATTAGTAATAATGGGCCCCTTCAGAAAATTCGACGTTCTCAGCTAATGAAAGTAACACGACCTCTACGAAAACAAGCTTGTGCTTTTTGTTTGAATTTCAATGAGAATTTGAAGTGGTGAAGCCAAAATTTATCCAATCCTCCACTCAGTTGACAAGTCTGTCAATGATGTTCCCTCATGCGGTTGTTTCAAGCATCACTCTGACCAGACTACGGGAGCAACAGTTCAATCGCCGCCCCACAATCGGCAACTCGTTGTGAGTTGAGTTTATCGATTGCAGCCCCTGATTAGTGCAACCTCTCCTCAGTCGGCGCGACCGCCACGCTTTGACGCCCGTCTTGTGCGTAAACAGATACACGAGCACCAAAATATTACATAGGTTGACTCGTGACTCTAACTCAATGATGTTAATGGCACAACTCACACCATGATTCAGATTCTACAGGTATCGAGTTAATGTTTCAATCCGACTAGTGGTATTTAGTGACTTAATAACCTCCTTGTTGGCTGATTTCGACCTGCATGTTGACGATGGAATGAAATATTGATCGGTGCTCGAGCATATTCAGTGTTCCTCTTCGTAGCACAAACTCCCAAAACTTGATTTTCAGGAATGCGTTGCTGACAAACAATTTCTCTTCGACACCTTGAGAGATAACTGCGAACAATTTGAAACCCTTAGGCTGGCAGGAAAACCAACCCTGATACGACTGCAATGTCCCAAACGGGGTATTTTGCAGAAAACTAACTGAACAAAATTTACTCCATAAAAAATTCCATTATTTTAATAGAGCATTTCCATGTAAAAATGTAACCATTAGCATATGACAAAATAACAACAAAATGAACAAGAACAATCTCAACTTTTATTATAATAGAGGCTGGGGTTTACATGTTGATACACAAAATAACTGAGATGAAAAGCTGGCCTTGACAAATCTGCTCCAATGCTGCACTGACCCTCCCAAAACTAAACTGAAATCAATCACTGCACCTGTGAACTCTGGCTGAATCCACCAAGGAGATGAGGTGGGTCTTCTTCCACTCTCACTAGAATCACCAGAGGGTTTCCATCCTGCGGCTACCAATGAAGTAGAGAGTCAAGTTCTCAACCTCTCATACAAGAACTAATATCAAATCCAAGATGTCCTCCAATGTCCTCTTATTCCTCTTTTATAGATCTGACGGACCCCTCTAACCTCCTATTTTATTATTATTTTAATCATGGAGCATTTTTCCCTCTTTTATTTCAATTAAAATATTCTTTTTAATGCGGTAAAATAGTAAATTGCCAACCATGTCTCCTCAGGTCACTGAAACTCACATCTAACCATCCCATCCTGTAGATCGTCTCGTTCCGATTCCAACGAGCTATTACAATAAGGTGTTTTGTTAAGTATGTTGAGATTTTGGGTAGCGTCAGATGTGCTCTAGCTCCGAAACTTTGTGGAGGGGCTAGAACACATGAGATCTCTAAGACCCAGAAATCGTCTGGAGAAATTCCACATGGTGTAAAGGTTATTCAAATAATTACATTTTTTAATGGGGACCCTAAGTCTAACTTAGGGAAATTGAAAAATTAAAGTGAATTAATTTACACATGTGGTGAGAAGGTTCTAAGTGACGTGGATCAAGCTTTATCTAATCTTAGTTGTTGATTAGTGATTAGATCACGACCGTTGATTTCTCAACGAGAAAAGTATTAAAGGAAGGCTTGGGGTTAGTTGGAGAGAACACACAGAATCTAAGAGATCAAATTCTTCTGATGGAGCAGTGATCAGACGAAGATCAGATTTGAGTGATTCAGAGAAGCAATGAGGGGCAGATGCAGTGATTGGTCGAAGTACCAAGAGTACAACGCAGAGCAAGGGCAGCAGAGACGCAGAGGAGGAAGCGCAACCATCAGAGGGTGTGACGCAGACCCTAGAGAGGGCGACACGGGGCCACATAGGGCTCACACAGTGGCAGCGCAGAGCCTTCGTGGCCCTGCATCGAGCCTTCAAGGGACAGTCCTAAATTAGCTGGAGATCGGGGTTTCTAAGCTGACAGGGTTGAAACACGATTTCGGGAGAAGCTGATTCATGCAGATTAAGGGTGATGCAGTCCCTCAACCAGGGCCACGTAGGGTTACACAGTGGCAGTGTAGAGACTGTGCAGAGCAAGCTGGGGTTTACCCAGTGATTGATCCAGATCAGCCGGGACTTGCAGAGTGAGGTAAAACTCACATTTATTTCTGTTTGCCAAGGTTTTCTCTATTTGGTGAGCCAGATTATGGCACCCTAGATGTACTCAGAATACTGCTGCTTAATGATAATAAACCCTTAGAACTGTTGCACCGGTTTTCCTGTATTGGGTTTTTCCGGGGACATTTGTTTGAAAAATCATGTGTGTCCTTTGTCATATTTGCGTGATGTTCAGTAAATGATCTGTATTTGTGTAGGCTGCTAGTTGTGTTTAATTCAATATTTTATGAAAATAACTTGTATAATTAAATCACAAGTAGGAGAAGTAAATCGAGATACTGCAGTAGGGTTTCTGTAGTTTTGTATTCAGAAATTTTCACATGGTATCAAAGCATTGCAGATCAAGCTGAAGCCATCAGCAAGGGGCTGAAGATTTTTGTTGTAGGAAGGGCAGTTGAAGCAACATAGATCTAGGAGAAGGCAACACAACACCAGGAGGGACGTAGAGTGTGAAAAATCCTAGATCTGGATTCCTACTGCAACAAATCCGAATTACTTCTCCTATTATTTGATAATTATTTCATTACATTGAAATACCGAAGTAATTACTGAAGCAGTCTACACAAATAATGTTGCGGAATAAATCTAAGTGCTGAAACAATCTGAATAAAATACAATTAAAAACAACCACATTGACACAGTTATTTTTGGACTAAGTCCCCGGAAAAACCCAACTTGGGAAAACCAGTGCAGCAAATATGAGGGTTTGTATTATTAAGCAGCAAAATCTTGAATACTAGGGTGCCAACATCCAACAAACCCTTTAGAGAAATCTAGACAACAAAAATAACTATGAGATATACCTTACTCAGTAAGTCTCTGACTAATCAAAAACAACGCTGATGAAGCCCTCACTGCCTTTGCGTGATTTCTTACGCTGAATTTGCGTAAGTCTGCGTAGGCAAGCTAGAGGGACTGCGTCACCCTTTCCTGTAGTTGATCTGGTTGATCTGAGGCTGGATCTTGGCCCTCTTGGCTCAGAACCCCAGTCTCTATCTTTCTCCGGATTGACTTCAAGAGACACTGCACTGGCTCTGCAGTAACTGCGTCACCCCTGCCAGAAACTGCGCTGTCTCTCTTTTGCGTTAATACTGCCTCTCTCTGAAATGTATTCTTGGCCCTCCTGACCAATCTCTGCTTCTGCCCCTCTCTGGATTTGATCACTGAATCAAATCACTTAGCAAACCCAATCCTAGTGATTTGTTTTTGATCAAACGCTGTGTCTCCTCACACAAATTCGAAAATGCTCAATGGCTCAAGTGTCAAGTGTATTTTCCATAGGCCCCTTACCCTCCTTATAATCCTTCATTGACTCTTCAACGACCAAGATTAAAACATAATCAAGGGCTAAGATTAACTTGGAGGTGATCCATGAATTTATCTAGAAGATTCACACTTGATTTAATTAATACCGTTTAATTAATCAGTTTCCCTAAGTTTAAACTTAGGAAAACATTAAAAAATGATTAATTAATTTAATTAAATCATCTCTAAGTGGAATTTTCCAAAACCATTTTTGGGTTTTATGGAATACATGTGTCTTAGCCTATATACAAAATTACAAGGCTAGAGCACATCCGATGCTACCAGAAATCAACACAGAGTTGACGCAGAGGCTGACGCAGGCCCTAGTGGGTGATGCAGAGCCTGTCAGGCTCACGTTGGGTTGATGCAGGCCCTAAAGGGTGACATAGTCCAAGTTGGAGAGATGCTGCGCTGATTTCCGGGGCTGGAAGTGCAACTTCTGATCTTCAAAAGTTACTAGTGGGGCATTAGTTCCGTCAGTGTAGAACGATGCTTAGCAAAGGTGACAAAGTGAGGGGAAATAGTCCCTCAGCAGATTTTTGCCAAGAAATATGAGATTCAATTAGGATTGTGATCGTAGAGGGTTGATTCGGTAAAATTGGCAGAGGATTTCCAGGAGGGAAATCAATTGTCAGAGGGATCCATTTCTCTAGAGGGTTTCCATCGCCAAGAAACCCAGGTCCGATCTTTCGTTGAGTGCAACAACAGTATAAGGGAGAAGAGGACCTGTTTCGATAGTTTGAACAGAGATGGCTCCGTATGGACTGAGAGATCAGGATAGGTTAGACGATGTGTCTAACTTTGCGATCTGGAAAACTAGAATCCTGGTAATCCTAGAGGAGTACAGTATCAGAGACCACGCGGAAAATGTCCTAGCTGTGCCGACCGATGCAGATGCTTTGAAGAAGTTCAACGAAAATCAGGCGCAGGCTAAGCGCTTGATCATGGATGGAGTAAAGAATCACGTGGTCCCGCATATTGCCAAGAAGAAGACGACAAATGAGGCGTGGACAGCTCTGACCATGCTGTATCAAGGAAGCTCCGTCCAATTGAAGATGCGTCTAGAGAACCAGATGCGGATGTTCCAGATGCACAAGGGAGAGGAGATTGATCCTTTCCTCTTCAGATTGTAGATTATTTGAGACCAGCTGATTGCCATGGGGGCAACTCTGGATGATGGGCTTATGGTGACGACTGCCTTGAATGCAATCATTTATGAGTGGGAAACCTTTGTCCAAAGTATCTTAGGCAGAGCACAACTCCCAAATTGGGATGATATGTGGGAAATCCTTCGACAGGAGGAGATTCGAAGGGTGACCATGAGGGAATTCAGCAGTGGAGGTGTCAAGGTAAAGAAGGAGGAGGAGGGAGATGCAGCCCTAGCATCTAAGGGACAACAACAACAAGGGAAGAAGAAGAAGGACCTATCTAAGGTCTGGTGCTTCAGATGTGGTGAACTTGGACACTTTGCCAGTACTTGTCCTAAGAGGAAGGACAAGGAAGCTTCTGATTCCAAGGCAGCAACAACTAGAGGGGATAGTGGCAACGAAGATGATGTGGCCATGAGTGCACATGTACCTCGAGAGAAGAGGTGGGGCGACATAGATCTATAGAGTGAGCTACAGATGGTAGAGACAGGATCCTTGAGGTGCCCAAACTCTTGGATCACATACGAGCTACGAGAGCCTTAAGATAGTAGTAGGATGACTAGAATCAGTGTATGCAGAAGATCATGGAGAAGCAGAGGCAGAGCTGGGACGCTAAAGACTAGAGCAGCGTAGAGGAGAGGCAACAACAGTGCAGAGGCTGATGGGCTTTCAATGGTGCAGAGGTAGTGCTTACACAGTGTAGTGCAACAGACAATGCAGAGCAACAACAGAGGGTGCTTCAGTGATGAGATGCAGCCAGATTGACTTGTTTGTCTGTTAGCTGTTGGGTGATTGTCATTCAGTTGCGTACTTCTCAACAACTGAGTTGTAGTGTAGCAATTAGCAGTAGTAGTGGTATAGGCAGCATGATGCAGCAATTTGAGAGGGAGCTGGAGTACATATATGGCAGTGTTAATGGTAGTGACATGGGCAACAACGCAGTGGATGGAGGGCAGCAAGCCAAGCATCAACATCACGGGGACCGATGCTAGAGATCAGGGTGATGCTTCAATGGTGAAGTGTTGCTAGAGCACATTCCTCGCTATGAGGGAGTGTTGAGATTTTGGGTAGCATTGAATGTGCTCTAGCTCCAAAACTTTGTGGAGGGGCTAGAACACTTGAGATCTCCAAGACCTAGAAATCGTTTGGAGGAATTCCACTCGGTGTAAAAAGTTATACAAATAATTAAATTTTTGGATGGGGACCCTATGTCTAACTTAGGGAAATTGAAAAATTAAAGTGAATTAATTTACACATGTGGTGAGAAGGTTCTAAGTGATGTGGATCAGGCTTTCTCTAATCTTAGCCGTTGATTAGTGATTAGATCACAATGAGAAAAGTATTAAAGGAAGGCTTGGGGTTAGTTGGAGACCACACACAGAGTGTAAGAGTTCAAATTCTTCTGATGGACGAGTGCTCGGATGAAGATCAGATTTGAGTGATTCAGAGAAGCAGTGAGGGGCAGATGTAGTGATTGGTTAGAGGACCAAGAGTACAACGTAGAACAAGGGCAACAAAGACGCAGAGGAGGCAACGCAGCCATCAGAGGGTGTGACGCAGACCCTAGAGAGGGTGACACAAGCCCATGCAGGGCTCAAGCACGGGTAGTGTAGAGCCCCCAAGGGACAGTCTGAAATTAGCTGGAGATCGGGCTTTCTAAGCCGGCAGGGCTAAAACTCGATTTCGGGAGAAGATGATCAGCACAGAGGAAGGGTGGCGCAGTTCCTCAGCCAGGGCCATGCAGGGTTACATAGTGGCAGCGTAGAGACTGCATAGAGCTAGCCGAGGTTCACCAGTGACTGATCCGGATCAGTCGGGACATGCAAAGTGAGGTAAAACTCACATTTATCTCTGTTTGCAAGGTTTTATCTGTTGGGTGAGCGAGATTATGGCACCCTAGATGTACTCAGAATACACTTAATAATAATAAACCCTTAGAACTGCTCCATCGGCTTTCCCGTATTGGGTTTTTCCGGAGACATTTGTTCGAAAAATCATGTGTGTCCTTTGTCATATGTGCGTGATGTTCAGTAAATGATCTGTATTTGTGTAGGCTGCTAGTTGTGTTTACTTTGATATTTTCTGAATATTTTCTGAAAATAACTTGTATAATTAAATCATAAGTAGGAGAAGTAAATCAAGATAATGCAGTAGGGTTCTCGTAATTTTGTATTCAGAAATTTTCACAAAGTATTCCTCCTGGAATGCCACCTTAAGTGTAATTGTTGGAGTAAAGCCCAATAATAACTCTGTTTTTTGAAAGTTGTCAGAATGAATCGGAACGAAAGGCAAACTATGTAGATGATGGAATATACCAAGCAAATGCCATCGGACCTCATAGAAACTCCTCATGCGAATGTCATTTCTAGGCACTTATAAAATTATCTTAGCTAAGATCAATGATTACGACAATGTTTGCACACAACGTTTCATTCTTGCTCCAAAGAGTATTGGCTACCCTTCTGTGAACTTTGAACAAATAAGAAAAAGTAACACTGGTAGTCTGATAGATGTATATTGACATATAAGTTCATTTAATGCACCATCAAACAATCTACTAAATCTTTTTGGTATGATTGTAATGTCCCTTTTTTCGACCATTGGGAACAAAAACTAACTCAGTAGCCTAGCCATTTCCATAGGATACATATTAAAAAGTAATGATGTAATATCTGGGAATTAATTAATTAAAAAGTGACTAAGAAAAAAAAAATATCAAAAGTCACTTTAATAAAAGAAGAAAAAGACCCCTGATATTCGGATGACCCATGGTATTATGATTGTCCAAGACTATTAAAGGAGATGAGAGCTCCCTCCTTATCCATGCATTTGGATTATTGTTTTGTTGTTGTTGTGTTGAGCTCTTGGAGCTTGTTTGGGTGAGAGCCAATATTATGTAGAGGGTTAGTTTCGGTGGTAAGTGATCCACCCTCACTGATCCAATTAGGAGGGGTTTCGACATTGAGATCATATACCCTAGCCACTCAAAGAGGAGAGCCCAAATCATATTCCTCATTGATGCTTAGCAAGGAAGATCGAGATTTTGGAACATTGGTTGGAAGGCTGAAGCAACACACATTTGCAGATCAGGGAATTCAGCCAGAGAAGATTTCTCCAACTTATCTATATGTCAGGTTCCTATGAATTTTGATGTAATTTCCCTCTTAATAATAAAAAAATAAATAGCTGAGGTTTTATAATGGAATTTGTCTGCAAACTTTGTAATTATTGATTTCAAATCGGTCAAATTCTTGGCAAGAATTATTATGTGCTTTTCTTGAAGAAATTTCATAGCATAATTTCTTGGAAATTAAATCAATTTAAAAACGAATATTATATTGATTCCCTAAATTTATCCTCTGTTCTTTATTATAATTAATTAAATTTAAAATTAGTGGGAGTAGCAGCCATAAAGGATGTTCGTGTGTTGCCCCTATGAAATAGGGCTCTAAGGAGACCTCCCCCACCCCTACTCCTGTCTAGGGTTGATTGCTTAGCTAAACATTCCCTCTAAACCAGTTAAACATTAATCTCCGATCACTAACAATTAATCGTGAGTCAAACTCTGCTCTTCCCTCAAACGATTCGATTCAACTCTAGGCGAGTCAAACTCGCGTTGACTCAGTTTGACTCGTGGTCAACGCAAGTTTGACTCACGACTCATCGATTAATTGCGATTTATGTCACTGTGGTGATTTTCGGCCCTCGACTTGGCGAGCACAGGTTTTAACTTTTAGGGTTGCCACATTGTTTGCCACGTGGTTTAGTTAGGTTAAAAATTAAACATTGGTCCATCAATCACTTCTCACTGCTTAGGCCCGCAACTCATATGTCGAGAAGGTAATAGAGGCATGGTTTCAGTTTCAGTTTACTCCACATAATAGAGGTGTAGTGTGTAGTGTGCTCCATCATGTGCTCTGTCAGAGATTTCAGTAGAAAACCATTATCGTATCATTTCAGCAGCAATCAAGAGATTTCAGTTACTGCTTTTTCACTTATTAGTATGCAGTATTTTATAAATTTTTAGAAGCAGATGCTTTTGGTTCTATTCAGTCACAAGTTAGGAGTCAGGACTCAATACTTTGGATCATGTTTGGACTCATAACATATATGAGATACTTATTCATTCATGATATTTTGGACATTTATTGATATTATGCATTGCTTGGACATGGCTTTATTGAATATCAAGAAAAAATGTATTTTTAATTCAATATATGTGTATATCTTTATTTATTGAATTCACCGATTTTTTCCCGATCCGATTAAAACTCTTTGCTCTTTTCCCTTGCCGATTCCGAGTCTGGTAACATTGCTCTAAACAAATTTGCTGTTTAGTTGTTGACATGTTTGGTTGAATTTTGAATTCTGTTTTGACAATCAAGTCGTCTATCTGATCTATCATATAACTTATTTTCTGTTTCAGGAACTCTCTTTGGAAGTAGTAGCAATTGATGATAATATTAGATCCATATTGAAGGTTAGTGATTATTTGGCTTATATCTATAAATTGGGTTTGAAGTTATTGTGGAGGTCAGTTCTACAGCTTAGTGTGATTTTTATGCATTATAATTTTGTTGTCACTTGCAGACAAAGGATGAGAGTTTGATAGAATTGCAAGTGACGTATGCTTGTATGCAAGTATGTAGTCAGAACACATCTTCTTTTTTGAAATCTAGTTAATTCATTCCACACTTGCACCATAAATATTGAAGTATTCAATCAAATGGGAGTGCAAATTGAGGTAATTGGTTATTTTGTTTGCAGGCTATACAGAAATGCAAATTTTGGTTCTTGAATGCAAAATGTTTTTCTGGTTTTTGGTTTGTTGGGCAAGGGTACAGAAATTGATAAATAACTTCTGTGAGGATTGACCTCCTGGAATATAGGAATGTGAATAAATACCAATATTGCCTGCACTTGAGGACAGCTAGCTGGATATGAAGGGAGATTTTGATGTTTAAAGAGATACCTCCTTGTTCATTATGATACACTTTATGTAATGCCATCTTCCTATCCGTTTTGGCTGAAGACTACCAACAGATTCAACAAGTGCAAGCACTTCGAACAAGATTTATAGGATCTAATTTATCAATCTAAATTATTTCAAACCAGTTAAACCATTCATCTAGACTAGTGAACCTGTTTGAATGCTTTACATTATAGCTCCTCTAGAAATTTGATGCACATAGAATGAACTGTTCCTTCAACATAGTTTTATTTTTATACTCCAATAGACCCTACTACACACCACTTAATAGTCCACTGTCCTCTTTGCTTTTTGATGAGAACTCTCTCTCTCTCTCTCTCTCTCTCTCTCTCTCTCTCTCTCTATATATATATATATATATATATATATACACAGAGAGAGAGAGAGAGATGCATAGATTTAGCTATATAACTATCTTTCTTTCAGTTGCAACATGCCAATATCTCACTCTTCCCTTGATGATGGGTGAAGGTGTCAACTGAAATTTTGGAACAGTAAAAAATAGATGTGGTTTGTTTCCAAAATCAGATGAAGATCTCTAATGTATTTCTCATGACTATAAATCCTTCTGTCAATATTTTCTGGATTATACTTATTCTGGAATTCTTCTCGAGACTTTCAACTGCCCTTAAAGTGGGAAGGGATAATAGAAAGGAAGAAAGAAAGAAAGAAAGTTTTTTTAATGTCCTTGGATGACCACAAAATTAGGTCAATGGGACTAAAAGATACATCTGGTGTAAATGCAAGACATGTGGGAGTGCAAACGCGACTCCATTGTGACCTAAGTTACTGGAAAAAATGGGTATGAAATGGAGGAGAAACGACTTTGATACGTATTTTCCCGTATCAAATTTTCGGAAACCGTCTGTCAAAGTTTCTAAATGTTTTCACTAAGATTTTGGTAAAAACAATCCATTTCTTGGAAAACTGTATACGTACCACTATTTCGGGATTCAAATCCAACAAAAAAAATACGTTCCACGATTTCTTGATACGGATCCTCCAAAAAAAAATATGTTTCACAATTTCATGAAACAGGTTCCTTGGAAATGGCCACCGGGAACGAATTTTAATTTTTGGTTTCACTTAATGTTTTTATGGGAGGCCGCCGACCATTCTTAACCTATTAACCTTACCTTTCAGCTTTTATCATTTTAGCTGGGAGGAGCCGCTGACTGTGGAGTGAGCCATTGCTTGAGGCTCGAGTGACTATCTGCCGGACTTGTCACCACCACATGAGCTTTGTGGTTTAGTGTTGGTGTCACCACCGTTCGACATTTAGACTCTAGAGCCGAAGATTGGAGGCGAGGAGACTGTCCGCTATCGTAATCCAAGGAGACTCTGCTGTCTGGCATTTGTGTTCACTAGTTCACGGTTCACTTCTTGGAGTTGGACTGTTGGCCCTCGGGGCATCGAGAGGAGACTGACGCTAGCAACTAGAGGTATTTACTATTTACAACTTATAACCCTAATTGATTTTAAAGCTTCCGGTGAACTCATCACAATAGGATGTCGCTACAGTGACATTATATCATTTTAATTTGGACTTTTGCATCATTATAAACTTGAAATAATAGCGACATAAACAAATAACATTGCTAAGTACATGGAACATGCTATTTTCAGCACACCAACCTACATCCTAGAAACTCGTGGGTATAATTGTTGGACATTGGGTTCAACGCTCCCCGTGTGTTTCGCGACATAGAATAATCGCCTCTCGTGGATCCTAACTCTGGCAATTGTAGCGGAGACTAAAGCCTGCGGGTTTTGGTCTAATGACAATCGTGATTCCAACAAATGGTATCAGAGCGACAGGTCTCGAGTTCGAAACTCACTCGGCTCGCGTTGGGGAGGAGATTGTTGGACATTGTGTTCAACGCTCCCCGTGTGTTTCACGACATGGACTAATCACCTCTCGTGGATCCTAACTCTGGCGATTGTAGCGGAGCCTAAAGCCTGCGGGTTTTGGTCTAACGGCAATCGTGATTCCAACAATAGTAACTATGAATCTAGGAATGAAATTGAAACATTATAACAGTAAATGCAATAAACTAAATGAACCAATCAAGGGAAAGAGGAGCTAGGATAGTTGTTACAAGCAATAAGTTAAAATTGAAATTGTGGTTAACTCACCAGACTAGGATGCTGGCTACAAGGTAGTATCTTCATTGAAACATAGTGATATTGAAGCTTGCATGCTTCTGAACTGTTAGAATCCTGTAATTTACAGTATCACAAGGTGACTATGTACTTTCTCTTTACAAATTTTTCATATTGTACATAGATGTCAATATTCAAAATCTTTTCCAAAGCAAGAATCAAAGGAAACAAAGGCAACAGAGAGGCAAAAAGCAGCATTAGATCATTAGCGAAGACAAAGGCAGCAGAGAGGCAAAAAGCAGCATTAGATTCATTGAAACATGGTGATATTGGAGCTTGCATGCTTCTAAATTGTTAGAATCCTGTAATTTACAGTATCACAAGGTGACTATGTATTTTCTCTTTACGAATTTTTCATATTGTACATAGATGTCAATATTCAAAATCTTGTCCAAAGCAAGAATCAAAGGAAACAAAGGCAACAGAGAGGCAAAAAGCAGTATTAGATCATTAGCGAAGACAAAGGCAGCAGGGAAGCAGTTAAGGCAGAGTCATGAATGCGGGGCAAGTATTCTATGAACAACTAAGAAATGAACGGGCACAACCAAAAGCGACAAACCACAACAAGGGAGCAGTGTGGACCGTTGATCTAAGCATCTGTCAACGACGGAGATTAAAATCGCAATCGCGAATCTTAAGTGTTGCAAGATAGGCGCAAAGGGTGAAAGTTAAAGATGCCGAAGTGCGATGTGCGATGGCTGTGGGACCCAACCACCCGCCACACTTCCTTTCATTCCATTTCCCTTGAAAATCACTAAAACCTTACCTTCTTCGCTTTTTTGCTTCATTTCTCTACTTTTCCTTTTTTCACAGCTATATCATTGTTTCTCCTCCGCTTTTCCCATCTCCTCGATTGCGATTAAATTGGGCTAGTCCCCTTGACACGTCACCCCTTCCTCCCCCGGCTATCCATCACACTTCGCAAACATTACAACTTACCCTTTAGGAGCCCACAATGTATTTCTTTTAATTTGCGATGCGGCGTTTGGCCCCACCACAACAGCTCCGCCCCCCACTTCTCAGCCGTTTGCAATACACAACACATATCATATAAAACATTATAAACTTTACCTTACTACAGAAGATTTTCGGCTTGCGATCGCAATGTAGGTGGGTCCCTCTCCCCACACTTCGCAAGTTTGGATTTCAGCCCCCACAGCTTATAACAAGAAGCTAAGATCTACGATGTGTGATGCAGTCAGCCCCACTTTCCCCTGCCACGTCACTTACCTCCTCCCCGTGCTTCGCACTTCGCATCCTTTAAAGTTTACCTCCGCTGTTTAGTATTAAGAGTTGTGATCTGCGGGCAGCGGTCGGGTCCCACCTTCCTCCACGTCACTTCGCCCTCCCCGTACTTCTCACTTCGCATCCTTTAGAGTTTAACCCCCGCTGCTTATAACAAAAACCTTGAGTTTTGCGATTTGCGGGCTACAGTCTGGTCCCACCTGACCTGCCACGTCGAGTCAGTACTTCACATCGCATTGCCGATTTCATTTCTTATAACCTAAACTCTAAAAAATTCGATGTGCGATTTCTTATGGATGCGATAAGGTTCATAACTGAAATCTAAACATTTTCAGGTCCGGGTAAATGAGCTGTTTACGATGTTTCGTGCAGAAAGGGTCGAGTCCAGTCCCACCTGTGTGCCACGTCATTCCACCTCTAATTGCCCTCCACCTTTCCTCCATCTCCACTCAACCCCTCCTCATCTGACAGTCCTTGTTGCATTTCACACTCCCCTCATCTTTCGAACTTTAACATTGGGGGGGCGGGGAGGGGGGGGGCGTGGGGGGGTTCGAAATGGGTGGTATCGCTTACCCCCTCCCCGCTACGTATCACCCTTCCGCTATTTTGCACCCCCCTTCTATATTACCGCTTGCCACTTGAGGCCCCCTCCGAAAAGCTGTTTCCGCTGTACTCCATTCCGTCCACGTCCGCAATTGCCATCCCTCCACGACTGGGCATATAAGGTCTGTGCGCCATTTATGAGGAAATAGGCTACACATGGCAGAAAGACTTGGGTTGGACCTGACAAGGGGCAAAAGGCAGGGCGAGGCTGAACGTCACAAGGAAAAAGATAGAACGGGTTGAGTCGGGCATTGATGCAGAGATATAACAGAAGAGATTGAAGGGGTAGCAAAGGACATTAGCACCAACATCAACAAATGAAAGTAGCCAGTACTGCACCAGACTTAATTACCCAATGCCGATCTTTTGAAAAGCAGGACCATATGTCAGAGCCATCAAAGCGTTTAGATCCATAAAGAGCTGCTCAAAATTAATTTTACAGGTGATATGTTGTCAGAGATCTTTTGCTCAAGCCTTGCATGGCCATGCCTGTTTAATTTCAGTGGTTTTGTAATAAATGAAGTTTGACCCAAGTGGATTAGGGCAACCGACTCAAGTTTTAGTTAAATATTGCTCGAATTTTCATTATCAAAAGTTGGAGGTTGGAACCTTGTTAGACTCGGTGTTGTAAAAGATCATTGTATTGGAGCACTGTAACTGTTTTGAGCTGGGCATCTATAACAAAGAGACCGTTCACAGGATTCATGAGCTATGTTAATGGTGATGTTCTTTCCCCTGTGTTAATATTTTCCTCTGTCTTTTCATGCCGTGCATCAGTTTCGCTGATTACAAAACAGAAGCTTTAGATTAAGATTTGCTGAGAGAGCACCTTAATTTTGTCTGTTTTTGTTATCTTAATGTTTTCCTCTGAAGTATAGTTAAAGAATTCTTAAATTCTCTTTAGCTATTACTGAACTCATTGCTTTCTTTCATCTCATATTCACACTGCCAGTAAGATCCAGTCTGCATAGTTAGCTTGCCCTGTGAATGCCCCCTTGCAAAAGTTGACGCACAATTCAGCCTCTTATGACTCCATAGCCCAATGGATTATGCTTCATAGCTCTGTCTGTCCAACCACCCAACCAATCAAAACCTATAGTTCTCATAATCTCTATAACTAGCCTAATATCAACAATTATAATCATCAAGCTAAATCATAAATCATAAAGAACAAAGAGAGACCTCTCTGAGTCTAGGAAGGCTAGGCCTTGGACTCCAAAGTGGTTTGATGTTCTCCTCTATCGTTTGTTCTTGCCAATCTTACAAATTACGGAGAGCTAACATGAACATTACATCAATCTATGATAGCATGGATAAATATATCAACGTGTTTATCATGCAGCGAAATAAAGGCTCCTTTCACAACATAACCACCTTTCAAGGCATACAAAACAACTAACATGGTTTTTTTTCATTGATGGCTTGCTATAAAATAGTTGTTCAGTGATGCATTCATATATATGACTTCAAAATTCATTTCCTTAAAAAGGAGCAAATAATGACGTAAACATCTAGATCCTATATCCTCAACTTATGTCCATACATATCCTCAACTACTTATCCAATTACTTTATACTATATATTATAAGTTTGTTTAATACTTTTTTTAATGTGTTTTGATAATGATTATTCTTTTTCAAAGCTTGTAGCTTGTTTTGAAATACATATTTGCCAATTTTATTTTGCAGTTTCATTTACATTATTATCATGGCAACCCTCTCGGTGTCTCTGAAAATCACCCACTTGGATGATCTCTATGATCTAATTTGTCTCCAATGCTTCCCATCAATCTCCCTTTATAATCTCTCATTCACAAATGAATGGCCACGATTAGAAGTTCACTTGATCCAATCAATATATAAGATCAACTTAAAAACTTTCAACAAACATCTAATAGCTTGCTGATCCTGCTCCTTCTCCTTGCCCTTCTTCTGAAGGGGACACTGATAACTGAAGTGGCCCATCTCACCACATCAGAAACACTTGATCTTCGTGTTAGTGTTCAAATGTTCAATGATCAAATGTTCTCTTTCAGATTTGCTTAGTAGTGGTCCTAGGTCAAAATTTCATGCTTTCGAACCAATTCTCAAATCAAATTTTGTTCACTAAAATGTTGTCTAGGTCTGAATGCTACTCCCCTCACCCCATTCATGGCCATCATCATTTCAAGGTCATGTCATCCATTATCACCTAGGGTCTTAGATCAGTCACCACACCTCCATCTAGGTCAGGGTCTAGGTCTCTTTTGTTTCACCACCACAATGTCCAATGATGTCATAAAAGAAGGCGAACAAGTTGTCATTTTCACCATACATATCATTTACATTGGGAGTTAGCAAAGATATGGAAATAAGTAAAGACAATTTGTCTTTTCTCAAAGAAGTAAGCTACATGGTCAAAAGAGCTCCTCTCTCAAGCTCACAACTCTCCACAACCATTCAAAGATTGGCAATTTGCTACGTTTTTTCCTTTCAAGCTCTAAGAAACCATCAGAAGGGTCAGTTCATCATTGCTCAAGTTTCAGAGGCTTTCAAGTCAGTAAGTGATCATCCCTTACCTTTCATTCAACTCAATTTCTTCAGCAAAAGGTGGATTCCCTCTTCTAGAGTTTTCAATTACATTTTTGGTTTCATTGATGTTTAGCTTGCTTCAGTTGGTAAAACTCTAATTTCATCATCTAAAACCCTCATACATCATCCTTACATCATCCATATGCCTTATCAAATCATTACCTATCACTTATACCTCTCATAGCTATCATTTTCACTCAAACCCTAGTTTTCACTAGGTTTTTGCAAGGAAACTAGGAAAAATTTGTGTTTTTAACTTTTGGGCACCTTCCTCATACCCATTTCCAGAAATTTCACCTGCATCCTATTGCCAACTCGTCACCGTATCTCCTCAATTTTTTAGGGACTTTTCCCTAGCCTCCTTCTACCCCATTTCTGCTCCTAAAAACACCCTACCACTATCTGTTGTTTTCCTAATTCTACACCTCCCCTACCCATTTCATCTATCTAGGGTTTTATCTTGTTGACAAACATCATGGAGGGAGGAGAAAAGTCCAGAAGGGAGGTCATCATTCTAGGTTTGAGCCAACTCAGACCCATGGCATCATTTTTAGAGTTTCATGATCATTTGTTAGGGTTTACATTGCACACAGGGAAAATTTTGCTTCAAAACTAGTTTCTGAATAAATGGACATGAATTTGCAAAAAGTGAAAGAGGTTTTTGTCAATCATAGGCCAAAGAACAAAAAGCTCCTTCAGTTTATGCGCAGGAGTTATGATTTGAGAGAAATGCCAAAAATACAGTTGCTCCAGGTCATTTTCTGCACTTTAGAATAGGTTGTCTTCAAGTCAATTTTTCAAGGGTTTGGAGCAGGGGTTTGCAGTGTTTGATGGATCCATTTTGTAGCAGACATCCTAAGCTTTTCAACCATACCACTTGCAGTCCCAAACTCCTCTGGGAAAACCTCCAAACTCCCTCTCAAAGTAGGCACTACGCTTCTACTCAGAGTGCGCTACGCTTCTGCAAATTTCGAATGATCAACTTTAAACTTGGATTCTGAGCAAATGGGAAAGTATTTTGGAAAATTGGAGGAGGTTTTTGTTCATAACATGCCACAGAACAAAAACCTCTCTCAGGTTTGCAAACAATGTTATGGTTTGAGGGATATTGATCCATCTTTAAGCCCTATTTTTGCAGAAAATTTCTTGAAAAATTTGGAAATTTTTCCTTCACAGAAATGTAGCGCCAAGGCGCTATGCTTTTTCTCAGGACACTTAAATGAAGATTGTCTTATATGGTTGGATGCATTTTGATTAGGACATTCCATATCTGGAACTGGTTTTGCATGAAAATCTCTAATTTTGAAGAAAAAGCCAAAAAACCACCGTTTTTCCATGCTTCTGCCAGTGTTTTTGACCAGGCGCTACGCTTTTGGAGTGAGGTTGGGAGAATCAACTTTTGGAGGCCTTTTTGTGGGAGTTTTCTCAAAATTAAAGATGTTCTGGAAAGTGGACACACAGGGCTAGATGGCCTATCTTTCAGATTTGGATCTGGAGCCCTAAAATTCCCTCAAAATCACCTCCAAACAGGCGCTATGCTTCTGCAAAATGACGCTACGTTTCTATCAACAGTCGCTACGCTTCTGCATTGGATTCCCTTAGGACACTTGTCAAGGTAGAAAAAGTCAGAATTTCAAGGTTTAGCTGTGCTTTGCGCTGTCATTAGAGTGATTGAGTTTGTTTTTTCTTCTTATCATGAGGAGACTTGTAATTTAATGTGGGAGACACACACTCCTAGTCTTTAGCTGAATTTGAGGGAATGGTTCTAAATTTCCTAGATTCTA
This sequence comes from Pinus albicaulis, assembly GCA_034641835.2. Taxonomy (NCBI): domain Eukaryota; kingdom Viridiplantae; phylum Streptophyta; class Pinopsida; order Pinales; family Pinaceae; genus Pinus; species Pinus albicaulis. Next base: position 370,577,653 of record CM076575.1, read on the forward strand.
GGAAGTGACTTATCTCATGTAATTATGATGCATTTGGATGGGATTTCGACCCTATGAGGTGTCATTGTTCATATTTTCTATAAGTAGACCCACTTTAGTCTTTTCTTGGGTTGGATAGTTGTTATTTGCAGTGGAGCTATTGTACAAGCTTATGGAATGAAATCAAAGCCAGTGTTGTAGAATTTGTGTTGAGACTCTTGTGGTATGCCTTGGAGCATTTGTTATTTCTTTCTATGTTTATCTTATCAAGTTGAATGATATAATACCCTCTTTCACATATATGCTTCTATGTGTTTATCTTGTTAGTTTATAAGTAGAAATCATGCCTTTTCATGCTCTGTTTTAACAAGGTTTACATTATATGTTTCTGTTCTTTTAAATGAATGAATTCACCTAAATGCTCATTCAGATTCTCCTTCATTTCATCCTATACACAATGAACAAACTAAGCATGCTTTCAAGCTACCTACTTGGCCTCATCCATATCTCTGCAACTTGACCTTGATTTTTGACCTAAACCCTAGACCTAGTCTCCTCACTGCCATTTCCTATCCAGCACAAGAAACATCAAACAAAAAACCTATTTACTGAGCTTATATACCTAGCCTAAGATCATTAGATATTTAGTCATTTCATTGACTTCAAAATGACATTGAGAGAGCCCTCTATGGTCCTGGTAAGGCTAGCTACTTGACCTAAAGCCTGGTCTGTGGTTACCTTCCTTCAATTCCATTCTCGGCCTTGGACAGTTGGGGGGAGTGATAACACTTCGAAATGTCCTCCTTTCGCTTACGCTACTCTTGCCACCCCTTTGATACGAGGGATGCATTTTCTTCCTCCTTTACTTCTGCTTTTTGCCCGCTGCTGCTGTTGCCATCCAGTTTGCTCTTTAATAAATCACGCCTCATCTCTTTTTGTTGGAGAGCAGCCCACATCCCCTCCCAATCCGGCAATTTTTCTCTACATCTTCTCCTGCTCGGAAAATCCCTTATACAACGTGGCCAATGCATCCCACAGTTATTTGGCTATGCCTTTGGCTGATATGTGAGATACAACGCGATCTCTCACTCCGTCGAGGATCAACCTCTTGGCCTTTACCATATCCTTCTTGTCAACTTTCAATGCATTCGAATTTGTGGCGACAACTTCCACATTATCGATGAAGGATTTAAAATCATGCTCATCTAGAAGGAAGGAGATCCGTGCCTTCCAGATCACATAGTTGGAGGCACCTTCCAACCGATCCTAATCTCTCAACTCGGTTGCTGCCATCATGCCCAAACAACAATGTCTTAGTCTGCCTCTAACCCTCTACGCAGTTGCTGACTGGCTCTACGCTCTCCTTGCTGGAGTGATACAAAATTCTCTCGGCTACTACTACTTCTACGTGGGAAATTATAATTTATAGGCAAGAAATTCTCTAAGGGTAGAATTCCCTCAGTGTGCTCTTCTTCCCTTCTGATGTTTTTCTGCTTTAGCAATTGCTGCAGAAAAATCTGCGTCCTGGCCGAAGATCTTCTTTGCATTGAAGTTGCTGCGCTGCTATCTCTGCCACTGACAAATTACGATATGGAAAATCGTCTTCTCTGTCGACTCACTCAGAGAAGGATTTTTCCATGAAAATATTGCCCTCATGGCATTGGACTGCGCAGCCCTTCCGGGAATTCGATCTGCTGCCTATGCAGCTCTTCGAGCTCCCCCTTCAGCTTTGCGTCTGAGCTCTTCTTTGCTTCCCCTGCGCACTGATACCATGTGAAAATTCCTAAATCTAGAATCCTATTGCAGCAACTGGAAAATATTCACCTAATTGTTAATCTTTACTTAACAATTTATTTGTAGTTATCTACAACAAACACTAAATACATCACACTGCAACCTACACAAATATAAAAACGCCGCGGAAACAAAATTTTGTGCAGGAAAGAAATAAACACACAATTGACACCCTTATTTTTGGACAAATGTCTGCGAAAAAACCCAATTTGGGAAAACCGGTGCAACAACTGAGGGTTTGTATTATTATGCAGTGGTTTCTGAATACAAATCTTTGGATTCCTTACTGGCTATCTGACACTGATCCAGCCTTGAAATGGCTAGCCCCAAGCTGCCTCTGCGTGGTCACTACACTGCTTCAGTGTCACAACTCGTAGGGACTGCATCACTCCTCTCGCTGATTGATCTGCTAGTTGGATGCTCAGATCTGACCCTTCAGTCTCACACCCCGACTCTCGGCACTAGATCTGGACTGCTCCCCAACAAAACTACAGATCTCCTCTCGGCTTTGCGCTGCCTTAGCATGCGTTTGCGCTGCCCAGCGTGGCTCTATGCTGCCTCTCTGGATCTCACTCTGCCTCTTCTGCTTTTTATTCACCGAATCAGGGAAACTTCCACCAGCCACTATCCCTGCCCCTCACTGCAAGAAATCAACTTGATCTCTTCTCCAACAACTGCTGTGCTGCTTTCTTAAGCATTCGACTTCTAGATCTCTCACTCGATGCGTCCTCCAGGTGCCCATCGAGCTTCTTCTTATAATCTTCTCGTTGAATATTTAATGACCCAGAAAATCCTAATCAATGGCTCAGATCATCTTGACTCGATCTCCGTCTTTTTCTAGATGATTCACACCTAGTTTAATTAATACCCCTAAGTTTAGACTCAGGCATCCATTAAAAATAATTAATTATTTTAATTAAACCTTATTTGCGTGGAATTTCCCAAAATGATTTCTGGGTCTTGGAGAATGCATATGTCCTAGCCTCTCTACAAGTTCTTGAGGCTAGGGCACATTCGATGCTACAAAAATCAACATCGGATGTGTTGTAGCTACGAGAATTTGTGGAGAGGCTAGAATACATGAGTTCTCCAAAACCCTGAAATCGTTTCTGGAAATTCCGCCTAGAAGTGGCTTAATTAGATTATTAACCAGTTTTAAATATTTCCTAAGTCTAAACTTAGGGAATATGGTTAATTAATCAAAATTAATTGATTCAAGGCAAGAATCATTTAGAAACTCACACGGATTGATTCCAAGATGATCCTAGCCATCGATTCTGTTTTAATCCACGCCATTGGTGCTCCAAGAGAGGATTATAAGAGGAGGTCGATGTGGTGATGGCGAACACTTCAGCAGTTCGATTTTATTGGAAGATCGATTTCCAAAGTAGCTGCAGTTAGTTGACAGAGAGAGAGTTAGTGAGATCGAAGCAGTGTGAGGGGTAGGGACAATGATCCAGAGGAAAAATTTCCAAATCCAGAGAGGCAGCAACAAGAGGGCCGAGTTATCCCAGAGGGGTTGCGCTGAGGGACAACGCAGTTGCTTCAGCGAAGCAATTCAATTTGGATGAAGAAAAAATCGTTCTCAATTCCAGAGGCCGAGAAGAAGTCCCAGAGTGCTGGAGAGACAGTTTTCTCAACATCCAAAGGTAGAATGACTTGATCAGAGCCCAGTCCGAAGCAAGACGTCGAGACAGCTATGCAGAGGCTGATGTAGAGCTCCAGGAGGCCGAGTTCTGGTAGATGAAGCCGTGCCAAAAATTGCTTGAGGGAGAAGGGTATTTTACCTTCAGTATTTTGCCCAAATTTTCTTGCTGTTTGGATTATCAGTTGGGCATCGATAGATGTACTCAAATTTCACTGCTGCATAATAAAATAAAACCCTCATTGCTACACTGATTTTAGCAAGTTGGGTTTTTCCGGGGAATTTTGTCCAAAAATAATTGTGTAAATTTTATGTGTGTGCTAACATTTCTTCCAACGTTTATTTTTCTGCAGTTTTATTTGTGAAGGTTGCAGTGTGATTTATTCAATATTTGTCGTGGAAAACTACAAATAAATTGTTAAATAAAATTAGCAATTAGGAGAATAATTTCCAGTTGCTGCAATAGGATTCCAGTGTAAGAATTTTCCCATGGTACCAGAGCGCAGTTGATCAACGAGAGAGCTCAAAAGAGAAAGGAAGGAATTCCGATGTTCAATGTGGGCAACAGATCGAAATTCCTAGGGGGTGTTGAGAATTTGATAGGGCGTAGTTTAATTCAATTCTCTACTTGATGTGAAAATTTCTGAATCTACACCATAAATCCTATTGCAGTAAATCTGATTTGCATTACCTACTTGCCTCATTTAATTACAAGTTATTTTTCTGAATATTCAGTACAAATACTAATGCAAACACACTGCAGCCTACACAATTATATAGATCAAGTACTTAAAAATAAGAGAAACAACCAGATAAAGGACACAAAATTTTCAGACAAATGTCCCCAAAAAAAAACCCAATGCAGGAAAACTTGTGCAGCAGTTCTGAGAGTTTATATTATTATGCAAATTGTTGAATACAATCTATAGGGTGCCAAATCCAGCTCACCCAACAGAGAAAATCCTCGGCAGAATTACCTCTATCTGGAGACAAATATTTTGGCGGATCCAACGGTAGAATGAAGAAAACCCACAGGTGACTGCGCAACAGTGGCTGCAGCTAGCTTTGCGTTGAGACTGCGTCACCCTCTCAGTGACCCTTCCCAGCTCAAAAATCAATCTCCTGGATGGATGCCAGATCTGCCCCAGAGAAACCCCAACACAACTGCTCAAGTGACTGCGTCACCCTCTCTGGCTTTGCGTTACTCCTGCGTGAGCCTTGCTGGCTCTGCGTCACCCTCTCTGAGCTGCGCAGTCCCTCCTGGAGCTGATTTTCCTCTCTGCTATTGTATTCTTGGCCTTGGATGAAAATCCAATCGTCAAACTACCCCTCATTGCACTGAATTACTCAGATCTTATCTTCGTCCGAGCACTGCTCTGTCAGAAGAATTCAATCTCTATATTCAGTTTCTGTATGTGTTTTCCAACTAACCCCAAACCTTTCCTTTATACTTTTCATGTTGATGAATCAACAACTATCTCTAATCGACGGCTAAGATTAGAAAAGACTTGATCTTCGTCACTTAGAACATTGTCACCGATTTGTTAACTTGATTCACTTTAATTATTTAATTTCCCTAAGTTTAGACTTAGGGTCCCCATTAAAATAATTAATTATTTGAATAACTTAAGCTCTGTGTGGAATTTCTCCAAACGATTCTGGGTCTTGGAGATCTCATGTGTTCTAGCCCCTCAAAGTTTCGGAGCTAGAGTAGATCCAATGCTACCCCAAAAATCAACACTCCCTCTTAGTGAGGAATGTGCTCTAGCAATACTTCAATACCAGAAGCATTACCCTGATCCACAACATCAGTCATCTGCGCTATCGATGCTTGGTTGCTGCCCCTCATCCATTGCGCTGCTGCCTTCTGTACTGCTGCCCATGACACTACCACTTGTCACTACCTCATCTGCACTGCAGCTCCCTCTCAAATCCTACATCATGCTGCCCATCGCACTGCCACTGCCAACTGCTGCACTCTAACTCAGTTGTTGAGAGTTAAACAGCTGAAAATCCACCCAAAAACTTGACTTACAAGTCAGTCCGATGCATCTTGATGGTGAAGCTCCCTCTGTTGCTAATTCTGCGCTGACCCTCTGATGCTCTACGCTGCTGCTGCTCTGCACTGCGTAAGCACTACTCTGCACTGCGCTGTTGAAGTCCATCAACCACTGTGCTACTGCTGCTATGTGTTGAGATTTTGTGTATTTGGGGTAGCATCTGTTGTGCTCTTTGTCCCAAATTTTGAGGAAGGACTAGAGTTCCCCTGATCTACAAGACCCAGAAATGGATTTGGGAAATTTCATCTGGTTTAGGAGATATTAAATTAATTAATTATTTTAATGTATTTCCTAAGTTAAAACTTAGGAAAATAAAATAATTAAAGTGAATTTAATTAAACATGTGATGAAATTGTTTTAAGTCACACGGATCAAGCTTTTTTTTAATCTTAGTCATTGATTAAAGATTTAATCTTGGCCGTTGATTTGTCAACGAGAAAAGTATAAAGGAAAGGCTTGGGGTCATTTGTATGAGACATAGAGGCAGAGCATTGAAGCTAAGTTGAGATTCTAGGGTGGGGTTGCTAAGAATTCTCAAGTGTTTTAGTTGCAGAGAGGGGAATTTAGACCAAGGTGATGATCTGATCCTAGGGTCTAGAATACACAAGAAGAAGAGAAGAGATCAGGAAAGACAACGCAGAGGAAGGCATCAACACAGCAGACGGCGTCAGCAGCAGACGACAACAACAAGGACAGTGTGATTTTCAGGAAGCCCTTCAGGGGTTACGCAGAGACCCTTAGGGGCAGTGTAGAAACTGTGTCACCTAGTCTAGGGTAACGCAGTCCCTTCCAGTGACAGTGCTGAGCATTTGGAGGCCTTCAGAGGCTGACACAGTGTCTTTCAGGGGCAGATCTGGGGTTTCTAGGCCTAGATCTGGTTGAGTTCTATAAATCCCGTTTGAGGGTGTGGATCAGTTAGTATTGTTGGTCTTAGATCAGCCAGGTGCTGCATATCTAGAGTTTTCTCTGTAGGGTTTTCCAAATCTGGAACGCAGAGTTGTGTATTCAGAAATATTCTTAATAATAGAGCCCCCCAGCAGCTAGATACCAGTTTTCCCACATTTGGTTTTTTTGGGGATAGTTTATCCAGAAATAACTATGTCACTTTCTCTATGTGTGCATGTGCTTATTCTAGATCTGAATTGGTAGAGATCTGTTATGTGTTTTGCTTTGATGTTAACTTGAATTTATTCAATTGATAACTTGTATAAGTAGGAGAAGCTTAACCGGATTAACATAAATAATTTCTGCATAAGAATTAAGATTCAAAAATTTCTACATGGTATCAGAGCAATTGCAGATCTAGAAGGGTCACCAGCTGAAGCATCTGAAGGATCTAGCTGCAGAAAGCAGCTGGAAAGGCAGCAGAAAAGCAGATCTGAAGGGACAACACAGTTTTCAGGAGGAGATTCACGCAGAGGGAAGGGTGACGTTGTCCAGCATTGTGTCCTAGCAAGCCCAAGCAATTACTGCGCAGAGGTAGCTCAGAAACAATGCTGGTTAGGTCTAAAGCTAGCTAGTGTGATTCAGATCTGAATCTGTCAGATCCAGAAAAAATCTGCAGAAAAGTTGCAGAAATTCAGAAGAGCTGGTGGGGTTAAACTTCAGAAGTTTTCAGATTTCTAACCTTAGCACAAGTGACAAAGTTTGGGAAGAGATCAGCTTCTCAGAGAGTTTCTTGCCAAAGGGAACTTGCAGTTTGGTTAGAGGATCAAAGAAGAAGATGAATTATAGCTGATTTGGTAGATTTCCAAGGAGGGAAAAAAAGTGTCAGAGGGAGCAGAGGGTTCCTAGTTCGAAAAGGACCCTAGATCCAAGATCTCTAGCATAGAGAAGAGGAGCTCCGACACATTCTGAGCAGATGGCTCCTCATGGACTGTGTGATCAGGATAGGCTAGAGGGCCTCTCAAACTTTTTGGTGTGGAAAGCAAGGATCCTGATTGTCCTTGAGGCATACGGTCTAAGAGACCATGCAGAGCAGACTTTGGCCACACCGACAGATGCGGCTCTCCTATGGAAGCATAGGGAAGCTGCTGGGCATGCCAAATGACTGATAGTGGAGAGTATCAAGGAACATATTGTATCACACATAGCTGAGAAGAAGACAACTAATGAGATGTGGAAGGCCTTGACTTCCCTATATGAGGGAAAATCAGTCCAAAGAAAGATACTGTTGGAGGCCCAAATGAGGTCATTCATGATGACCAAGGGAGAAGACATCGAGCATTTCCTCTTCAGATTGCAATCAATCAGGGATCAACTGACTGCAACAGGTGCAACTGTAGATGATGCAGTGATAGTCAGGACTACCCTCAATGCAGTCACGGATGAGTGGGAAACCTTTGTCCAAAGTATGTTGGGGAGAGCGGACCTCCTAGATTGGCACAGCTTGTGGTCGATCTTGCAGCAAGAAGAACTACGAAGGTTCACCAAGAAGCAGCACAACCCTGCGTTGAGCAAGGTTAAGAAGGAAGAGGAGGAAGATGCAACCTTGGCATCAAAGAAGCAGCCGAAGAAGAAGAAGGATCTCTCTAAGATCAAGTGCTTCCAGTGTGGTGAAATGGGACATTTTGCCAGCCATTATCCAGAAAAGAAGAAGGACCAGGAAGCATCTTCTTCCAAAGCAGTGGTGGTAGATGATGGGTCAGGAGATGATGTAGCCATGAGCGTTCATGAACCACGAAAGTGGGGCGACATGGATCTGTAGAGGATCTATAGAATGTGAGGCGGGATCCTTGAGCAGCTCATCTCTTGGATCACAAGCGAGCTACGGCAGCCTTAAGACAGTAGCGGGACAAGTGGAGCAGTGGGTGCATAGATCACAGATGAGCTATAAGCAGAGGCAGATCTGGAGGCTGAGAGGAGCAGCGTAGAGCATAGCATCAGTAGCATAGAAGCAGTAGCAGCGCAGTGCAGTACTGCTTACGCAGTTTAGAGTTGCAACAATGCAGAGAGCTTCAGAGGGACAGTGCAGTGCAGTAGCAGCGTGATAGATTTCAACACAAGGAGCTGATGTGACTTCAGTAGTGTAGAGGGAGTCTGATTATGCAGGCAGAGTTGTAGCTGTGCATCGTTCTTTAGATGCCAGCACAGATCTGTAGTCTATGGAGCTTCAGTGATGAGGATGTAGCCCATCTGACTTGTCTGTCAAAGATTGGGCGAGAGATTCAGTTGTTTCTCTCAACAACTAAAGTTGCAGTGTAGCAAGATCAGCAGTGGCAGTGCTATGAGCAACACATGCAGCATATTGAGAGGGAGCTGCAGTACAGTGGTTGCAGTGGCAGTGGCAGAGTCATGGGCAGCAGTACAAAATGGCAGCAGCAGTGCAGAGTTGAGTGGCAGGAGGCCAAGCTTTAGCAACACAGAACCAGTGCCCAAAATCATGTAATGCATAAGTGTGATGTATTGCTAGATCACACCCTTGATGCTAAGAGGGAGTGTTGAGATTTTGTGTATTTGGGGTAGCATCAGTTGTGCTCTAGGTCCCAAATTTTGAGGAAGGACTAGAGTTCACTTGATCTACAAGACACATAAATTGATTTGGGAAATTTCATCTGGTTTAGGAGATATGAAATTAATTAATTATTTTAACTTATTTCCTAAGTTAAAACTTAGGAAAATAAAATAATTAAAGTGAATTTAATTAAACATGTGATGAAATTGTTTTAAGTCACACGGATCAAGCTTTCTTTTAATCTTAGCCATTGATTAAAGATTTAATCTTGGATGTTGATTTGTCTACGAGAAAAGTATAAAGGAAAGGCTTGGGGTCATTTGTAAGAGACACAGAGGTAGAGCACTGAAGCTAAGCTGAGATTATAGGGTGGGATTGCTAAGAATTCTCAAGTGTTTTAGTTGCAGAGAGGGGAATTTAGACCAAGGGGATGATCTGATCCCAGGGTCTAGAATACACAAGGAGCAGAGAAGAGATCAGGAAAGAGTCAAGACAATGCAGAGGAAGGCAGCAGTAGCAGCAGACAGCAGCAACAACAGGCGACAACAGTAGACGGTAGCAGCAACAGCAGCAGCAGCAAGGACAACGTGATTTTAAGGAAGCCCTTCAGGGGTTATGCAGAGACCCTTAGGGGCAGTGTAGAAACTGCATCACCCAGTCTGGGGTAACGTAGTCCCTTCCAGTGACAGCGCTGAGCATTTGGAGGCCTTCAGAGGTTGTGCAGTGTCTTTCAAGGGCAGATCTGGGGTTTCTAGGCCTAGATCTGGCTAAGTTCTATAAATGCCGTTTAAGGGTGTGGATCAGTCAGTATTGTTGGTCTTAGATCAGCCAGGTGCTGTAGATCTAGAGTTTTCTTTATAGGGTTTCCAGATCTGGAACCCAGAGTTGTTTATTCAGAAATTTTTTTAATAATAGAGCCCTCCAGTAGCCAGAGACTGGTTTTCCCACATTGGGTTTTTCCGGGGACAGTTTGTCCAGAAATAACCGTGTCACTTTGTTTATGTGTGCATGTGCTTATTCTAGATCTGAATTGGTAGAGATAAGTTATGTGTTTTGCTTTGATGTTAACTTGAATTTATTCAGTTGATAACTTGTATAAGTAGGAAAAGCTTAATCGGATTAACATAAATAATTTTTGCATAAGAATTAAGATTTTGAAATTTCTACACTACGTTGTTGCTGCCTCTGGTCTGCATTGCTTCAGTCTTTAGCGTCCTAGCTCTGCCATTGTTGCTCCATCCTCCTCGCACCAACTGACTCCAGTCATCCTGCTACTGTCAGTAAGGGCTCCCGTATCTCGTATGTGATCCAAGAGTTTGGGCACCTCAAGGATCTTGCCCCTCCATTGCAGTTCAAAAGAACTACAGATCAATTTTGCCCCACCTCTTCTCTCGAGGCACATGAGCATTCATGGCAACATCGTCATCATCCCGATCATCGTCCTTTGTTGCAGTGGCCTTCGAATCAGAATCTTCTTTGCCCTTCTTCTGAGGGCATTGTGTGGCAAAATATCCCAATTCACCACACCTGAAGTATCTGGCCTTTGAGAGGTCCTTCTTCCTTCTCTGCTGCCCATGTTGTCCCTTAGATGCGAAAACTTCATCTTCCTCTTCATCCTTCTTGATCTTGATCCTCGTACTGCTGCATCCTGCCTTGGTCAACCTTCTGATCTCTTCTTGTCGAAGAGTTGCCCACATATCCTCCCAGTTTGGAAGAACTGCTCTGCTGAAAATACCTTGGACAAAGGTTTCCCAGTCTTCCGTGACTGCATTCAGGGCAGTCCTGACCATAAGTACATCATCTGGTGTAGCCCCTATGGAAGCCAGTTGATCTCGGATCTCTCGCAATCTAACATGGAAGGGGTCGATCTCCTCTCCCTTCTGCATCTGAAACAATCTCAGCTGATTCTCAAGCAATATCCTCCATTGGACGGAGGTTCCCTGCTACATCGAGGTCAAGCAAGCCCACATTTCCCTTGCCGTGTTATTCTCGGCAATATGTGGGATCACATGATCGTTGTCTCCGTCCATGATCAAGCGTTTTTCCTTCGCTTGAGCCTCCTCGTACTTCTTGAGTGGATCAACATCAACAGGAACAACAATTGCATGCAAGACATGATCCTTGATGCGATGGTCATCCAGAGCTGACAGGATCCTGGCCTTCCAGATGACAAAGTTGGAAGCTCTATCCAACCTGTCATGATCCCTCAGTCCATGTGCAACCATCTCTGCTCAAAGAATGTCGAACCGATTCTCTTCTCTCTCTTTTGCTATAGCCCCGCAAAAACTCGGATCTGGGTTTCTTTGGTGCTAGAAACGATCTAAGGAACAAGCTCCCTTTGAAACTCGATATCCTTTACGGAAATCCTTCTGCCAACTGATGTCGAATCAGTCCTCTTCATTCACTCTTGGCTGCTGATCAACACTAGACTTCTTGGCAAGAAGTCTTCTGAGGAACTGCTTCCCTCTAATTTGCCACAACCCCACTGGACACTGTTATGCACCAACAGAAACAATGCCCCGAAAACAACTCCTGAAGAAAAACGAACTTCTCTTCTAGCCACGGAACCAGAAAGATGGAGCCTCAAAACCTCTGCGTTGGCCCAACAACACGGTGTTGCCTTTCTGCAGCAACAAAGTCACCCTAGCTGGCTGACGCAGGTTCTGCATGAGCCCCTCTGGTGACTGTGTCACCCTTCCTCGCCTCTTCTGGATCTGCACTTTCACTCGAGACAACTACTTTCCTACAACAAAATTTTCCCTTCGTCTCTTCGTTGATTGCTTTAGCTCTACTTGATCTGCAACAACTCTGATACCATGTGAAAATTTTTGCATCTACACTAGAAATCCTACTGCAGTATATCTGATTTGCATTACCTACTTGACTTATTTAAATTACAAGTTAATTTTTTGAATATTCAGTAAAAATACTAATGTAAATGCACTGCAGCCTACACAATTATACCAATCATGTACGGAAAAATAAGAGGAACAACCAGACAAAGGATACAAATTTTTCGGACAAATGTCCTCAGAAAAACCTAATGTGGGAAAACCAGTGCAACAGTTCAGAGGGTTTATATTATTATGCTGATTTCTTAATACAATCTGGGGTGCCAAATCCGGCTCACCCAACGGAGAAAATCCTCGGCAGAAGTACCTTTATCCGGAGACAAATATTTTGGCGGATCCAACAACAGAATGAAGAAATCCCACAAGTGACTGTGTAGTCCACAGTGTTGCGCAATAGTGGCTGTAGCTTGCTCTGTGCTGAGACTGCGTCGCCTCTCCCAGTGGTTGCGTCACCCTCTTCGTGAGCCTTCCCGATTCTGAAATCGATTTGTTGGATGGCTACCCGATCTGCCCCACAGAAACCCCAACGCAACTGCTCAAGTGACTGTGTCACTCCTGCGTGAGCCCTGTTGGCTTTTTCTCACCCTCTATGAGCTGTGATGTCCCTCCTGGTGCTGATCTTCCTCTCTGCTATTGTATTCTCGACTTGGCATGAATATCTTGCTGTTGAACTGCCCCTCACATCACTGAATTACTCAGATCTAATCTTCGTTCGAGCACTGCTCCGTCAGAAGAATTCAATCTCTAAATTCAGTTTGTGTGTGTGTTCTCTTACTGACCCCAACCCTTTCCTTTATACTTTTCCTGTTGATGAATCAACGACCGTGATCTAATCTCTAATCGACGACTAATATTAGAAAGGACTTGATCTTCGTCACTTAGAACATTCTCACCCACATGTTAAATTAATTGACTTTAATTATTTAATTTCTCTAAGTTTAGACTTAGGGTCCCCATTAAAATAATTAATTATTTGAATAACTTAAGCTTCGAGTGGAATTTCTCCAAACGATTTCTGGGTCTTGGAGATCTCAGGTGTTCTAGCCCCTCCACAAAGTTTCGGAGCTAGAGCACATTTGATGCTACCCCAAAAATCAACACTTGACAAATACTTGTGAACTTATTTCTCTTACTTAGATCTTCTCTTCATTAGCTTATTAGGTCTTTCATCAAGTCAATTATCAAAATACAAAAGACACAAGATTTTGGCTCTTCAAGCCAGGTTCAAAACCTCTCCCTCTTGGAGAGGAAAACCCGCAATTAATTCTTCTTATAATCTTTCGGTTGACAAGTACCGTGACCATGACACAAACCCTTGACCTATGTATGCCTCCAAGACCTTGTCACTCCTCCCTTGTAGCTTCTAATTTTTCTGCACTGTACTGCACCAGATTTAGAAAGCTCAGTTCCTAGCCCTTAAATAATGTGATTCCTTTTGTTCTTCCTTTGATCCGACCTCGATCTTTAATAGAATCTTTCTCGATCCTTTTCTTGCACTCTAGATGCCCAAGGATGGTGATCTCTTCTCTTGCTGTAATTACCCTTCTTTACATTGTATGCACTTCGGAAATTACACTAGTAGATAGGCTCAGGAATGGGGCTTGTACAACCTTATCTTTGTACTGATTATGATGTCTTTCACGCACTAGATGGCAGACTAGTATGAGTGAGATCTTGACCTCTTTTTCGCATACACTAGTAGCCCTTCTTTCTGCGGTCTCTCCGTTCCTTTCTTCGCACTGCAGTTCAGACTTTCTTTCAGACTTAAACCCAAAACATATATAAAAGACCCTCTATTCCTTCGTTGATTTTGTCTCCTTTCTTCGCACTTAACTCAAACCTTATCTCGCATTTTATTGCAGACTTTTCCGAATTCTTGATTGTGTACTAAGGCTGCAGTCCTCTTATTAATAGAGGTTGTATCTCCTGCTCTAGGTCGACATGATCATCTGTGGGTAGGCTAACTTTACCAAGGAATATCTTTACCATGTTTTGAGCCGACTTCAAGGAGCTACGTGACAAGGCCTTGGAGCATTTATTTGCATCATTAATTTGTTCTTTCACAAGTGTAACATGACTCCATATTCATGACTCTAATTATATTTATGACTAGACAAATCCCTAAAGACATCAAGAAGTCTTTGATGTATAACAAAACTCCTTGCTCATGAAACCCATGATGCAAGTATTACAAAATTACATTTTATTATCTTTGTCTTTTTCATTACATAAATTCATAATTACTAGTCATTATGAAGACCGAACATAGTTACACTTTTCAACACTCCCTCTTAACTAGGGAGGTATTCATAATGGTCTCTTTCAATATGAAGAATCTCATAAGAAGAATTTTGATTTGTAATCCATCTGTTATAGGATCATATTAACCGAACATTGTTACATAGCAAGGCCTTGATTAACAGCTCTATCTCTCCACGAGGTCTTGAGCTACAATGCTGGTGAGACCAATAACTATAGTCACCATCGTCATTGTCTCCAAGGTACATAATACACCCGAGTGTTCACCGAGTATGACCTCATAGGACTATTCTTAATTATCAAAGAATATCCATCCTTTCACGACTACTCTTTCCATGGATGTCTTAATACATCTTAGAGAGTATCAGATGCCAGATAATTACCCAATCCCACATTTTGTCTTCCAGAATGTTGTGTCTATCTCCCCCTCTTAACTAGGGAGAATATATTCCACAAAGGAATAAGAATGTACCTAGGCTTTCTTTTTGGCTTAGGATTTTCTTCCAAGTAAGAAACTTATTACCAGGCTCCCTCTTAATTAGGGACCTACAGTAGCAATGATGAAAACATCCAACTGCTCATGAAGTACTCCTTCCGTTGATGTCATGAATTGAGTAGCTTTCAATTTTTGGATCTCTTCCATCACTTTCATCCAAGAGCTATGTCTTCTATCAGAAAGTGATCCATCAATCTTCTCATTTGGTCTGGCTTCATGTTATGCTGCTTTCTTTTGAACCATATATCTTCCAAGGATCTTTCATCCTGCCATATGGTTATCAACTTGTGGAAGTCATCTACTTCCATTTGGCAGCCTTGCATAAGCTCATCAGATGTTATTCAATTATAAATATGAATACTTAAATCTAACGTTACCTAAATGATGATCTTTCACCATGACATCCTTCTTGTATACATCAACATCCTTCGTGTATGTTGACACATCTCAAAAGATATGTATTGCCAAGGGTCTTCATCTTTTATGGACTTCTTATTAGAGTCTAAATATCTTCCCGAGAGATTTGCTAGTTAAGTTTTCTTGGCTTTCTTGGATGTTGACTGCTTCTTTCCATGGTTGTGCTTTTCATGATCTCTTCCCTTTTTCTTTTCTCAACACAATTTTATTTCATTCCCAGGAACTTCCATAGTGCAATTCCTTGATAATGTACAATCACCTCATATTCCATATGAGGACATATTATGTTGATTTCATTTGATGTGGAACATGTCTGTTGACAACTTGTGCATCGGAAGAGTTTCTACTTTCTTTGATCATACTTCTAAGGATAGAAGTAGAGTACTTGCAACCATATGACTACATAGTATCTAGTGTCATCATAAATGTATATATACCTCATTTCCTTCTTTGAGTTATCCTGTAGTAGTTTTTCTGTGGAGTTTTTATTCCCTTCATCTTCTTCATAAATAAGTCATCGTATTCTAATCCTAGAAATCATTTTGACAGATATAGGATACTTACTTGGAAATATGCTTTCTTCTTTCTTGTAGGGGCTCCCTTCTTTCACTGACTTTTTCAAGAGAGCTAAGTCCTGAATGATTGTAATATCCCGAAAGGAAATAGACAACAATACAAGCATACGACAATACAAAAAATGCCAGGAATAGAACATAAAGCAAATACTCATAAAAATGCCGGAAATGCTAAGCCATTTTATTAATTTGAGAAATATGATGAAATACAATAGATGATCAGAATGATAGCACCTAATCTTGCTCAAGGCAAGTGAAGAACTCTCTCAGAAAAGACAGGAAATGGTTGCTCTAAGAAACTGCGTCCCAGTTGCTGGAAAATTGTCGGAAACTGCTGCTGCTGGAATGAACTAGAAGCTAGGGGCTGCTTCCCTTGCCGGAATGAGCTGAAACTCTGCAAATCACCTGTACTCTCCAACTCGGACAAAACCCAGAAACCATATCAATAATGGTCAGCCTCCGAAAATCACCCAAGGAACCCTCCTCAAGGAATTACGCTACCTCTGCAAGGCTCAGCGCAGATGCCAAATGAAAATAGCTGAAACAGTGCCACAAACTCCTCAGGAACCCTCCTACTGGCAAAGACTGATCCTCTACTCCGGATATCAACTGAAACTCCTGCAGAAACCCCCACATCGGAACACCTCCAAGAAGAACTGCGTCCTCTCTCCTAGGGACTGCGCAGTCACATGAAGAGCCCAGCGCCTCAGCAAAACAACCAACCAAACCTCCTGCTAAAGACTGAAGAAAGAACCTTACCCGAGCAGGCACTCGAAGTCCCCTGGGGCTAAGGGCGAGATCTCCGACTGGAGACACTCAACGCACTAAACAGTGCTGCAGACAGGCTAAACAGCTAGCGTGCTCAAGAAGACCAATGTCTAGCTCAAATATCATCAACAACAAGAATCAATGAAATGAGAAGGCTCCTCCCATTTTATAACGTTGGTTTCCCTCCAAAACCCCAACGCCGTGAGTCTTCTTCAAGCGCCGTGCTCATCCTTATCTGCGCAGGAGCTTCTAGAGCATACGTGGGTCCCCTCTCTACGTGGTCTCTTGGCCCCCCCCCCTTGGCTCACTTAAGTTACAACGTTGTGTTTACTAGGGAGTGAAATTTATTTTTAGAGTGAGTTATGTCCCCCTCTACTCACTTTTATTTATAATTTAATTATATAAGGCAAAATTGATCAAAATTAATATTTCCAATTAGCTGCTGCTAATTGGGAATATTACAGTCCTCCCTGCCAAAAATTGCTTGTCCTCAAGCAATGCTTGAACCAGCCTCCTCTCTAGTTGATGCTCCCCATTGACATTGCAAAATGTGCCTGGGTCCCAGATGCGCCACTGAAACCTCCCTAACCTCTGCATCACCCTGATATGAAGGGATCTCTCAATGCCAGGATCCCAAACTGATCTCTCACGGTACCAGCCAACCAATAGTCCTCCCGGATCCCATCGCCACCGTGGCCAATAATCACACAAGTCCCACGGCTCGGACTGTGCACTACCTGTGGCTATTACCAATGCTCTAAGAGGTGAAGACCACCAACAAGCATCAATGCTCCTGGGCTCCTGCTGCGCTGTACCTATAGCTGCATATGCTACCCCTCCAACTGCATACCAACTCATCACCTCTCTCCAATCCAAGTTGTGACTCAATCCCATGCTGATCCTGCTCTCCTGAAATCGGGATGGAGTGCTGAAGAAATGATGTCCTGTGCCACCTTGCCAGCTGGAATCTATAACCTCTGTTATGTCCAAGGGCCCCTGCTCGACTGTGCTCCCTACGAAGAATACCGTACCATTTATAGGGTACCAACTCATGATCTCCTGCCAGTCCATCCTGGAAGAAGAATCCGATGTAGCAATAACAATGGCATATGGAACACGCCTGAAGTGTTGCCGCCAACCCGTAATCAACTCCCACTGCTCTACCCTGTCTGCCAATGAGAGTTGCCTGTAGAAGGAAACCCCTCTCTCTATAATGGGCCAAAGTGGGCAAGATATGCCGCAAGCTCCATCGATGTACTCCTGGAGAGTACTACTCACTGAAAGTACTGCAGCTCGACCGACTGTATGTACATCTATTTGTATCTCATCAATGTGTCGGCCAAAAGATGAATGCTCCACCATATCCAACAACTCCTGTTGTCTACTAGCCCCCTGCATAACAATCCCATCAACCTCCAACATCTCTAGAGGATATGGATCTGCAACTGCCGTCATTGTACTCAGTGTCAATGCATCTGACTGCTCCTCCTCAATGGCTGACCCCACGGTTAGCCGCATATCCATCACCGACTTGATGTGAGCCTCTATCTGGCTCTCCCCCAAAGGACTATCATGCATGATGTGCATAGCATCCTCCTCTACTGACTCAGGCTCCATCGCATATAGCTTTGACTGGATTGTCACAAGTGTCTCATCGCCTAGAGCATCTCCCATAGAGTCCCCTGACTGCTCACCCTGTATACTGGAATGTAGCTCTGGTCTACTGTCTCCATCCCTGCGTGACTGCTCTCGCTCCCTAGAAGCAATCTCAACTGATCCTATGGACTCATATGAAGAAGAGTCCTCACCCTGGCATACAGGAGGAAGGCCCTCCTGTTCTTCCTCTGCCACCTCATCTGCATTGAATAGGCCATCCACCCTCTCGATGAAGTGTCGATACAATGTCTGGAGTCTAGACGCATGCTGGAATGCTACCTCTGTTGAACCCAGTATCCTCTGCTCATGCATGATCTCAACTTGCCCTGAGGGAAGAATGATGCATGTCTCCTTCATGACTCGCTCCCCGGGTGTAGGCTCAGTGATGACCGATGTGCCACCCCTGTAGAGGATCATCTCATCCCTTGACCTGTGGCTGTCAACTAGCAAAACAACCCAGTGCCACTGTTGAGAGGTCTCTCGCCTAGTGTGCTGAGTGCCATCCAAATATCTTGGGTGTGCCTCGCTTACCCCGCTGCTCATGTCCAAAGTGCCAAAGGACAACAACAAAATCGGCTGTGCCCATGAGTGATGTAGAAGAGGGTCGGATACGTGTGTCCCCACTGATACCATCAAGTATCGCTCATATGTCTCCTCATCGATCTTGGGTGAACTACTCCCAAAGGTATGCCTGGTGTCCCTATCTGTGAGTCTCCCTGGATGCAACACTCTAAAACCCTATTGTGCAGCACCGTATGCCCTCGCATACCACTGATCATCCATGTACTCCTCGACATGCCACTGCACATTGAGGCATACCTTTGTATACTGCTGGATTCCCCAAGCTACTGTTGCACCACCCTATACCGTCTCGTGCCATGACTGTGTCCAGGCATCTGTCAGTCCTCGCATGCTCTCAATGTGATGTAGGACACTCCTACTCCACAATGCAATCCCACACACTACGGTACAACACCATGCAACTCCGTGTCCACTGGAAGTCCACTGCTCAATGCTAGAGGCTCCCACACATCCCTGGATGTGGTGTCCTAGATCTGTGCCTCTACATGTTGGACTTCCTCCAATCGGTATCATCATCTCCGCCGTCGCATCACTATACCCGCCGACAAATGGATTATCACTCCAAATCCTCCTCGAGGGGTCCGAGAAGTGAATCTCCCTATGTGTCAGTAGTGTTGCCACCACTGCTCGGCTCCGTTGCGTCCTCTGTGCCCCACACAAAGGTGAAGAATCCTTGGCCCCATACAAGGCGCCATCTGGTGGCCTGCCAATGCCACCTCCTCCGACAGGCTCCTGCCAAGGTATGTTGACCACCCCGTGATCCCGTGTATAAGTGTCATACCAAGACAACCTAGGAAGTCTTCCCATAAACTGGTCGGCCACTGGAGCTAACCAAAACTCCCCTAGCAAATGTGCATGCTCAACTGCTAGGCCAACTGTACCCTCCAAGACATAGTCAATCGACCTACCTGGAAAATGATAGGTGATCCCACCTGGATCCCAATGCCAATTTGGGGTTCCTGTACTCCCAGCAACTAGAAACTCCTGCTGAACTATACTTGGGTCCACCACCATCTCCATAACCCACTCCACCGGGTGCCAACTCAAAATCTCTCGCCATCCAACGTCAACATGTGGATGCTGTACCCTATGCAGCTCTGGTCGTCTCATACCGCTATCCAAGTCAACGTATGAGATCTGACTAGGTGGCTCCGTCTCTCTCTCTCCAATGGGAAGAGGTAACCCAACAACGCTGCTAGTCCCGTCCATGCATGCCTGAAGGGGAATGAACTGACGCTCCAACGTGCCCTCTGGTTGTACCATTAGGGAATCCAGTCGTTCCCTAATGCAAGCCAACTTGGCCACCGACTTGGCACAAGCCACTCTCATGCCCTCCAACTCCTTGTCCTGCAACAAAATGGCCTCCCGTACTGACGTGGCCTTCCCTTTCAAAACTCGAAGGTCTGCCCGAAGTCGATGATACCGTTGTCTGCGATCATCATCCAATCCCTCTGTATCTCCTAGTGCCTCATCGAATGTGTATACATCTCCTGTCGCCTCACCCATCTGTTGTGTGCTACTACCACCCGAAGACTCGGACACGACTCTGGTCATCACCTCAATGGATGGCTCTACTGGTGTAGGCTCTACCTTGTCCACTACGATATCAACCGGCACGGTCAAAGAGGTCTCTAATGAGGGTGAGTCCTCTGTCACACTAGGTGTATCTTCGAACTCCCTACAATCCTGTGTGCTCTCATCCTCCAAGTGCGAGGTAACCATTTCGATGGTTTCCCTCTCCAATACTCGGTCAAGCTGGAGAGAGGTATCCAACTTCTCCACCCAAGCTTTTTTCGAACGCTCGGCTGACCCGTCAAATATCGGTAGATGGAATCTACCCACTATGCGCCACAAGCCCCTGTCATGTGACTTCCTGTTCCCTCTGTGAAAGTTGCGAGGTCTGCTATTCCGCTGGAGCTGAACAAAATCTCTGAATGGAAGGGCATCCCTGAACTCCTGCCCATATGCCTGATACTCAGCGAAATAATCACCCATGTGGCCAAGCTTTGGCTCCTGCTGTGCTCCTGCCCCTGTGTCCGCACCCAGAAAATTGGGCATGGTAGAACGTGTGGGTGTATGTGATGCCATATGCTGAGTGGCATCATGCTCCGGCAAATGGTGGGATGTGCCTGAACCTTCGCCAATCTGGAAACCCCTTGGGGTTTCATGCTGTCTAGCCTCCACAGCAGTGAATCTCTGTCCCATCACCTCAATCTGCCTCGACAGATCCTGTACTGATTTGAGGAGCATCTCCCCAAATCTCTTTGCACCATCATCACCTGCCATCGGCTCCTCCTGCTATGTGTCTACAGGCTCCTCATGAAATGGCACTGCTGCTCCAAAACTATACTGCGGCTTGTCTTCGGCCTCTGATTTACCCACTGAAAACTACTCAAAAAATTCTAGGAACTTGGGAAGGTGATCCTTGCCCAAAACCCAGAAAAACCTCAAAAGGGTTTCTTCTAATTCCAAACTTCAAAATTTGACCCTTTTTCCAATTTCGTTTTTGGTACTGCAACTGCTATTGCTCTCCAAAATTCCAGCAAACCTCTGTATGATCTCTTTCCCAATGTCATAAACCACAGGCTGAGCCAGAACTATGCTTTGATACCACTGTAATATCCCGAAAGGGAAATAGACAACAATACAAGCATACGACAATACAGAAAATGCCAGGAATAGAACATAAAGCAAATACTCATAAAAATGCCGGAAATGCTAAGCCATTTTATTAATCTGAGAAATATGATGAAATACAATAGATGATCAGAATGATAGCACCTAATCCTTCTCAAGGCAAGTGAAGAACTCTCTCAGAAAACACAGGAAATGGCTGCTCTAAGAAAGTGTGTCTCAGCTGCTGGAAAACTGCCAGAAACTGCTGCTGCTGGAATGAACTGGAAGCTAGGGGCTGCTCCCCTTGCCGGAATGAGTTGAAACTCTGCAAATCACCTGTACTCTCCAACCCGGACAAAACCCAGAAACCATATCAATAATGGTCAGCCTCCGAAAATCACCCAAGGAACCCTCCTCAAGGAATTACACTGCCTCTGCAAGGCTCAGCGCAGATGCCAAATGAAAATAGCTGAAACAGTGCCACACACTCCTCAAGAACCCTCCTACTGGCAAAGACTGATCCTCTACTCCGGATATCAACTGAAACTCCTGCAGAAACCCCCACACCGGAACACCTCCAAGAAGAACTGCGTCCTCTCTCCTAGGGACTGCGCAGTCACATGAAGAGCCCAGCTCCTCAGCAAAACAACCAACCAAACCTCCTTCTAAAGACTGAAGAAATAACCTTACCCGAGCAGGCACTCGAAGTACCCTGGGGCTAAGGGCGAGATCTCCGACCGGAGACACTCAACGCACTAAACAGTGCTGCAGACAGGCTAAACAGCCAGCGTGCTCAAGAAGACCAATGTCTAGCTCAAATATCATCAACAACAAGAATCAATGAAATGAGAAGGCTCCTCCCATTTTATAACGTTGGTTTCCCTCCAAAACCCCAACGTAGCCTCTCTCTCTTGCCATGTGCTCATCCTTATCTGCGCAGGAGCTTCTAGAGCATACGTGGGTCCCCTCTCTACGTGGTCTCTTGGCCCCCCCCCTTGGCTCACTTAAGTTACAACGTTGTGTCTACTAGGGAGTGAACTTTATTTTTAGAGTGAGTTATGTCCCCCTCTACTCAATTTTATTTATAATTTAATTATATAAGGCAAAATTGATCAAAATTAATATTTCCAATTAGCTGCTGCTAATTGGGAATATTACAATGATGGTGTAATATTCCCATTTTTGGATTACCTATGACAGGGCTAGGAGGGACTTCCAGAGTTAGGAGCAGACAGGTCACATGTACAGATTGGTGCTATTAATGGGCTCAGGAGCTTTTCGGAGGAGTTTTGAGGAGTTTTTATGGTGTTCGGAGGCATTCGCTTGATATACTCCATCATTCGAGCGGTTTGGCTTTCGTTCCGATGCATTCCGATAACTTTCAGAATTTTGAGTTATTTATGGGCTTAACTCAGCTGATTATGCTCAAGGTGGCATTCCGGGAGGAATACACGATGGAACACCTTAGTGTAATAGCTCATTGGAACCGGGACGAGGATACCTACACGATGGGACAATTAGACAGAGATTTCAGTGACCGGAGGAGGCGTGGTAGCCGATTTACCCTTTTCTGCATTAAAAAGGAATTTTTTATAATATTTTAATAAAAGGGAAAAGTGCTCCATAAATAAAATAATAATAAAATAATGCTCTAGAAGGCTCCAAGGGATCTATAAAAGAAAGGGAGGAGGCCATTGGGAGATATCTTTGGAGTAGATCATTTGCTTGTGTATGAGAGGTTTGAGGACGTGGTTCTCTACTTCATGCCGTAGCCCTAGGACGGAAACCCTTGGGTGATTTGTGAGTATTGGACGGAAACCCAATACTCTTGAGGAGACTTCACTTAGGAGTGTCATAGAGCTTCAGAGTTTGGTGTGAGGATCATTCAGATCTTCAACTTAGGCTTCATCATTTTCAGTGGGTTCAGTGTCAGCTGTTGCTGGAGGGAGAGTGCAGCAGTTTAGTTTGTGGCCAGTGCTGTTCAGCAGCTTATCTTGGTGGCCAGTTTTCTATCTCAGCTCTTTCTGGGTTAGATCTATACGTAAACCCCTTTTTATTATCTATAATAAAAGCTGAGATTTTTCTTCTGTTCTATATGGTATTGGATTGCAGTGTTTCCTGTCTTTTATTTTACATGGCAATCTTCTGTTGAGTGAATGATTATTTTAGGGCAAATTGTGGTATTCAGTATTTTTCTGCATTTTTAGTTAAAATATCCCATCTGGGATATTACAGTGGTATCAGAGCTGGTGATCTTGCTAGCCTGAGGGTTTGGGGAGATTAATTTCATCTAGTCGGAAATTTTGAAAAGGCCACTCCAGGTTTCCCCTTGCAATTGTTGGACGTGTTGTGGCACTAAAATTTCCAAGGGGCGAGATCCTTACCTCAAGGGTTAATATTCTGAGTATAATCAATTGTTGCGGATAAATTTCAAAGGTTTATTTTTGCGATAGTGCCAAGTGATATTGCCAGAGAAAATTCCTATTTGCAAAATGTTGGAATGTAAATAGTAGAGGTAAAACAAATTTGTGATGAAACCTCTACGCTGAAGGTCGATGATGCGTGGACCATTTTCAAACCATGTTAGAGACAGAAGATAGAAAACCGTCCGAAATTTTCTGAGAAACACGGTGGATCGGTGGTTAGACGGTCAGGTCGAATTCTTTTTCAAGGGTGCAGCCACCGTAAATTTGAAGGGAATCGAATGAGTTTATGTGGAGTGGAATATCCACCTGTATGATCGTATGACGGATGCAGAAGGAGTCATGGTTAGTTGGGGTTGATTTCCGTTGGGTGACAACATTGCTGGAAATAATGAGTTTATTCAGCCGGGTGCGTAGAAATTCAATCAGAGTACATTCTTCCCGGGACGTGAGGAATTGCTATCGGGTTGCTTGCAATATATGAGAAGGCCGCCTGAAGTCGCTGCAGGTGGAGGTATATTGGCATTGGCAGGACCAGTAGAATTTCAAACAGCCACTAGAACCAAATTCCGCGAGGGTCAAACGTCGACGGAAATATTACCAGAGTCTTGGACAAAGGACAACTAGCTACAGAGGCACGACTGCTGCACGTAACACCGTTAGGGAGACTGTGATCCACCTTAGCAAAAAGGGAAGGAGCTGCCCTCAAAGTAGGTGCTGTGAAGGCCGGAAAGCGGCAACGTGAATCCAGGGTCGACAGACGGCAAAATTGGAAGACAGCAGCGTGGTGTATCACGTGGAAAAAGGCCACTCATACCTTGATGAATGCGTTTGTAGAAATTCACATTTTATAATGGTCGAGGGCCAAATTATTGATTAATATAGGAGATCGAGCTTCGGGCAACAATACCATAATTACAGTAAGAGTTGATCACTTTTGTTTCGAGAGACTGCATTGTTTCTGTGGGACCATAATTTCAAGCTTCGAACAAAATTATAATTGCGGGGTCGATTATGAGCAAAAGGGCAGAAATCTGTGTATTTTCTATTGGGCGATTTAAGTTTGAAGCAAAGGAGAGATCACCGAATTCACTGCGCTGCCAGCAACTGCAGGTGAAATCGAAGAAATTAGAGGTTGATTGCATATAGGACAGAGGCGTGGATGAGTTTGAAAGTGTCTACACCAAGCATTAATGATGAGGACAGCGTGAACGAAGTGGATGTTCCATCCAAAGACTGGGCCATCTGTCGTTAAACTCAGGCAGAGTTCTTGTTTACAGAAGGAAAATGTATATTTATTCCTACAGCAGACGACACCCACTTGGAGATATCAGTTCCTGAGGCATCAATTCCTGAGCTGCGTGGAGCATAGAATACCCAAAACAATTGCTTTAGCAAAAATATATATATACGTTGGGGCCCAATACCACCGAAATCTGCAATGTGAGCGTACACAATGGACTAGCCAACTCACCATCTCATTCCAGGTTACAACTGTGTACTTATTTACCACTGTTATTTCTATTCGTAATTTGCTTTACAATTGTGAATTGATGTTGCATAGAAGAGGCACATTTTTATGCTCGATTTGTGCTCATGGATTTATGAATCATGTTTGGAGACATTAATCTACTAAGACCCACAGTGTGAGAAAACTAAACTATCCAGTATATACCTACAGCCGCTTTTCATCTCACTGAGAAATTTAACAGCTCAGAGGTGCAATACTGAGTTGAAACAACTCAGAATTGCACATGCAACATTGTGCAAGAAATCTGTTTGCTAAAACACTTCACTGGAAAATATATAGCAAACTCAGAAATAATGTTCTCATGCAAACAATCTGTGATAGAGGAACTCCTAAACAAATTGAGAAGATTGAACACAGAAATTAACCATGGCACACACCCAAAAACTAAGCAGGACAGCAGACCTCTTTCAAGAGAGATTTGTGCCATCCTTCAAAAAGGACAGCCAAAAGATTTGCAGGGAACATTGGAGATGGGTCACAAAATTTTTGCACTTGGGACAGATCTGAAACACATGAAGATGCCATGGAGAGTCTTGGCCAAACTAGAGGAGTTTAATGAACTCGTGTCCACAATAGACCAAGCAGAAGGAAAGAAACTGATTTGGGCTCTAAAGCCTGCTATGCTTGCTCTTATACAGCCCAAATTCTTGGAAGAGCCTTGTGAAGGGGTCACACTTCCAGTTGCAACTTGCCTCAGTAACATCATGAAATTGACCGCACCTATAGAGCCATATAATGATGATGTTATGAGAAGGATTATGAAGTTGATTGTAGGGACTTTTTAGGATTTGGACAACAGTACAGGCTCTACCTTTGGGAAGAAGCTTGAGATTCTATGGAGTATGGCCACAGTCAAGACTTATGTCATCATGTTTGACCTTGAGTGTGATGACTTGATCCTGCAGATGTTCCAATACTTCTTCAACATTAGGAGACATCATCCTGATACTGTCATAGCACACATGTAGTCCATCTTGTCATCATGTATGAGAGACCATGAGATCATTGGCCGAGAGTTGCAGACTTGGTTGTTGAGCATTTGGAGGAGAGAGCAGTTGGTCTCACCTGCTGCTTATGAGCTAGCCCAAGGGCTAGTTGAGCAGAACATTGAGTTTCTCAGGAGACAGTTGACCAGGGAGGAGCGGCTCCAGTTTGGTGGGTCAGGCAGCAGAAATGAGCTGAGGAGGAAGGGACTTTGCTTCACTTGCAAAGAACCTTGGGGGCATGATCACTCATGTTTGAGAGATGCAGATGAGGTGGCAGAGGTAGAGCAGGTAGACGTTCCTTTTGTATGCCAGGATGAGGACTCTTCTTCAGATGAGTCCATGGGATCATATGAGGATGCTTCTGGGGAGCAAGAGCAGCCATGCAGAGAGGATGACAGTAGACCGGAGTTGTGTTCTAGTGTGCAGGGTGAGCAATCACGCGACTCTATGAGAGATACTCTGGGTGTTGAGTCACTTGTGACGATTCAGCCAGAGCAGCATATGATGGAGCCTGAGTCAGCAGAGGAGGATACTATGGACATTAGGCATGACATTTCCTTGGGCGAGGTCCAGATGGGTGCCCACATTGATTCCATGATGGATATGCGGCTAACCTTGGGGTCAGCCACTGAGGAGGAGCAGTCAGATGCACAGATACTGAGTACAGTGATGGCAGTTGCAGATCCATATCCTCTAGAGATGTTGGAGGTCGATGTGATAGTTTTGCAGGGAGTTAGGGGACAACAGGAGTTTTACATTCCCGATGAGAGGGATGAGTTGTTGGAGATGGTGGAGCATCCATCTTTGGGCCGACACATTGATGAGGTACAGATAGATGTACATACAGTCGGCCGAGCAGTAGTACTTTCAGTGAGTAGTACTCTCCAGGAGTACATTGATGGGACTTGCAGCATGTCTTGCCCACTTTGGCCCACTATAGAGAGAGGGGCTTCCTTCTACAGGCAACTTCCATTAGCAGACAGGGCGGAGCAGTGGGATTTGATTACAGGCTGGCGGCAACACTTGGGGCATGTTCCATATGCAGTTGTTGCTACATTGGATTCTTCTTCCAGGATGGACTAGCGGGAAATCATGAGTTGGTACCCTCTTGGTGGTATGGTATTCTTCGTAGGGAGCACAGCAGAGCAGGGGCCCTTAGACATAGTAGATGTTACATATTCCAGTTGGCAGGAGGGCATTGGTTGTTGTTATTTCAGGACCCCTTCTCGATTTCAGGAGAGCAGGATCAGCATGGGATTGAGTCAGGACTTGGATTGGAGAGAGGTGATGAGTTGGTATGCAGTTGGTGGGGCAGCATATGCAGTTACAGGTACAACACAGCAGGAGCCCGGGAGCATTGATGCTTGTTGGTGGTCTTCACCTCTAAGAGCATCATCTATAGCTAGAGACAGTGCATAGCCTGAGCCGTGGGACTTGGGCGATGATTGGCCATGGTGGCGTTGGGATCCGGGAGGATTGTTTGTTGACTGGGACAGAGAGAGATCAGTTTGGGATCCCGGCATTGAGGGATCTGTTCCGAGAGGTTTGACACAGGTGCATAGCAGCACCCAGAGGTTGGTATGGGATCCAGGCATTGGGTCTGAGATGCGGCGGGCCAACAGAGTGGCCCACATATTTCGATTGCTTGAGGGCAAGCAATCTTGGGGCGGGAGGTCTGTAATATTCCCATTTTTGGTATTACCCATGACAGGGCTAGGAGGGACTTCCAGAGTTAGGAGCAGACAGGTCACATGTACAGATTGGTGCTATCAATGGGCTCAGGAGCTTTTCAGAGGAGTTTTGAGGAGTTTTTATGGTGTTCGGAGGCATTCACTTGATATACTCCATCATTCGAGCGGTTTGGCTTTCGTTCCGATGCATTCTGATAACTTTCGGAATTTTGAGTTATTTATGGGCTTAACTCATCTGATTATGCTCAAGGTGGCATTCCGGGAGGAATACACGATGGAACACCTTAGTGTAATAGCTCATTGGAACCGGGACGAGGATACCTACACGATGGGACAGTTAGACAGAGATTTCAGTGACCGGAGGAGGCGTGGTAGCCGATTTACCCTTTTCTGCATTAAAAAGGAATATTTTATAATATTTTAATAAAAGGGAAAAGTGCTCCATAAATAAAATAATAATAAAATAATGCTCTAGAAGGCTCCAAGGGATCTATAAAAGAAAGGGAGGAGGCCATTGGGAGATATCTTTGGAGTGGATCATTTGCTTGTGTATGAGAGGTTTGAGGATGTGGTTCTCTACTTCATGTCGTAGCCCCAGGACGGAAACCCTTGGGTGATTTGTGAGTATTGGACGGAAACCCAATACTCTTGAGGAGACTTCACTTAGGAGTTTCACAGAGCTTCAGAGTTTGGGGTGAGGATCATTCAGATCTTCAACTTAGGCTTCATCATTTTCAGTGGGTTCAGTGTCAGTTGTTGCCGGAGGGAGAGTGCAGCAGTTCAATTTGTGGCCAGCGCCGTTCAGCAGCTTATCTTGGTGGCCAGTTTTCTATCTCAGCTCTTTCTGGGTCAGATCTATATGTAAACCCCTTTTTATTATCTATAATAAAAGCTGAGATTTTTCTTCTATTCTATATGGTATTGGATTGCAGTGTTTCTTGTCTTTTTTTTTACATGGCAATCTTTTGTTGAGTGAATGATTATTTTAGGGCAAATTGTGGTATTCAGTATTTTTCTGCATTTTTAGTTAAAATATCCCATCTAGGATATTATAGATGGTTTGAGGATAACTCCAACAATGTTGCTTTGATTCCAACACTAAATAGTTGTTGAAGATGATGGTTTCCCAATTTACAAGCTGCTTCTTTGAAATTGAAGATTGATTCTTCAATGTAGATTTATCACTGTTGTATTCTAGAAACTAATCGTTGATCTTCTTAGTACTTGAGTGTCTTCTTGTCAAATAGCCCTTTCTAGCACCTTAGCTTTGAAGCCATGTTGAGAATTTGATAGGGCGTATTTTAATTCAATTATCTACTTGATAATTACTTGTGATATTCTCTTCATTAGCTTATTAGGTCTTTCATCAAGTCAATTATCAAAATACAAAAGACACAAGATTTTGGCTCTTCAAGCGAGGGCCAAAACCTCTCCCTCTTGGAGAGGAAAACCTGCAATTAATTCTTCTTATAATCTTTCAGTTGACAAGTACCGTGACTATGACATAAACCGTTGGCCTATATATACCTCCAAGACCTTGTCACTCCTCCCTTGTAGCTTCTTTCTTTTCTGCACTGTTTTGCACCATTCTGCACCAAACTTAGAAAGCTCGATTCCTAGCCCTTAAATAATGTATTCTTTTTGTTCTTCCTTTAATCTAACCTCAATCTGTAATATAATCTTTCTCAATCCTTTTGTTGCACTCTATATGCCCAAGGATGGTGATCTCTTCTCTTGTGATAATTACCCTTCTTTACGTTGAATACACTTTCGAAATTACACTAGTAGATAGGTTCAGGAATGAGGCTTGTACAACCTTACCTTTGTACAGATTATGATCTTTTTCACGCACTAGATGGCGGGCTAGTATGACTGAGAACTTGATCTTTTTTTCGCATACACTAGTAGCCCTTCTTTTTGTGGTGTCTCTCTTACTTTCTTCGCATTGTAGTTTAGACTTTATTTCAGACTTAGACCCAAAACAAATATAAAATACCCTCTCTTCCTTTGTTGATTTTGTCTCCTTTCTTCGCACTTAACTCAAATCTTATCTCGCATATTATTGCAGACTTTTCTGAATTCTTGATTGTGTAATGCGGCCACAATCCTTTTATTGATTCTGGTTGTATCTCCTGCACTAGGTCGACATGATCAATGCTAGGTAGGTCGACCTTTACCAAGGAATATCTTTACCATGTTTTGAACTGACTTCAAGGAGATAAGTGACAAGGTCTTGGAGCATTTATTTGCATCATTAATTTTTTCTTTCACAAGTGTAACATGACTCCATATTCATGACTCTAATTATATTTATGACTAGACAAATCCCTAAAGACATCAAGAAGAAGTCTGTGACCTATAACAAAACTCCTTGCTCATGAGAAACCCATGATGCAAGTATCACAAAATTACATTTTATTATCTTTGTCTTTTTCATTACATAAATTCATAATTACTAGTCATTATGAAAACCAAACCTAGTTACACTTTTCAACAGGGGGCAGCGCAATCACTTTTCCAAGAGACCGAGTCACTTGAGGAGATTCGATTTTTCTAAGAGGGACAAAAAAATTTGATCTCTCTAGATCGAGTAGCTCTAGAGGCAGAGGGATCAACTCAATATTTTCATTGGGCAGATGTCTAACTGGACACAAAAGGTTTTGCAATAGTTGCTAGAGTAGAACCTGCGTTGGGTGGAAGAAGAGCACACACTGAGGGAAAATTTCTCTAAGGGAACTTCTAGTTTCGGAAGTTTGAATTTCTAGTTGCAAATCGACAGTAGCAACTAGCAGAGCCATGCATTCTAGGAGGGAGTGTGAGTAGCAGAGCAACAACTGAGCACAGGTGAAGAGGAAGTTTTCGACATTTCATCAGAGATGGCCACAACAGGGTTGAGAAATTAGGACAGGTTGGATGGTGCTTCCAACTATGTCATTTGTAAGGCAAGGATCTCCTTCCTTCTAGATGAATTTGGCCTGCAGGCATATATTGATAATGAGGGGGTTGTTCCCACAGATGTCGATCAACTGAATGAGCACAAAAAGGAAATGGCACGGGTGAAACGATGGATCGTAGATGGAGTTCAGGATCATGTAGTCTCGCATATAGCTGACAAGGACACTGCCAAGTAGATGTGGGATGCCCTCGCCACGTTGTATCAGGGCACTTTCGAGCAGCGAAAGATGTACCTCGAGGAGAAGCTGAGATGCATCTAGATGCAGAAAGGGGAAGGCATAGAATGTGAAAATTCCTAGATCTAAATGATCTCCAGAATGCTATTGCAACCAACTGAATTTACTTCTTCTATTTGTAAATTACATTACAAAATTATTTCATATTTCTTCATGAAATATTGAAGCACATTACTGAAGCAACCTAAACTTAATTACTTATCATTCTGAAACAAGGAAATTGAGCAAAGAAAAATATACACATCAGACACCGTTATTTTTTGACGAAAGTCCCCGGAAAAACCCAATGCGGGAAAATCAGCGCAGTGGATCTGAGGGTTTAATTTTATTAAGCAATAAAATTTTTTGAATACATCTCTGAATACCACAAGGGTTATTCAGTTACAGAGAGAGAAATACTGACAGAAAGATTGTGAGTTTTACCTCACTCAATCACTAGAAAATCCGGTTGATCCGGACATTAGATGAGATGCCCCTGGATGTCCCTATGCTGCCTCTGCACAGTGACTGCATAGTCATTGCGTCACCCAAGCAATAGATCGATCTGCCTCTCGGAATCTCAGATCTCAGCCTCCTAGTCTCACACCCCGACTCCCGGCTTCTGAAAC
The DNA here is from genome assembly GCA_034641835.2 of Pinus albicaulis. Lineage (NCBI taxonomy): Eukaryota > Viridiplantae > Streptophyta > Pinopsida > Pinales > Pinaceae > Pinus > Pinus albicaulis. The sequence goes on from CM076575.1 coordinate 370,609,236, forward strand.
TGATCCGACAGCAAAATCTCGGAAACCCTCTTGGCCTCTACGCAGCCTCTGCATAGCCCTGCTTGGCTCTGCACTGGCTCTATGTCATCCTCTCTGGCTCTGCGCTGGCTCTGCTGGATCTCTCTTTGGCTCTCTCTGTCGATGATTCTCTGGCTGTGAAAATCACTCTCTCTCCGGAAGCTATCTCTGCTCCTCTCTGTGCTGGAATCACTTAGATCGATTTCTCGTCTTGAGCAGTGCTCACTTCAAAAATTTCGATCTCTAGATTCACTCGGTGTGTTTTCCAAATGACCCTCAAGCCTTCCTTTGTAGCCTTCTCGTTGAGACTTCAACGACCGAGATTAGATCTCTAATCAACGACCAAGGTTATAACTTGACTTGATCCATGTTCCTTAGAAGATTCACATTCTGTTTTATTAATACCCTTTAATTATTTAATTTTCCCAAGTTTAAACTTAGGGTCACATTAAAATAATTAATTATTTTAATAAAACACATTTTGAGTGGAATTTTCATAAACAATTTTTGGGTTCTTTTATATACATCAGTGTTCCATGGGGATGCGTCCCCCAGGGTGGGGGACGCGCTTCCCCACTCCCTCACGCTCTTGAGATGGGGAAACTCCTGGGGAAACTTTCGCCACGTCCCCTTTTTTCGAAAACTTGGGGAAACTCTAGGGGGGCATTTTTTTTGGTGATGAAATGCGTCTCTCTTGTGGGGTTACGAGGTGATGCAGGGGGGATGCAAGAGGGACGTGTCCCCCAATTTTTTTCGCTAATAACAATTAAAAAAACAATTTTTGTATTTCACTGCTTTCTATGTTTATTTTTAGTTGAGTTTTATATGGCTGTTTTAGACTTCAAAAGTCATTTTCATATGATGAATTTAATTTTTGATGTGCATTGCGTAGTTTCAATTGTCAAATGATGAATTTAATTTAGATGTACCTTGTATAATATTAATGCCCATTGCCAAATGATGAATTTAGATGGAACATTGCATAATGTCAAATGATCGATTCAATTTAGTAATTTATTTTTAGATTTATGTTGATGATTGCAGAAACATCAAATGATAATTTTACTTCACAAGAGTCTAATACGAAATGATGATCATATTTAGATGTGCATTTCATAATTAATAAGATTTACTATCTACTAATTTAGTTATTAACATATTGTTGGGATTTTATTTTTTAATTTTATATATTAAATTTTTATGGCTCTGACGTCCCACCGTTTCCTCGAAATTTCCCTGAATTTTGGGGTTGCTTATATACGTCCCCCTTGTGCGTATCCCCGCTCCCGCGTTTCCCCATTTCGGAAACTCGGTGGAACATTGGTATACATGTGCTTAAGCTTCTCCACAAATTTTGAGACTTAGAGCACTTCTGATGCTACCAAAAATCAAAACTCCCTATTAGCGAGGAAAGTGCTTTAACAACATGCTTGTTGCACATTGCTCTGACCCTCAAGCATCCTTTGCACTGCTGATGTCTGAAAAGCTGTCCATCAACCACTATGCTGCTGCTGTAACTATACTGTTGCCCTTGAGATTGCCACTGCCAGTGCTACATCTGTACTAAAACTCTCTCTCAAGTGTTGCATCTACTATGTTGCTAGCACTGCTACGCTATCACTACATCTGCATTGTAACTCAGTTATTGAGAGAATGTAATATTCCCAATTAGCCTTGCTAATTGGAATATTGCATTTTTGCTTTATTTTGCCGCTTTAGCTAGAAATAATAAATAAAGTGAGAAATAAGAGGGGTCACCTCACTTTAGTCACCTCACTTTATAATAAAGTGTTCTTTTCCTAGTAGATTGACGTTGTAACTTGGAGAGGGGGCCTTGGGGGTCCACATGAGTATGATGGGGGAGGCATCAGGCTGACCCAAGGTAAACTGCGCAGGTCAAAGGAGAGTTAAGTTTTGGAGGGAGTTTGGCATTATAAAAGGAGAGGTTCTCACCTCATTTGGATCATTCTTGACTTTGATATTATTATTGATAGCTAGACTTCTGTCTGCTTCAGCACGCCGGTTGTTTAGTCGGTCTGCAGCACTGTTTAGTGCACGAGTGTCTCCGGTCGGAGATCTCACCCTTAGCCTCGGGGGACTTCGAGTGCCTGCCCTGGTAAGGTTTTTTTGGTTTCACCCTTAGCTTCGGGGGACTTCGAGTGCCCGCCTAGTAAGGTTTGTCCTGAGTATACTTTTAGGTTTATTGATAAAGTTGCGAGCGGTTTAAGACAAATGCGAGGAGGAAGAAATATCTTGTGGGCTATCGGGGAAGGAGAAAGGGCGTTTGGGAAGTACGAGAGAAAACGATCGGCCTAGGAGGTGGGGAGCGCTATTCAGAGGACGGTCCAGGCCAATGACGGCGTCCGGGAGGAGGAAGGACGGTCGGAGTCTTGGAGTGAGGTTGTTGTCCGGTCCCCGAAGAAGGAGGACGCGGTCTGGAAAGCATAGTGACGGATCCGACCTTGGAGGAGGAGGGTAGATCTGAGTAGTGATTTGCAGATCTGGTTCTGTATGGTGTAGATCTGAAGGTTCAGCCCTAGATCTAGCTTGGGAGATTGCAGATCTGAGGAGATATTGGCAGATCTGGCCTAGATCTGAAGAGATAACACCAGATCCAGCCTTGGAGGTTGCAGATCTGAAGAGATATTGTCAGATCCAGCATAGATATGAGGAGTTAGCAGCAGATCTGACTTAGGAGGACGCAGATCAGGAAGGGAAGGACGCAGATCTGGTTTGAAGGCTTCAGATCCAGCAGATCTGAGCATTCGGGAGGCAGATCCACCTGGTAGGACGCTGATCTGATGAGCAGGCTTGTGTGGGATAGGCTCAACAGCGTTTTCTAGCCTTCAGTAGCTGATCCATCTGTCTGGGGGTTTTGGTGACTGGTGCTTCATCTGTTTCTGCGCTGTCACTAGCAGAGACAGCGTTTTCCATTGGTGAGGGTTTGGAGTTGGAGATCAGCTATTTTCCAGTCTTCAGCACCAGCGCAGTCCAGCTTCAGTCTGCAGAGCAGCTAGGACGCTGTCCTTGTTGCAGCCATTATTCTGTTGAGAGGGTCTCCACTTGCCTAGGGCAAGGATAGGTGCACTTATACGTTATCTTGTACTCCTCTGTATGCTGATTAATAAATGACAGTTTAAATACATGTAATGATTCGGTGATGCAGTTTACATTGTATTTTCTATATACATCCAGCATATTTATACATTTGTGCCGGATTTATTTCCCCTTTGGGGATATTACAGATGGTATCAGAGCATATTTCTGGCCCAGCCTGTGGTGCTAGCAGTCTATGACGTCCAGGGATAACCCCTAATCAGAGCATAGATCTGGCCCAGCCTGTGGTGCTAGCAGTCTATGAACCCCTACAGTCGGAAGAGTCTCTTCGGAGGAAGCGATTCTGATTCAGAGACAGAACGGCAGAATCCAATGGGAGACTTAGCTGAGAAGTTGGATGCAATCCTCCGTCACATGCAGAATGTAGACAACAGGGTTGCAGCTATGGAGGCATCACGGAGAGAACCCCCTAGAGTTCTCCAGGTAGGAGAAGGATCGGGAGTGTCTAGCTACATCCCAGACGCTATTCCCATTGTGACAGCACAGAGGGTCAATACCGCACCCACGCGACCCACCATGCCTACCTTTCCGGTAGAAGACGAGGGGTCGACAGCCCCAAGGGATGGGGGTCCAGCCCAACATGCGGCCATTTTTGCAGACTGGCAGGGCCTAGGTCCGGCGTTCATGGATGCTCTTCCCTTCGATCGCTATCTCCAGTTCAGATGTGGAGGCAAGGCCCATGAGCAGGAGAAGGGGCGTGGCTCTCACCGTGATAACCACCGTGCAGCGAGCAAGTTCCATTTGCCGATGTTTGACGGTTCGCAGAAGGCTACGGCGAAATCTTGGGTGGAGAAACTGGACATTTATTTTCAGCTTAACCAGATGCCAGAGAAGGAGGCCATTAAGATGGCTGCATTGCATTTAGAGGGTGAGGCCCAGGACTGGTGGTTTCATGGGATGACAACATTGGGACATTCCGCAGTGTCGACATACGCCGAGTTCACCAGGAGAGTGGTGGAGCGTTTTGACAGGAAGGATCCGGAGCAGCATTTCGGTGAGCTGACCAAGCTCAGACAGACGGGGAGTGCCGAGGCATACATCTCTGAATTCTTGAGGGTTTCAGTGATGGTACCTGACGTATCGACAGCTCGGATGGTCTACATGTTCTTGGAGGGGCTGTCAGAACCACTTCGTGGCCTAGTCCGGTCAAGCAAACCGGCTACGCTACAGGATGCTATCAGTAGGACTCGTGACCTACAAGATGTCATGCCTAGGACTCGGCCACCTTATCCCTAGAGACAGGCTTTCCAGCCTAGGGGTAAGGACACGAGGGTTCCGCCTCCCAAGGCGAATCCAGGACGAGGTCAGTTTGATGATGAGGCCAGGAGAGAGTTGAGACGGAAGCGGTTATGCTTCACCTGCCAAGAGCCGTGGGCACCGGGACACAAATGTACGGCAGGGAAGGCACATTTCATAGAGGTCTTCTCCGAGAGCAGCAGGGAAGAGGATGAGGTGGATGATGAGGAGGCAGGAGAATGTTATGCAGCGCAGAGTACCTTACCACCTCCACCACCCGATGCAGGTGGGGCCTCATTCGCACCTACTGGGGGAGCTCTGGCAGCATTACGAGGAGTCCCCAAGTATCTGACTTTGCGCGTACGAGGGACAGTGCGCGGACAGCGGGTTTCGGTCTTAGTCGACAGTGGGGCTACCCACAACTTCATTGATGCCCAGATGGTCGCACGGAGAGGCATACCAACGGAGAGCTTTGATGGGTTTTCTGTCTTGGTACCAGGAGATCAGACCATGGCATGTGCTCGGTATGTACCCGAGTTGTCAGTAACAATGGGCACTTATACCTTGACCGATCACTTCTTTGTGGTGGACATTCCGGACACCAATGTGATATTGGGGGTCCAGTGGCTTATTACTCTGGGGAAGGTCACGACGGATTGGAAGGCCCTAGAGATGGAGTGGGATGATCCCAAGACGGGGAAGCATGAGAAGATACGAGGGCAGAACACATATCCACCCCAGACAGTATCAGCACACAGCATGGAGGCGACATTCCGCAAGGGAGATATAGAGTGGGCAGTAGAGCTGCGGGCTTTAGAGGTAGTAGATACGGGGCGGACGGTGCACCCTGATCTACAGACTCTTCTCGACAGGTATGCAGTAGTTTTTGGAGACATTCCACCAGGACAGCCACCAGATCGGGGGTTTGAGCACACGATCGAGTTGGAGCAGGGGATACAGGCAGTGATCACCACACCGTACAGGCATCCCAAGGCCTATCGGGATGAGATAGAGCGGGCCATTCAAGAGTTGCTGGCCCTTGGACACATTCGACCCAGCACCAGTCCTTTCGCTTCTTCAGTAGTGCTGGTGAAGAAGAAGGACGGCACATTACGCATGTGCATTGATTACAGGGCTCTGAACAAGAAGACCCTGAAGAACAGGTACCCCATTCCCAGGATCGACGAGCTGATGGATGAGTTGAGAGGAGCACGTTTCTTCTCAAAGATCGATTTGAGATCCGGGTACCATCAGATACGCATGAGGGAACAGGACATTCCCAAGACTGCTTTCAGGTGTCATTATGGGCACTTTGAGTTTCTGGTCATGCCATTTGGGTTGACCAATGCACCGGCTACTTTCCAGTCTTGTATGAACCATATTTTCAGGGATCATCTGAGGAAGTTCGTGCTGGTTTTCTTTGATGATATCCTTATATACAGCAGGACCTGGGAGGAGCACCTACAGCACATTGAGACGGTCTTGCACATTCTGGAGGAGCAGCAATTCTTTGCCAAGCTCTCCAAGTGTGAGTTTGGATTGACGGAGATGCTATATCTGGGGCACATCATAGGAGTGGACGGGGTGAGAGTCCACGAGGAGAAGATCCGGGCTATCAGGGACTGGCCAGAGCCACGGAATGTAACAGAACTTCGAGGGTTCATTGGTATATGCACCTATTACAGGAAGTTCGTCAAAGGCTTCTCTCAGCTTGCTGCACCCCTCACGGAGTTGACGAGGAAGGGGGCATTCAGTTGGTCGGATACGGCACAGCGAGCTTTTGATAAGCTCAAGGAGGTGATGAGCAGCTGTCCCGTGTTGGCATTGCCAGATTTTACACAGCCCTTTGTCCTAGAGTGCGATGCATCAGGAGAGGGGATTGGAGCAGTATTGATGCAGGAGGGTCATCCGATCGCGTTCGAGAGCCGGAAGCTCCTTCCACACGAGAGGCTTTATCCCATCTATGACAAGGAGATGCTGGCCATCATGCATGCATTGGCCAAATTCAGGCAGTACCTAGTAGGCGGCAGATTCAGGGTGAGGACAGATCATAACAGCTTGAAGTACTTTCTGGAGCAGAAGCAGTTGCAGGAGAGGCAGCAAAAGTGGATCAGCAAGATCCAGGCTTACGACTTTGACATAGAGTATGTCAAGGGGAAAAATAATGTGGTAGCTGATGCCCTTTCCCGTAGACCAGCAACATTATCACTCATGAGCTTGGACGCTGATTGGAAGGCTCGACTACTGGTTGAGTATTCCAAAGATAGATTTGCATGCGAGATGCTGGATGGACAGGTAGCAGATAGCAGGTACAGGGTGGCCGATGAGGTCATCTATTACAGGGATAGGATCTTCTTGACTGAGGGGTCTCAGCTCAAGGAGAAAATACTCCAGGCTTCACATGATTCACCATTGGCAGGCCACCAGGGGTTCACCAAGATGTACAGGGCCATCCGGGAGAGGTTCGCATGGAAGGGCCTCAAGGAGGACGTACTCCGGCATGTCAGGGAGTGCGAGGTTTGTCAGCGGAACAAAGGAGAGATGAGCCATCCCGCAGGGTTGCTGCAGCCACTTCCCATTCCGGAGGGGAAATGGGAGAGTGTCTCGATGGACTTCATCACGGGGTTGCCCACAATACAGGGCAAGGACTGCATCTTCGTGGTAGTGGATCGGCTAACGAAGTATGCTCATTTCTTCGCCATTTCGGCACATCACACAGCGGCACAGGTGGCAGAGTTGTTTTTCCGGGAGGTTTTCAGATTGCATGGTCTACCCAAGACCATTGTTAGTGACAGGGACAGCCGTTTTATGGGTGGATTTTGGCAGGAGCTCTTCCGACTGGTGGGGACCGAGTTGACACCGAGCACTAGCTACCATCCCCAGACGGACGGGCAGACGGAGATAGTTAACAAGTGGCTAGAGGGCTACTTGCGTAACTATGTCAGCGGGCAGCAGAGAGCATGGCTGAAATGGCTACATCTGGGCGAGTACTGCTACAACACAACTCACCATATGTCCATCGGTATGACACCTTTCTATGCATTGTATGGATATCATTCCCTATCTTTTGTGGACATGATGTTTGGGGTTAGCAGGGCTCCACGAGCCAAGTTATGGATCCAAGAGAGCCAAGATATCCTCCGGACTCTCAAGGACAACATAGCCACAGCACAAAATCAGCAGAAGTTGTATGCTGATAAGGGTCGGGTGGAAAGACACTTTGAGGTAGGGGACCTGGTCTACCTACGGTTACAGCCATACCGACAGTCTTCACTCAAACAGAAGGGGGCAGAGAAGCTTAAGCCTCGCTTTTATGGACCGTACAGGGTGATACGTAGGATCAGGCAGGTTGCATATGAGTTGGAGCTGCCCCAAGGCAGCCGGATTCATAACATCTTCCATGTATCATGCCTGAAGAAGGCACTGGGCCAGCACGTGACAGTCACCGGGGAGCTACCACCGACAGATGATGAGGGGCACTTGGTATTACAGCCAGAGGCCATTATTGACACCAGGGAGAGACAGCTGCGGAGCAGGAAGATCAGAGAGTTCTTGGTGAGATGGAAGAATCTGCCCGATGAGGATGCCACTTGGGAAGATGAGAAGATCTTACAGCATCCCTCACTTCAGTTGCTTGAGGACAAGCAACGTTTTGCCGGGGGAGACTGTAATATTCCCAATTAGCCTTGCTAATTGGAATATTGCATTTTTGCTTTATTTTGCCGCTTAGCTAGAAATAATAAATAAAGTGAGAAATAAGAGGGGTCACCTCACTTTAGTCACCTCACTTTATAATAAAGTGTTCTTTTTCCTAGTAGATTGACGTTGTAACTTAGAGAGGGGGCCTTGGGGGTCCACATGAGTATGATGGGGGAGGCATCAAGCTGACCCAAGGTAAACTGCGCAGGTCAAAGGAGAGTTAAGTTTTGGAGGGAGTTTGGCATTATAAAAGGAGAGGTTCTCACCTCATTTGGATCATCCATGATTTGATATTATTATTGAGAGCTAGACTTCTGTCTGCTTCAGCACGCCGGTTGTTTAGTCGGTCTGCAGCACTGTTTAGTGCAACCGAGTGTCTCCAGTCGGAGATCTCACCCTTAGCCTCGGGGGACTTCGAGTGCCTGCCCTGGTAAGGTTATTTCTGGTTTCACCCTTAGCTTCGGGGGACTTCGAGTGCCCGCCCTAGTAAGGTTTGTTCTGAGTACATCTTTTCGCCCCAAGACAGCAGCGCAGCTTCTCGGCATATCCGGGAGAGGGAGAAGCCCTTGTGGCCGCGCAGCCTGTAGGAGGGAGGACGCGCCACCGGGGAGAGGACGCTGATTCATCCAGGAGAGTGAGGACGCTGTTCCTGTGGAGGACGCAGCCCGGGATTCGAGCAGAAAACGCCGGTCTGTGAGAAGGAAGAATCGATCGACTTGGAGTGAGGACGCCGTCCAATTCTGAAGCAGATTGCAGATTCGAAGGCATAAAGGATTGCATCCAAATTCTTGGAGAGGGGAGATCTCGAGTGCTGGGATTTGCCTTTCTGCCTGGGGGAGGGGTGTAGATCCGGGTTGTTCAGCCCGATCTAGCTTGGGGAGATCAGATATCCGAGGAGATATTGGCGTATCTGGCCTAGATCTGAAGAGATAACACCAGATTCAGCCTTGGAGGTTGCAGATCTGAAGAGATATTGTCAGATCCAGCATAGATCTGAGGAGTTAGCAGCAGATCTGACTTAGGAGGACGCAGATCAGGAAGGGAAGGACGCAGACCTGGTTTGAAGGCTTCAGATTCAGCAGATCTGAGCATTCGGGAGGCAGATCCACCTGGTAGGACGCTGATCTGATGAACAGGCTTGTGTGGGATAGGCTCAACAGCGTTTTCTAGCCTTCAGTAGCTGATCCATCTGTCTGGGGGTTTTGGTGACTGGTGCTTCATCTGTTTCTGCGCTGTCACTAGCAGAGACAGCGTTTTCCATTGGTGAGGGTTTGGAGTTGGAGATCAGCTATTTTCCAGTCTTCAGCACCAGCGCAGTCCAACTTCAGTCTGCAGAGCAGCTAGGACGCTGTCCTTGTTGCAGCCATTATTCTGTTGAGAGGGTCTCCACTTGCCTAGGGCAAGGATAGGTGCACTTACTCTGATTATCTTGTACTCCTCTCTATGTACTTTCTGATTAATAAAATGGCTCAGTTTCTGGTATCCCATGTGTAATGATTCAGTGATCTGGTTCAGCATTGTATTTTCTATATCTGTCTGGCATATTTCTGTTTATTACTGGTTATTTCCCCTTTGGGGATATTACAATGGTCCTAAGGGAGAAGTTGAAGACCATTAAGATGGGTAAGACTGATAGTGCAGCTGGATATCTCACAAAGATTACTAATGTGAGAGATGCATTGACAGCAGTTGGAGAGGTCATTCCACCCATTGAGTTGGTGCGGATTGCAGTGAATGGCCTTCCTAGTTCATGGTTGAACTTTGCTGATGGAGTTTGTGCACGTGAGACCCTTCCCTCTTGGGAGAGGTTTTGAGATTATTGCATACAGACAGAAATTAGAAAGAGCCAGCTTGGGGCAGCCAAACCAGTTGAGCAGGACGAGGATGTAGCATTGTTGGTAGGAGGCAAGAAAGGCAAGGGAAAGAATCAAGCTTCCACAAGCAGTGGTGGGGGCAAAGGAAAAGGTAAAGGTAAACAGGGGAACACGCAGAAGGACTATTCCAAGGTGAAGTGTTGGAATTGTCAGAAGATGGGACACTATGCAGTTGTGTGTCCGGAGAAGAAGAAGAAGGGGAAGAACTAGAGCATGGCAACATCAGTAGAGATAGAGGACTTTACGGATAGCTTTGACCGAGAGTTTGGGTTCATTGCTTGTGAGTCCACTAGTGCAGGATCACCTGCCACAGAGGTTGAGAGGGAGTATGCATTTCCCTCCACTAGTGAAGCATCTTCAGGTATCTGCTATGTTGACAGTGGGGCTTCACGTCATATGATAGGAGTCCGTGAGTACTTCTCAGAGCTTTCAAAGAGTGGCACTGATATAGAGGTAGTACTCAGAGATGACAATGTTGTTAGAGCAGTCGGTGTGGGGACTTTGACATTTGATAGGGAACCCAAACCTCCCTTGAAGGTGTCATATGTTCTATATGTGCCAGGGATGAGGAAGAACCTCATATCCATCTCAGTATTGGAGGATAGAGGATATGAGATATTGTTCAGGAGAGGACAGGTGCTGATATATCCCAGGGGCACTCCAACTGATTCAGCTAGAATGATTGGTGTACGCCATGCAAAGGTGTACAAGTTTGCATTTCAGCCCCTTTTGGCATTGAGTAGTAGTACCGGCAACAGAGCTAGCAGTTCAGAGTTGTGTGAGATTTGGCACCGCAGGATGGGGCACATGTATCATGGAGCCTTGAGGACATTGCGGGAGATCACTACAGGTGTGCCAGATTTTAGTACTGATCACTTTGATACATGCAGAGGATGTGCTATGGGCAAGTTTGCTAAATCCCCTTTTCCCAGCGGTGACAATAGATCGATTGGGATACTTGATTTGATTCATTCCGATCTGAGTGGTCGGATGTCTCATGTTTCCTTGAGTGGATATGAGTATTATGTTTTATTCATTGATGATCACTCTAGGACCTAGATTTATTTCTTGAAGACCAAGAGTGAGGTCTTCAAGCGGTTTCAGGAGTTCAGAGCTCTTGTGGAGACCCAGACAGGTCGAAAGATCAAGTCCCTGAGGTCGGACAATGGAGGAGAGTACACCCTTGGTGAGTTTGTTGATTATTGTGCGGAGGCAGGCATTAGGAGGGAGTTCACAGTTCCTTACAACCCCCAGCAGAACGAGGTTGCGGAGAGGAAGAACAGATCCATCGGAGGGGTTGCCAAAGCCATGCTACATGATCAGGGGTTACCATTGTTTTTGTGGGCAGAGGCCTGCAACACTGCTGTATATTTGCAGAACAGGAGTCCGCATCGTGCCTTGGGGCATGTGACTCTAGAGGAGGCTTTTTCTGGGAAGAAGCTTGATGTTGTTCATCTTCGTATCTTTGGGTGTATTTCATACTCCTATGTACCCAAGGAGAAGAGGACCAAGCTAGAGCCCACCGTAAAGAAGGGTATCTTTGTGGGCTATAGTGAGACCTCGAAAGCCTTTCGATTTTATATTCTCGCACAGAGGAGAGTTGTTGTTAGACGAGATGTGAAATTCGAGGAGGACAGGGCTCTCAGGAGGTCACGGGAGTTAGAGTATCTGGATCAGCCAAACCCTCAGGAGCAGCTGAGTCAGTCGTAGGGATCCAGTGGGCAGGGATCAGGAGGATCCGGAGGTACATCGATTACGGTGTCAGGTCCATCAGTGAGCAGTGGCTCATAGAGTCAGAGGGGTGGTGCTTCGGGCAGCATGCAGAGCAGTCCGTAGAGCAGTTCACTAGGGAGTCTACTGATGGACAGTTCACACGGTACTTCAGCGTCTACAGGTTTAGGTTCAGGCAGGAGGACAGCAGACAGACAGTCAGGAGTTCAGGCTCCCGATGATGAGGAGGAGGAGTTTCATTCTCCAGTGGGAGAAGTGTGCTCAGGGAAGAGGAAGCCCAAGTGGCTTCAGGATACCTTGAGAGAGGCCACATCTGTTGCTGGGCCTAAGAGGCCGGTCAGAGAGAGTAGACCAACTGAGAGGTTTTGTAGCTATATGGCAATGACTGCCAACATCGTTGTCTCTGAGCCTTCTAGCTATGAGGAGGCAGCTAGCCAGCAGGTCTAGAGAGAGGCCATGCAGGAGGAGTATTCTTCTATCATGAAGAATGATGTTTGGGAGGTGGTGCAGAGGCCTGAAGGCAAATTCGTGGTTACTTCTAGATGGCTTTACAAGGTAGAGCATGCTGCAGATGGCAGCGTTGAGAAATTCAAAGCAAGGTTTGTGGCTAGAGGGTTCTCCCAGGTAGAGGGAGTTGATTATGAGGAGAGCTTCGCTCTAGTGTTTCGATATACTTCGATTCGCTCCATCATATCGATAACAGCAAAGATGGGTTGGAAGATCCACCAGATGGATGTAAACACCGCATTTCTCAATGGCTTCATACAGGAGGAGGTGTACATTGAGCAGCCATAGGGCTTTGAGGTGCATGGGAAGGAGTCCCATGTGTGCAGACTGAAGAAGGTCCTTTATGGCCTGAAGCAGGCTCCCAGAGCTTGGTACTCTAGGTTCCACATGGAGGATTGTGGACCCATGTCGACACCGATGATCACTAACTGGAAGAAGCTTCATGCTTCTTGACATTCTCAGTTGGTTCCCAAGCATCAGACAGACAACCGATTTCTACAACTACTAAATGGTATTTCAACGCTGACCAGACATTTGTTTTGCAACAACACTGATGAGTCGGGGCTTTATGTGTGAGCCTAGGAAGGTTCATCATGGTCGTAAACACATTTTGCGATATCGTGTGGGACAAAGGATTATGGTCCTGACAAGGTGCAGTGGGATTGAGGTGAGATTACAGAAAGGCATAGATTCTGATTAAGGTGTTGTAAGCTCGATAGAAGAGCACTTCAGTGGTGCTGCTTTGGGGTTGGGTTCAAGTAGCTAAGGAGGAAGAGCACTTCAGGGTGCTGTTTTGGGTTGGGTTCGGCAGTTGTGTCATGGTTCAGCCGAAAGCAGCAGTCAGTAGCATTGAGTTCAGCGGAAGCAGAGTATATGGCAGCCATTCTAGCTAGTTGTGAGGCCATCTGGCTTCGCAAGATGTTGTTTGGCTTATTTGGTCAGCCGTTGAGACCTTCAGTGATTTACTGTGATAATCAGAGTTGCATTAAACTCACGGAGAATCTAGTATTTCATGACAAGTCAAAGCATATCGGGATCAAATATCATTTCATCAGAGACTATGTTCAGAAAGGAGCTGTGAAGCTTGAGTATATTCCCACTGATGAGCAGGTTGCAGAGATTCTTACCAAAGCCTTACCACGGGGCAAGCATGTCTACTTCAGAGACAAGATGGGTGTGGTGAGGAACACCTTCCTCGGTAAGAGGGAGTGTTGAAATTTGGTTACCGGAGGACAGGTGGTTCCCTAAGGCTTTGATCTTTGGCCTAGGGAAAAATGTCCAAAAGAATTTAATTTTTCTACTAAAGTGACTTTATAATTTTATAAATTCAAATATAATTTAAAAGTGACGAGGGGAAATCAGTGGTGGGTTCGCGATGGATCTACAAAGTGAAGCAGGCGGCTGACGGGAGTGTGGAGAAGTACAAGGCGAGATTTGTCGCCCGTGGCTTTTCACAGATCAAGGGGATTGACTATGAGGAGACCTTTGCACCTGTCGCAAGGCACTCTTCCATACGGACGATCCAGGGGGATGGAGTGAGATCAAGGTGTTACACCGATTCTGATCGTTGTGTGTGTTTCCGATAGGAAGAGCACTTCGTGGTGTTGTTTTGGGTGGTGTTCTGCCAAGTAGTTATGTCATGGTTCAAATTTTGCCAGCATTTCGCAGTATTGAGTTCACAATGAAGCGTAGTATATGGCAAATGGCCTAGCTAGGTCGTGAGGCCATCTGGCTTCGCAAGATGTTGTTTGGCTTATTTGGTCAGCCGTTGAGACCTTCAGTGATTTACTGTGATAATCAGAGTTGCATTAAACTCACTGAGAATCCAGTATTTCATGACAGGTCAAAGCATATCGGGATCAAATATCACTTCATCAGAGACTATGTTCAGAAAGGAGCTGTGAAGCTTGAGTATATTCCCACTGATGAGCAGGTTGCAGATATTCTTACCAAAGCCTTACCACGGGGGAAGCATGTCTACTTCAGAGACAAGATGGGTGTGGTGAGGAACACCTTCCTCGGTAAGAGGGAGTGTTGAAATTTGGTTACCGGAGGACAGGTGGTTCCCTAAGGCTTTGATCCTTGGCCTAGGGAAAAGTGTCCAAAAGAATTTAATTTTTCTCCTAAAGTGACTTTATAAAGTTATAAAGTCAAATCTAATTTAAAAGTGACTTTAAGTGATAAAGTTATTAAAGTCTAATTTTAAAGTGACTTTAATAAAGTCAATGTAAAATTAGAAAGGAAAAGTGACTTTGGAAATAAATGACTAAGTGGGTCTTTATTAAAGTGGGGTGAATTAAAAAATAGAAAGTGATTTAAATGAGCATTTAATCTCAGCCCTAGATCTCAATCTATTTCAGCCATTGGATTTAGGGATTCCCCAAAAGTCACTTAGGTTTAGGTTAAAGGAGGAAAAGGAGGAAAAGGTCATTCATTCTTTCATGAGCAGATTGAGAGAAGGAGAAGGAGAGAGCTGGAGATTTTTCTGAGCAGTGAGAAGGAGGAGGGCAGCAGCAGTGATATTCAGCAAATCCGTACAGCAAGAGCAGAGCACGAAGTTTGAGGCAAGAGGGCACAAATTTCGAGGGAGGAAAGACAGCATTTAATGCTACACGTTTTTGAGGTCCGTACAGCAGTTTGAAGGCACGGAAATCGAGGTCCGTACAGCAGGAGAGAGGGTTGTTTTCTGAATCCGTACAGCAGAAAAATCAGCGCTGAAATCGAGGCCGTACAACAGATTTAAGGTAGCCATACAACACGTTTTTCGAGGTAGCCGTACAACAGTTTTGACAAACCGCACAACACGTTTTTCGAGGCAGCCGTACAATCGTACAACACAGATTTCAATGTTGTCCGTACAGCATTTAATGCTGGACTATTTGCTGTAATTTTTGTTTTTGTGGGCACAGAAACCGAGGTGGAGTTTTGGCACGGTTTTCGAGATAAGTACAGTTTTTGAGGTTGCTGTAATTTTTGCTGTGTATATTTCTGTCTCACTGTAAAAAGAAATTTTCAGAAAAATAAAGAGAAGCTTTCAGACTGGTTTTCCCCAAGAGTTGTAGGGGGTTTTTTCAGAGTCACCTTGACCAAAAATATATGTGTCAAAATGTGTGA
>CM076575.1:371224631-371504576 GCA_034641835.2 Pinus albicaulis
GTGGAACTGAACTTCACACTCTTCATCAACCAACAGTTGATGTCCTTTCTGTAGCCACGACACCTTGTAAGGTGTGGGATGCTTCAGCCTCTTCAAACCCAACTTCTCCACCATCTCCATGGCGACCAAATTATCCGTGCTTCCACTATCGATAATCAATTTGCAGCATTTTCCGTGTGACTTGAAAACTGTCCGGAATAATGCCTTCCTTTGAGTTGGGTCAGTTGTCTCCTTCGCTGGTTTTAGTAACACTTTATTCAAAACCAGGGCTTCCCCTGTCTCTGGAACATTTTCTATCTCTTGAGGTGGTAACTTTTTTTCCTCTGTCTGGGTAACATATGCTCCTCTTCTTCCAGCTTGTTCACTTTCAGGACACTCAAAGGATTTGTGCCCCCACTTGTGGCATTTGTAACATTGAACAACAGCTCCTCTGCCTCGGCCACTACCTCTTCCGTGCTGGTATGGCCTTCCCCCTCTCGTGTTACCATCCTTCTCTGCTGCCTCTGAAGCTTTCGAGCTGCTGCCTTCATCATTGGAGTTAACAACTTTACCTCTGCCAAAACCCCGTCCTCTTCCTCTGCCAGATCCTCCTCCTCTTCTGGCATTCTGTTTTCTTTTTATCTTCTCTTCTGCCTTCAAGGCACTTTGATAGGCCTCATCTATAGTTATGGGTGAAAGAATACTTATCTCATCCAATATTTCCCACCTTAATCCATTTACAAAGCTCGCTGTTTTTTTTGGGGTGTCTTCTATGTAACCAGCTCTCAGGTTTACTCGATAGAATTCCTCAGTGTATTCTTTTACAATCATCCCCTTTTGTTTCAGATTCTGTACGTGCCTGTACATGGAAATCTGATAGTCTTTGGGTAAGAACTTACCTTTCAATTTAGCTTCCATCCTGGTCCATTTTTTTATAGGCTGCTTGTTCAACCTCTTCCTCTCTACTTGTACACTCTCCCACCATAAGGATGCATGTCCTTTCAACCTAGTGGCAACGAATTTAACTCTTTTATCTTCGCTGATTTCCTCATAGTCAAAGTACTTATTTAGCTCATTGAGCCAATCCAGTAGTACTTCTGCTGACAAAATTCCATCATAATTCGAAAGCTCATGCTTTGGCTTACTATTTGATAGTAAAACTGACCTTAACATTCTAAGTTCAGGCCCTTCTCCATCTGATCCATCTGTTGTCTCCGCAGCTTCCTCATCACTATCATCTCCTCCATTAGGATCCCTTCTTCTTCCTGCTTCTACTGCCGCCAAACGAGCATTCAATATCCTAATCTCTTCTCTCAATCCCTCATCTGCTACTCTTCCAATAGCTCTCCCACGACCTCGCCTTCCAAATTCCATTTCTGTTAAAATAATTTAACTTCCTTGCTCTGATACCACTTGGTGGGTCTAGCCCTCCTTACAATCCTCGGATTAACTATTGATTGGATTTGCAATATGAATTATTCGATTAATGATGTTTAATGTGATTAAACAAGTGATTAAGGTTTTGATTGTTGTTTTATTATAATGGTACGTGGAGATATTTTGTTAACTGGGTTTTAATTGCTTATACCACCGGTTGATTATATGTGAGACACCTGTCTCGTTTTCGGTCTGCGTTCCTCCCGCCTTTGGTAACTGTGTTTAGCCCTAGTCACTTGGTAACTTTTCTCATTTCATTTTCTTTGCTCCTATCTATGAACTTTGCTCATTTCATTTTCGTTGCTCCTGTCTGTGTTTATGTCTTGGCCTTTGGTTCAATGGCCGTTCCGGTCCGTGGGGTTAAACTCTGTTTCTCTGTTGAGAGAATTCTGGTAGAGGTGTTGCGGCCAGCGCGGGATTCTTCACTCGGGTTCACCTGCGTTCGGCTTCCTTAAGGTAAACTCTTGTTCAATGTTTCTCTTCTGCATTTATTTGTCCTAATAGACTAAGGGTTTTGCTCCTTTGTGAGTAGGGACCCTTGCTGGTGGGCGGACATCGGTTTCCTTGGGCCGACTTAGTCTCTGCCCCTCAGGTAAGCTCCAAATCCGTGCTCTCTGCAAGTTCTTTAGATATGAATTGTTATTTCTTTAACTGACTCTGCTCTGTGGCTTTGCAGGTGTCCTTCCGAGCGCTTCAAGGGCAGACTTGCAACCCTGTCGTGACCGTTGTGGCTACCCCTGAATGGGTAGGGTATTCTCCTCTCTTTTGTGTTATAACTGGTTAGGGTGAATGGGTTTGAACCTTGGGATCTTTCCTTCGTATGGTCTTCTCCGTCGACTTATTGGTCTACTTGCATTATTGTAGGGTTCCACTATTTGTGAACTCGGTCTCTGTCGTTTTTGCAGTCAAAGCTCTCTGTGACTTTTGTCAAGGTTTAACTAGGGTTTCGTCACGTCATGAGGTCTCGTATTTTTTTTGAGTGTGGAATATAGTTCCTCCGTCACAAAATGTAATTGATATTTATATATGTATACTGTTTTGGGGTTGTAATAATATTATTCGATATAGTGACTCATTTATCTTTTGAATAGAAAGATTACAGTTTGTAAAATTTTAGGAATACCTGGTATGTGTTGTGCTGCTGTGCTGTTATGAATAGGAAACGATGGTTGTCTTAAACCCTCTCTGGTTTCCCACTACAATTTATTTGGTTGACTGTAGATGCCTATATGCTCTAGCTTTGATTGCTATTTCGTCTGTAGTTTAATATGGCGGTGCCCTTCTCTTCGTATCCTTGCTGTTCATATAATGCCTGTGAAAGAGAAAAGAAAAACTTGCTACCTGTCTGCAATTATTTTTACACTTGTATTCAATTGTTAACGCACATGGAATAAATTTAGATAAGATACAAATGGACTCAGATGCTGTCAATCTCCTGTATGCAATTTATTTCTCTGTTACGATGGAAAATCAATCCTTACAGAATGTTTTCTCCTCTTTTGTACTACTGTATGAAACAGTTTTGTTTTGAAACTGCCAACAGTTAGATATAGTTGCATTCTTAATTGTTCTTTTAATTTATGAAATGAATTCTAAATATTAACTAAAAGAATATTTAAAATGAAATTACAAAACGTAAATAACTATTAGGCCCTAAATGATAGAATTTCTAGAAAAATAAAATAAACCCAGGTGCAATGACCCGTCAACCAATCAACCTGTAACCTATAAGACAAACACCTGTTTTTCTATTTACCCTGAGCTGGATGCTTCTGCATCATCGACCCTCTACAAAACTTATTTTCTTTGCCCTAATGATGAGGTTCAACAGGGGTTTTAGTCTGCGAACCATGACAGAGGAGATAATCTTGTACATGAAGTTGCATAATGCTATAGGTCTATAGACACTTGGGTTGTTAGCCTCATGTTATTTTGGAATCAATTCCAGGAAGGTTGCGTTCAACCCAAACCAGATCTATTGCTTCATGCGTGCTTCCTCCACTAATGCTGCAATATTCACACCCATATATGACCAACAAGCCTTGCAGAACTTTGCAGTATACCCATCTGGTTCTAGGTATTTATTATTTGACATCTCCTTGATTATGGGCTCTATTTCCTCCATTGTTATCGGCCTCATTAGGGCTTCATTTTTCCGTAGTCTAACTAGACTGCTTTTTCGCCCTGAAAATCATGGAAATTCCGGTAAGATTTTAAGAAAATCATGCAGGGATTTTTGTAAATCCATGTTATAACTATCAAAATTTAATATTTTGGGTGCCCTAGAGGTTTTTGATGGTGTTGAATCCATTTCCACCATCAAAATCATGATTCAAACACTGTTACTGTAAGATTTATTAATTTTTTTTTGGCCCGGATTCTGGCCAATTTTGACCATTTGGGAAATTCCTCCGTCTCGTTAGACAACTCCCTTCATTTTTCTCTTCAAGTATTAGCTTTGGTATTACATTAGCGATATGATTTATAACTTCTATACGATCCTTCTCCCCTTTAGTCAAGATATTTGATAAATATGAGATCAATTCCTATTCCATGTCCTTGTGTTTTAAGAGTCTCTCCCCGGAGCTAGCGCTTAAGGAGAGGATTTGGTTTTGGCGTCTGTGATTGAGCATTGAGCGATGAAAGGACCTAGCATTCCTTCCACCCTCCTTCAACCACTGGAGACACGATTTTTGTCTCTATAATATCTCTTCTTGTTTACACATTTCTTCGAGATCATGGATGATTCTTCTTTCCTCGATGTCCATATCCTCTGATCTGCCTTCTCTTATGATTTGACTTTGTAATTCCTCCATTTTGTCTCCAGTTTCTTCTTTTCGTTTAAGATATCACTGAATTCCTCTTTGTTCCATGATTTTATTTTAAGCTTCAATTCTTTTAATTTCCTCTAGAATCATTGCATTAGGCTATTTCCTTGGACCTATATTTCTCCCCACCATTGTTCTAAATTATTTACAAATCCAAGACTTCTACCCTAGAAGCTTTTAAATCTAAAGGGACGGTTCTTGGGAATAAATTTTAAATCAATTTATAGTCCGATGGACCAATGATTTGACCCCATGTTGGGAAGAATCATGGCTTCTAAAAAAATATCTTAATTGAGGACGTACTTTAAAATAAGAAAAAATTCCAACTTACTTGCAATTTGATGTTATCCACCCCTAAAGTTTTTCCAGGTGTGGATTCCATTGTGAGTCTCAATGTTAACTAGTTGAAGATCCTGGATTGTATCATTAAAGAGGGTTGAGGAAGAATCCAACCTATGAACCCCTTCTCTCTTTTCTTCAAGGTTACAAATCATATAAAAATCATTGCCTACTATCCATCTTGGCTCCTCAAGAGATTCTTTGATTCAGTGGAGCTTCTGAAGGAAATTTTCTTTCAAATTGGGAGTATGCGGCCCATATACTATTGTCAGACTGGTCCACTCCCCTAAACCAATACATCAAAATTTTCTTGTCAGACCATGCACTGACCCTTGCCAGTGCTCAAAGGAAACACAAGAGGGGTCCCAAATGACAACCGACCCTCCTGCTGTTCCAAGGGCATCTATTGCTATAGCCTCACTTCTCTGCCAACATTTAGCTAAAATTTATTCAAACTTATCGCTTGAGATTTTGGTTTCTTGTAATAAAAAAATCTCTGGTTTTTCTTTACTTATTTTAGATTTTAAGTATCAAAGCTTACTTGCACTGTTTAGGAACCAAATATTCAAGAGATGATATTCATTGAGTAACTGCGGTACGAGGGAAATACTCTGCATTAGGGGAACTTTGAGGCCTAAAATGGGTTTCCTAAGAAAAATATACAACCAAAATAAAATTTATAAGAACCAATAGGATTCGATACGATGATGTCAACCATGGGGGATGATTCATCATTTTTGGAGTAAAAAAGTAAAAAGATTAAAAAATAATAAAATAATAAAACTACTTTTCAACTCGTATTTTCAACTTATCTCCCTAATGTTTTACTCAAATTTTGAGCGGGAGTACGTAATGGATGTAAAATTTAATTCCTCATCCAATGTGTTCCCATGTTGCATACTTTCGAGGAACCTGACTACACGAAAAATGAGAAATACATGAAAAAACGTGATTGAAATCATATTTTTCATGTATTTCTAATTTTTCGTGTCACAAGGTACATCAAAAATATGAAACATGGGTACTCCTTGGATGAGAAATCAAATTCTACATCCAACAAGTGTTCCCACTCAAAATTTGAGTAAACCCATAAGGAGATAAGTTGAAGATACAAGATGAAAAAAATATTTTTTCTTTTTTTTTTCCCACTAAACTTTGATGACGTCATCTAATCTTATTTTATTATTTCCACTATTATTTATAATTACCTTAGGAGACCCATTTTATACCTCAAAATTCCTCTAATATGAGTTGACTCATTTTCCCAAAATCCGGAAGGAATTCCCTAGCTTCCTTCAAAACTTATTTAGAGGTTTTGCGACCTTGTTTCCCTCTCTCTACTATTGGGAGCTCAAATTGCGATGAGATCTGCTGCTTGCTTTCCTTGTTGTTGAGGTTTTGTTTTGGATCGCCTTATCTCTGAGATAGCGTGGAACACCATTAGCTAAAGATATTCCAAAAGTGGACCAGTTGTTTTGATGGGATATCCTTAACATCTGCCTTCACCAAAACTCTAAAAAATTATAACAATTTTTTTTTCAATTAGATTAAGTATATCATGCTTCTCTTATATTTCTAGGATTTTACTGGTATGTACTAATACCTATATCAATCTGCAATATTTTTCCATGTCCTCGAGGGATTTCCTTTTAGGGATGATCCGTTCTCCACATTTACTTTGTTGTTCCTCTATGTCCATTACATGAATATCCGTTTGTTTTTTCGGTTGATATGTTGATTCGTCTGTCTCCAAATTTCCAAGAGTTGAAAAAGTATTTTCACCTAATGACGTATGGGAGTTGCTTTGGTTCCCATGCTACTATGTTTGCACTACCACAACCTGATTCCATGGCTGAGTCTGAACAGTGTGGTTATTTCTACCCCCTATGGGGTTGGGATGAGATCTAGGGGGTTTTTCTTTACGTGATACCACAATTTGGAAACCCTCCTCATCTATTTTATCCTTTTACCTATTCTCTTATGCCACCGTAAGCGATCTCTGAACAAGTACCCATATTCATGGCATGAACGATATTTGAAGGGAACATGCTCATAATCCAGGGGCAAAGTCTAGATTGAGTGGTGGTATTCGATATCTATTGACTCCGGGAGCGGTTGCGAGATGTTCATATGGACACACATATGGGCGTATGATGCATGTATTCTCCTTTTTGTGATTTCCAAGATCTTGAAAAATTTCCCAATGTTGTTTCCTATTCCTTCTAGGATATTATGTTCGAAATCCTCTAGCAGAGAAAAGAGGTGAACCAATATTGGGGCTGCCATAAATTGTTCTTTCTCAGGGTTATAACATTCCTCCCAAAAATACATGAATAGGCTTGCATTATTCATGAAGTAAGGCCCACTTTCAATTTTTTTTTTTCCGATCCGTGAGATCTACAAAGACTAATGTGAAGAAGCCTTTCACTCGCAACTGGAGCTCAATGGGCCCTTTAGGGTTCCATTTCAATTGGATCCATTGGAGGATTTCCTATTCCTTTGGCCAGATACCCATAAATTTGCAAATGATTGCATGATCTTTCATAAATTCCCTAGTTTTTTCCAGGTGATTGTTCGGGATCACAAATTTAGGGTTTTGCATGGTTTTGGGGAGACATTGGCCTCACATTCTTGCCTACCATTCTGACCCTATCATGGGTTCCTCTTCAGATCTCTTCTCTCCTATGACTGAATTCGATGCATGGTTATTTACCTTACCCACTTCATTGATTGCATTATTATATGAGGAGGGCCCTCCCCTCCCCTTGGAGGGGCCACTCATTGGTCAAATAATACAAAAAGCGCCTGGAGAAACCTGTACCTCGCAATTTGAGGTTGAAAATTAATGGTATTCTTGCCAGCAGGTCTGCACCATGCGTTGTCAGATGTAATATTCCCTTTTCTTGATATGGTCAAAATGGACAAAATCTGCCCATGTATTTACAGTGGTATTTACCCATGGTGTTTGTCTTCATTTTTTGAAGGAAAATAATAAAATAAGGTTTCTAGGGAGTCCATCAAGCCTATAAAAGGGGATAGGAGCTAGGCATTTGGATCATCATGAGTATTGTGTTTTGTCGAGTACTTGGCTTGGCCAGTTCTAGTTTGATCCCATGACGAAAACCCCACAGAGAATTTGTTTGGTGGATCCATTCAGGGTCCACAAGTGTGCTTCAAAGTTTGGTTGGTCGAGTCTATCGATGAGCAGCATTGCATGCCATTGCCAAGAGTTTCTTTGTTAATCATTCTAGCATGTATTATTTGCAGTTGTTAATTAAATAAAGTGACTGTGTTTTCAGATCCCTTTATGTTCTTGTTCTTGTTGAAACTTTATTTTAATCAAAACACTAAAATGTGCTAGATTTATTAAAATTTTTAGTGCTTGGGATCTTACATGCAAAACCCTTGTTGTAGCGTCAAAGCCATCACATTTTTGTTTTTTATGGTTTATTTTACAATTAAAATGATTAAAAAATTTAATTAATTTTTTATTAGTAATAAAATTTTAATCAAATAATAATATTTAAAAAATTAAATAAAATATATTTACAATTAAAAGGGCATAAGGCTTTTACCCCATTAAAACACCAAAACTTTTGTTTAAAACATTATTTGAAATGTAGATTGAATGATATTGCAAGAGTTTTCATTAACGTTTTGAAAAATTCGAAGTATTTTAACATATTCCAACCTTAATTTATTTTTGAAATAACATTATTATTGAAAATGTATTAACACTTAGTTTAATGAGTTTGGTACTCAAATTAATAAAAACAATTAATAATTAAGGATTTCAAAAATTTAAAAGTAAAAAATTTATAAAAAATATTTTAATTCGAATTCAATTGTTTGGGGAAAAATGATAAAAGAAACTTTAGACATCAAAATTAAAAGTATTTAAAAATATTTTAATTGAAAATAATAATAATACTATTTTTTTTTTTTTGGAACGGATAGGAATTTAATATTAAAAAGAAAATCTAGTTTATGGGCTAGAATCCTTACATAATTATTCATGTTCCAAAATTACACTACATTCAAAAGCTTAAAAGATAAAAAATCTATGGTTATAATAGTGTTTACCAACTATTATAAACATGTGCTTGCTATATTCTCTACAAAAAAATCCTCATAACAGTATATAGCTACATAACATCAAAGGATTTCAAAGTCTAATAATTTATCTCGTAAAGGGTAGTCTTGCTTCATCAACTTCTCCATGTAGCTTGGTTTGTCATTCAAGTCCTGCTATTCCCACCCCTCAAACATTTATGGTCTTTTTATTCACTAGTTCCTCAATGGTCCCAACCTCCTCCAAGGTGAACCTTACTCCATTGTTGAAGTTTTCCTCAATATCTGCTACCCCAATTTCCATGGTTGTCAATTCAGTTCATATCTTGACTTAAACTTTTCCATCTTGATATGCAATAGTTCACATTTAGTGTCCATTAACAACTGATATGTCTTCCTCTTTGCTTCCTCTGCAGAACTCCTTTGTGTCAGTGTGTTCAACAACCCTTCAACTGATTCCAATATTCTTGCCATGAGCTGATTCATTTTTTCCTGCTCATCCTCATGGGATGCTTCCCCTATTTTTGACATTGTAGAACTTACTGTTCCACACTTTTAGGTCTAAATTTAACAAATTCCTTTGATCGCAATTGTGAATAGTTAGTAGTAACGCAATGCGAGTGCGAAGATGAACAACGTTGAGCCATATATACCCTCATTTGCCTCTTTTCCACCATCCTGGAGCATTGATTTGCGAGGCTTCTGAATCCATGCTTGGATAATGGAAAATTGATATGGAAGAAGAATATAATTAACTCCATTACGATAAGAATTGAATGTGCTAGTAGGGCCGAAGCTACCATTGCTTAAGGATACTACTTCCCACCTTGATATATTAAAAATTGCTGCAGTTTGTGCGCACATGTTGTTTCCTCCATACACTAGATGTTATGGTGATAAAGACACGGGCACGCCTTCATTGGGATTCATGGCTAGAGAATTGATGAAGGCTGCCATTTATTTCTTGCGAGTGCCAGATTATGGATCATGATCCAGTTGTTGTAGAGTTGTGATGTTTTTTCGGCTTTTGCGTTGAATTCCAACCATTTGTTCAACTATGAAAGCCTTTATTAATAAATATTTCATCTTAGGATTTACTCCCTAGATTCATTGTATAGGTGAGTTTAATATCAACCTTTGACCCGATTCTAAAGTCCCCTGCTCAATAATACTTCCTTTGTTCACCAATGAATCAAATTTTGTGTTCATATGTATATACACATGGAAAAATTTAATTTGTTCAAATTGCAGTAATTGAAAAATGATCCTTTGTAATATAGGAGGAAGAGTTGAGTTTTTCGATCCCATGGATTTCCACACCCGATGAATTATAATCATTAAGTCTCTAAACACTAAAACTTGGTGATTTTCTTTGCTCTTTCTAATTCCAATCCTTGCCAAAGCGCAATATATTCAACTTTCTTGTTCGATGCTACACCCAAAACCCAAACATATTGAGTCTCTATTTGGTCATCGGGGCGAAGGATAACTCCTCCTTCTCTTGCCACCCCCGGATTTCCTTTTGAGGTTCCATCAAAGAAATTTTTTTTCTTCTCAGGTTCCAAAGTTGAAAGTCTGCTGAATCTTGTTTGATACAAAAAGTTCATTCCTCTAGTTTGAAGGAGTTTGAAGATACTAGCACGATCTGGTGGCTTGGCCACTTTGATCCATTCCTTTTCCACTATATTATATTGTCTAGTAGATCCTTTATATATGCAGATTGCGACTTCCCCAAACAAAAGACTTGATGCCTTATGAGCCACTAATATAGGATCGCCCTGTTCTCCTTTAATATTGCTCTCTTCCTAGCAATCCGAAGTGACTAGAAAATATATTTATGGATATCTCCAAAACAATGAACTGATAGGGATGAAGGTTTCTTAGGAAAGGGATATTTGTTACTCCATGTTTCAAACACATCAACCCATGTTCTAGGGATTGCCTTTATGTGAGTTAATTTTGCATATGTCGCTTGCAATATCGCTAGGGAAAAGGGACATTTCCTAAATAGATGTGGGATATTTTCCTCCACTTCCTTGAATAGAGACATATATATGGGCCTTGGATATTCATTTTCTAAATTTTTTGTGCAGTTAGGATTTTTTGATGAACTAAGGTCCAACATAAGGTATTGACTTTAGGAATCCCGCCATTTTTCCATAGTTTCCTCCACAAATTGTTGGGATTTGGGTCATCAGAGAAATTTTTAGGTCTAAAATGGGCCTCCTAAGGAATATTATAAAACAATAGTGGAAATAATAAAATAATATTAGTTTACATCATCAAATTTTAGAGGGGAAAAAAAAACACTACCTTTTCAACTCGTATTTTCAACTTATCTCCTTACAATTTTACTAAAATTTTGAGAGAGAGACTCGTTGGATGCATAATTTAATTCCTCATCCAAATATTACCCATTTTTCATACTTTCTATGAACACCCTTCACTACATGAAAAAATGTGATTGCAATCACATTTTTCATGTATTTCTCATTTTTCATATAGTAGGGTCCATCAAAGGTATGCAACATGGGTACTCCTTAGATGCTGAATTAAATTTCACATGAAACGAGTGCTCCCACTCAAAATTTGAGTGAAATTATATAGAGATAAGTTGAAAATACGTGTTGAAAAAATAGTTCTTTATTTTTTATATTTTAATTTTTTACTCCAAAAATGGTGAATCATCCCCCATGGTTGATATCATCATCTTGAATCCTATTGGTTCTTATAAAGTTTATTTTGGTTGTAATTTTTTATTTTTAGGACCATTTTAGACCTCAAAATTTCTCTAATGGAGGGATCCTTTTGACTAGAAGCTCATAACACTCTTTCACTGTGTATTCTTGATGAGAGCTAATTTTCCAAGATCGCTGATCTCTAGATGTAATTGAGAGAGGAACCATTCCTTTTAGATTTTGAATCAAAATTTCCCATTGCCACTGAATATTTAAAGATAATTCTTGATTTGACCATCCTTTCCAAACCCCTTGATTATCCCATCTGGAGATGTCTTTAAACCTTACATAGCCTTTGTGTTGCATCCAATTTTATAGGTTGCAAATGTATTCTCATTCTCCTAGGGGTCCTTCTAGAGTGTAATTTTCATTTCATATGTTGATACAAACTCCATTTCCTGAGCATCAAATTATATGTTATAAAATTAATAGGGTAGCTTCTTTACATAGCTTCCAAATCTTGGAACCTATACTTGACCAGTTGACTAAATCAACTTTGAGCAATCATGATTTATGGAAATACTTTCGCAGGAAGGTATGCTTCCACCAATATTTGGAGTCAAATAAGACTCACCATACTATCTTCTCCCCTAGCGTTAGATTCATGAAATAAGGATTTTTGATTTCCAATCCTCTATACAATTTTGGAAGTCAGACAATATTACATTGCACCACATGAAACTTTATTTCATTGTGTTTCTCCCTTGCAAATAAAATGTCTAATTAGAGAGATTATTTGATTAAGAATTCTAA
This sequence comes from Pinus albicaulis, assembly GCA_034641835.2. Lineage (NCBI taxonomy): Eukaryota > Viridiplantae > Streptophyta > Pinopsida > Pinales > Pinaceae > Pinus > Pinus albicaulis. Next base: position 371,236,777 of record CM076575.1, read on the forward strand.
TGGGGTATAATATGCCAAAAAAAATATACATATTGGGAGCACTGATAATACTGATTTAACTAGGTTTGTCCTTCCCATTGTGTTGAGCCACTGCACCCCATAGGACTCTATTTTATTTTTAATTTTTTGAAGGGATTCACTCTAGTCATCCATACTCGAAGCTACCAACAATATGGGGATTCCAAAATACTTAAAAAATATCCATCCAAATTCTGTTGGAAATTCAAGTGCATTGGATATCTCTAGCATTGTTGAGGTTGAACAATTCTAGCCATATAATTGGCTATTATTTTTGTTCAGTAACCCCCATGAGAAATCCATGTAAGAATATAGAAATTTTTTGAATTGAGATGCGATTATTTTTTAAGCTCCTCCCAGACTATGAGTGATTTACCTCTTTCATAATTATTGAAATGTTGCGACCCATAAATTTACCTTCGACTCTTGCTAAATCAAGATTCCTACTTAAGCTCACTGCAACCAGAATGTATAATAACAGGGAGAGGGGAATCCTTGCCTAAGTTCCCTTGAATCAAGGAGGAAAGAGGGAGATATGCCATTAACCAAGGGGCCAATCCACAGGGAAACGATACAAGCCTTTATCCATCTAACAAATTCATTACTAAATCCAAAATTTTACAAGACAGAAAATAAGAAGGAATGCCTTCCGTGGTTGAAAGCATTAGCGATGTCCAGTTTGATGACGATGCCTAGCCACCCCTTTTTTTCTTGAGTGGATGGCCTCTTGCACCAATATGGTATTATCTAGGATTTGACACTATTGCAAGAATCCCCCTTGATTTTATGATATTATTGTCAGAAATATTTTCCTTAATATATTTTATATAACCTTGGTAAGAATTTTATATGCTGCATCACAAAGAGAGATGGGTCCGAAGAGAGAAAAAATCACTGGCTTTGATTCTTTAGGGATCAGGAAAGAAAAGAGGAGTTTGTGCTCCCTCCTAGTTTTTCCTTTTTATGGACAAGTTGTGCATTCTCATTAGATATTTTTTTATCAATTTCTAGAAGGATCTACAGAAACTAAGCTGTCTAGCCTAGGGGATATATCCAAGTCTAAATACCATATTTCATAAATAACTTCTTCCTCCTCTATAGAACTTGTGAGATACTGGTTTTTTGAGTCTGAATTTTTTTTTGGTACACATGAGAGAAATTCCCTTACTTTTTCGTGGTCATTCTCTTCATATTAAAATATAGAGCCTGAAAGTGGAGGAAAGATTCATGTTTTATCTCAGGAAAATATGATGTTTTGGGCTTACCCTCTGGGATGATTTCTTTGACTTGATTTCTGGCCTTGGCTTGTTTATGAAAGAATGATGTATTCTGGTCTCCAGCCTTTAGCCACATGCTTCGTGACTTGAGCCTCTAGTGTTCCTCTTCATGTCTATTTATTTTATGAATCCTTTTAATTGTTTCCTTTTCCTTTTCTATGTGCCACTCGTCCACCGATCCAAATTCCATTATGCGATGATGCTACTCTAGTTGATTGATAAGCTCTAATTTTAATTGTTTGGTTTACTAAGAAATGGAAGGGGATTTGGACACCAGGGTTATCCATGCCTTATTTATAATACATAATACTCTCTCTTCCTGTATCCATCCTAAGTTATATAAAAATGGGATCAGACCCAAGTCTTTTAAATGATCTATATCCAATTTGATGGTCCGATGATCCAAATCTCCTTGAGCTAAAATTATGGACACACACTATGATTCCCTCGGTCAACCAATTAATGTGTAATAGGAACCTGTCCAACCTTGCCAGTATATTCCCATCACCACTTCTTTTGTTGGTCCATGTGTATTTTCCTGTTTTTGGAGAGATGTCTATGAGGTCACATTCACTCACCAAGTCCTCCATTATTTCTCGAAATGGTTCCCTAACTAAGTTTCCCCCTTGTTTCTCCGAGGGGAGTAAGATTGTGTTGAATTCCCCCCCTACTATGATGTATGGGTGAAATTGTATCCCCTTTAGATTGATTAATGAGTCCCAAAATTTTATTTTTTCACCATAATTGATTGGAGCATATACCTTCACTATGGGAATTTTTCTTTTGTATCATTCTTTTCGAGCAAAACTACAATCCAATATCTTGATTTTATATTGCCTTTAAATGTGAACATGGAATCCAACCAAAAGGTTCCTAAGCCTCCAGATGCCCCTCATGAGCTTTGAGCCACCCATAATCATTCTATCCAAAATTTTCTTGAGAGGTTCAATATATTTTTTTCTTCTAATTTTATTTCCTCTGAAGGTGAATCAATGGTTTTTCTTGTTTAATTATGTATTTTACAAATTTGGATTTTTTGGGGTTTACCAATTCCCTTGAAATTTTTAAGTCGGTCGATCATTAGGAAGACCAGACCATAATTTTTTTTTTTACTCCCCAAAGAGAGTTATAAGATATCAAAGTACTAGGAGTTCAAAAATTACCGTATGAAAACTAAAATGCAAGCCTTTTTAGCCTTGGAAATAAATTTAGAAAACAAGAATAGAAGTAACTAGGGACATAGCAAGAGACTAGGTAGAGGAGTCTAAATTAGTGGTTGAACCTTGGATGGTATCCTTAAGGTATGCCAAGGTGTTTCTCTATGAGCTCAAGCCACTGATTTGGGTCCTTCATGTGGCGATGCGAGTGTTACATGGAGTGGAGAAGATATACTTGATGCTCATACCTATTCAAAAGAACCTTTCTTAAGATAAATTTTATATGCCAATACATATCCATTGTGTGCATGTATTAGTTGAATCACCCACATGTATTCTTGATGTTCGATGCCTAATCTGCCGACTCAACTAGAACCTCGGTACCTGAGAGGTTGTGCCTATGGGAAGTGTTAGCACCTGAATTGGACCCTAGGCTGCAAAAGGAAAATCAGGGTAACAACTAAACCACAATCAGCCTTGTAGCTAGCCCTACAAGGAAAGGAGAAGGCTCTCTCCGTAAAAGAATATTCAATAAAGTGCAATAGAAATATGATATTAGGCTAGGTAAAATGATAGGGATAAAAGGTTTAATAAAATGAATGAATTTTTCAGGGACGTGTGGGATAAAAAGGGACAGTTTGAAACCGAGAATTAAATCAGGACACAGGGTGTTTCATGGGGCAAGATAGGCAGGAAAATTAGCAATTAAATTTAATGAGGATGGGATGGAAAGACTGGTGTGGAGCTGAAATGGGCACAATAAATGGATCCTTTTCAAACAGAAGAAAAATACAGAGTATGAATAATTTCCCAAGGCAGAGCATATAAAATGGATTCTACCTTTCTATCTTGAAAGAATTCAAAAGGAAATGTTTATGGATGGATGGAACACATAAAAATTCACATATGAAACAAAGGAGAAAAACAAATGCTAACTCTCATACCACATGGATCCCACAAATCAGAGTTGCATCTCTTATTAATTCCTGTCAAACTGTACAATGTAGCGCAGAGATGTTCTTCCACACTTTTCCCCTATTACTCCGACTGCTTTACAAATTATTTACAATTACATTAAATAGGCTGGAATGTGGAAAAATAAATCCACAAGAGAAGGGAGCTGTTTTAACAGTTGAAGAACTGAAATACAATCATAGTAAAGAAATACAACAATCTGCCCCTAAAAATAAGAGACAACATTGCATTTGACTGCTTGGAGATTTCGCTGTTAGGCTATATGAACGAAAATAGGGAATCCGATGAAAAAATTGTTGAAAATGGCAACAAGAAACAGTGAAGGAGGCCTCCTGAAACATCTTTCCTGATCCTAGTTGGAAAGTGATCACCTAAACTAGGTGGGGACCACACATGTGATTTTTGTCGAAAAGTCTATTTTTAGACTATGTCTATTTTTAGACATACGGAGCATAATTTGGGAATTCCAGTTGGAGATTCTTGAAGTATGCGATATGTTGGTAAAAATAGATGAGACCCTTATTTTTAGGACCCAGGCTATTTTTAGACTGTGTCTCCTAAAAATATGGAAGTCAAATATTATTTACCCTTAATAATATTTAGACTATAAACAGCAGTTTACTCTCTTGGAGCACTTCAGTTTGACCCCCAGAGGTGGGGCATGCAGCTGACATAAGGAAATTTGAATTTCCTATGAGTTAAGTGAGCTATTGCATGTTAGACTTCAGTTAGACTCATGTGGCAGAGTTTTGGTGGAGTTGATTGAGGAGTTAATGGAGGTGGTGTTCTCGTTAACTAGTTGAACTAGTTGTATTTAGTTTAACTGGCTAATACACTAGAGATGAGTTGTGTGAATTAAATATTATTTAATTCACTAATTATTAACTCATTATTCAACTAAAGAACACATCAGTTTAACTCAGTGCATGGACAGTTCAGTGGAGACCAGTGAAAGAGGTAGATGAAAGGGGGAGTAAAGCTATCAGTTGGAGGATCAGTTGTGCATGAGATTTGCACCACACTTGGAGGAAATTACCAATGACAATTGCGCAGTTGAAGCCAGTGAGATTCGAACCTGGATCTCTATTTAGACCAACCTTGATTGCGCAATAGAGGCAGAGAAGTAGTGGGTGTGTTTTGAACCTGTGACTTGTTCAAAACCAAGCTAGTTTTTGTGTAGCTTTGGGAGATAGTACTGAGTACTTGTGAGGAGTTTGTACTATGTATTTGCTGCATGTTCTCTCCATTTATAATATACTATAGCTGCGGGGTTTTCAGCTATAAGCTTTCCCATACATACTGTGTTATGTGTGTGATGATTTGATGCGCGATCGCTTCTATTCTTTCCGCATGTGACAATTAATTGTAGAAGAAGGTTATGTGTTATGCATGCAATTCAAAATTGATGTATGATCGGGTTAATCTTCATTGAATAAGTGATTTATTCAGCTAATTTCTACATGGTATCGGAGCAATATTAATTGTCGAGATCTATTACGGTGATTGCAAACTTATTTCCTCGGACAGAGCCTGCATACGGGCCAGATAGCCTCCGGATTCATCTTTCTTTGGAAAGTGAAAGGTCTGGTAAAATCCCATGCAGTCAATCTCTGATTTGGAAATAATTTGTTCTCAAGTGTAGATCGGAAGCGATTGAGTTATCAGCTGGTGGTGAAATTCGAGTTTGCAGATTTGTGTTCTTGGTGCCGCGGTGAAAATGTCTTTCATCGGGTTATGACTAGAATATGCCTTGGAAGGCAGTTCGAATTATGTTGCATGGAAGGACCGCATGGAGGCTGTATTAGATGATCATGGGCTGTTGGAATTCGTGGAGAAAGAGATTCCAAAGCCTACTTCTACTGATGCAGCTGTTGTGGAAGCATGGCAAAAGAAACAAGAAAAATGTCGAAGGATCCTGTTGGAGGGTGTAAAGGATCACATTGTATCCAGTTTACACGGGAAGGCCTCTCCATATTTGATGTGGAAAGCCTTGACGGATCTGTACCAAAGCAAGAGCGATCAGAGGAAGCTAGCGCTCAAAGATAGACTCAGGAACATCAAGTGTGAGAAGGGGTAAAGTATGCCGAAGTACCTCATGAGGTTCACCCAATGTCGGGATGAACTGGGAAGTGTTGGTGTGCCGGTGGAGGATGAGGATCTGGTGAGTTTGGCGCTTCTTGGTTTGCCGAAGAGTTGGCATGCATATCAAGATAGTGTCAATGGTCGGGAAAAGTTGTCGGGATGGGAAAGACTGTGGTCTGATCTCGTGCAAGAGGAGATCCGGCGAAATACCAGAGATGGTTCTTCATCAAAGGTATCTGATGAAGAAGACTGCGCTTTGGCTGCCAAAGCAAGGAAGGGGAAAGGCAAGGAGAAGGCTTCTCAATCCGGAGCGGATGGTAAAGAGCGTGACATGTCCAAGGTCAAGTGCTTTCATTGCCATGATCATGGACATTACGCCACGAATTGCCCCAAGAAGAAGAAGAACAAGCAGGCTGCTGGATCTGCAGCTGGTGAGGCTCTTGCCTCGCAATTTGAGATGGACTTCTCATTGATCGCATGCATGTTGTCTAGTGCATTGGGATTAGGGTGGTATATTGATAGTGGCGCTTCCTTTCACATGACGGGAGATGCAAATATTTTCAGTGACTTGGTGGAGAAAGGTCTCTAGATGCATGTTGAGTTGGGTGACGGTGGATGATACAATGCGACTGGCATTGGTACCATAACCTTTCAGAGGGAGTCAGGTAAACTCATTCTTTTACAATATGTATTGCATGTACTAGGTCTAACAAAGAATCTGATCTCAGTCGCAATTTTAGAGGATAAAGGGTATGAAGTTGTCTTTAGAGAAGGAAAAGTTTTCCTTCGGCACAAGGCAACGGGACAAGTCAAGAAGGTTGGGATTCGAGCCAAGAATCTCTACAGACTTGAAGTAGATGGGATGTCTACGGAGCTTCCTACTGTTGGGAAGCGGGAGGAAGACATGCAATTGAAGCTTGAGAGGGAGCGGGTTTTGCATGCAGGTGATAGTGAACCTCGGGATGTGGAGCAGCCACAAGAGGATCATGGAGTGGAAGAGACCACTCATGCAGAAAGATTTCGTGCCAGACGGGCAAAGGGAGTGCATGCAGCTATACCACTGTGCAGTGAGGTGGGGCTGGCTTGGCGATTGATCTCGGCAGAATCACTTTGGGTGTTGGTCAATGGTGTGGATCTCATGGATTGAACTTGGCTACGAGGTGCCCACAGTGCAGCAGTAGCAAGATCAGTTGATTGATCCCAAGAGGAGATTTCTGGGCAGAATTCATGAGATGGTGTGGATCTCATGAGTTGAACCTGGCTACGAGGTGCCCACATCGCAGCAGTAGCAGATCATTTGGATTGATGCAGGCAGATCAAAGTGACAGTGTCGGATACTGGAGCGCAGATCAGAGTTGACATCAAGTGCAGAGTGCATGGGTGCAAGAGATCAACAACGCAGTGGTTCCTGATGACATGTAAAATTGGCTAGGCAGAAGTCGAAGACTTTGATGATAGATGCATCAGATTGATTGAGTTGTTTGGAGCCTATTCAGTTTCGGAGATGTTGCATGCAAAGTTTGCATGTCGCATGCATGGAGTTGCATGGCACTTGTGAAGGTTGCAGGGTGAATGCATGGAGTTGCATGTCGCATGCAATGATAGTCCTTTCTTGTTGAGAGGGAGTGTTGAAAATGGCAACAAGAAACAGTGAAGGAGGCCTCCTGAAACATATTTCCTGATCTTAGTTGGAAAGTGATCACCTAAACTAGGTGGGGACCACACATGTGATTTTTTGTCGAAAAGTCTATTTTTAGACTATGTCTATTTTTAGACATACGGAGCATGATTCGGGGATTCCAGTTGGAGATTCTTGAAGTATGTGATATGTTGGTAAAAATAGATGAGACTCATATTTTTAGGTCACAGGCTATTTTTAGACTGCCTCTCCTAAAAATATGGAAGTCAAATATTATTTACCCTTAATAATATTTAGACTATAAACAGCAGTTTACTCTCTTGGAGCACTTCAATTTGACCCCCAGAGGTGGGGCATGCAGCTGACATAAGGAAATTCGAATTTCCTATGAGTTAAGTGAGCTATTGCATGTTAGACTTCAGTTAGACTCATGTGGCAGAGTTTTGGTGGAGTTGATTGAGGAGTTAATGGAGGTAGTGTTCTGGTTAACTAGTTGAACTAGTTGTATTTAGTTTAACTGGCTAATACACTAGAGATGAGTTGTGTGAATTAAATATTATTTAATTCACTAATTATTAGCTCATTATTCAACTAAAGAACACATCAGTTTAACTCAGTGCATGGACAGTTCAGTGGCGACCAGTGAAAGAGGTAGATGAAAAGTTTGAGATAGCTATCGATTCTGCCGACATCGGTTGTGCATGAGATTTGCACCTCACTTGGAGAAATTACCAATGAAAATTTGCGCAGTTGAAGCCGGTGAGATTCGAACCTGGATCTCTATTTAGACCAGCCTTGATTACGCATGATAGAGCGGAGAAGTAGTGGGTGTGTTTTGAACACGTGACTTGTTCAAAACCAAGCTAGTTTGTGTCAGCTTTGGGAGATAATCTTGAGTACTTGTGAGGAGTTTGTACTATGTATTTGCTGCATGTTCTCTCCATTTATAATATACTATAGCTGCGGGGTTTTCAGCTATAAGCTTTCCCCATACATACTGTGTTAATGTGTGTGATGATTTGATGTGCGATCGCTTCTATTCTTTCCGCATGTGACAATTAATTGTAGAAGAAGGTTATATGTTATGCATGCAATTCGAAATTGATGTATGATCTGGTTAATCTTCATTGAATAAGTGATTTATTCGGCTAATTTCTACACAAATCTCCTATTTTGCTGCTTGCTGTAACAATATTTGTTCTGAATAAGCTCTTGGCCTTTGACTGTTTCCTTTGCTTTCCATTATTTCTTTATTCTCTGACTTTTAATAGAATGCTGGTAAAATGAATTTATGCCTTTCTTGAAGGGAAAAATATATTATGAATGGGAAAAGGGAAAGGAAGGAGGCCGGACCCGCATATAAATCGCAATCGGAGAGGATGGGCGGAGGGACATAACATACAAGTGTAATCGCAATCGGAATCGGGGAGCGGGGCAGGCAGAGTGATATATATGAAACAACATTTTCCGATGCGATTGGGGAAAACCCTTTGTAATAAACCAAATGGATAACTTTTAACTTTTACAAAGGAGAAATGGGTTTTATAATGAATGGCGGAGGTTTAAGTGGTGGGACCCATGGGAACAATCACAATCGCAATCGGGAATGGGGGCGGGTGTAGATATAATAATGCCAATGCGATTAGAATGTTCCAATTGGTGGAGGGCCGTCGGATCGGAAGGGGAAGATCGAAGGTTGTGATGTAAATCAAAGGTTTCAATCGGAAGTCACAATCAGAGGGGGACTTGTGATCAGGGAAAGTTGCGATGTGATCAATCGGAGGGGGACTTGCGATCAGGGGAGCGGAGGAAGGTTTTGCGATTGATCGGAGGATGCAAGACTTGCGATGCGATCAATCGCATCGGAGATATTTGCGATTGGCCGATTGAAACTTTCAAAATTGATTTGCGATTGGAAAAGGTTTTTGCGATTGCGATGGGGGGTTTATAATATAAGACTTTAATATAAAGTTTTATTATAAAGTGTGGTTTTGGGAACAATGGGGTTATATAATATAGACCCTTTGTATTACAAAGTTTTATGCATGAAGGGGAAGTGCTTTGTGGAATAAATCACACATATGTTTAAAGATTTACAATGCGATTTTATAATCGGAAAGGGGGAAAAAGGAATTTTATAAGGAAAATATGAAACTTTAAACATAAAGTTTTAAGGGAAAATTGGGAATAGGGGAAGGATTAAGACATAGAGGGATTTTACTTCACTTAAGCATAAATTTCAATCCAGAAGTCAGTTTTTGAGAGTGTAGTATACCGTTGGAAAGCTCGTTCCAGGATCTTTCTAATGGATTTGCTTAGAGGATGATTTGGCGCTGAACATGCTGCGGAAAACTTCTCTGAAGGCAGGGACATCATTTTGCGGAGATAACAACTTCTGAATTGTGAATTATTACACATGATGATATAGAACTACATAATGAATGATAATAAAGGCAAAATATCATGTTTTCACCTCAAAACATAGTTTTGAGGCGAAAATTACATCAAGCTGAATAAAATATCTTTGTGATCTTCCAGGTGCTGTGACTTTGAGCTTATTGACTTCCTCATGAACTTGCTGATATTTATTGACATTTGACTCATTAATTTGACCATGGTGAGACCCTAGAAACTAATGAGACCCATCCTATGACCTAATGATATGATTTTGAGAATAAAAGTGACTAATGACTAAAGACCATAGAAAGGAAAATCAGCAAGTACCTCATGAGGGACAACTGATAAAATTACTACCATCAATGAATCCATGACCTAACGGAATGGTGAAATTTATTTGGTATGGGACACCTAATATGCAAATGCAAAAAGAGCAGTTTTGATCACTGATGGCAGTATGACTAGACTGACACTAACATTGGCTCCAATGGGGATGGTAGCTCCTTGGAGGTGCCAAGAACACCGTAGAACAAGTAGCCTTATCCATTGGGCATGGAGTAAAAAATGTTGAAAACTGACACAAATGCAAACTGTCTCTGACTCTAGACTAAGATTGAAAACTGAAATAAAACCAAACCATACACATATCATCCAAGTTTTATAGCCTTCACCTCTGGCCCCAAAATTGAATGACTTTGCATTTTGAACTTTGATTTTAGAAAAATAAAATGGTATATATAATGATGATGAGATAGATTCTGATCCATGTCTTCAACAATGGTAGTGCTTCAGTAGCCTACCATTTGTTGCTCCTCCAGGACAATCCTGGCCATCCATTTCTGAAAGCAAGAAGGAATTTTGTCCCCTGTATGCTATAATTCTGTAAGGTCCCTTCCATAGGTTGTCAAATTTACCGTGCTTGCCTTTGTCTTCATTTCTTGCATCCCATTTCAACACTACATCATCCAACTGAAACTTTTCTGCTTTAGTCTTCCTGTCATAGATATTTTTAATCTTTTCCTGCAACTGACTCGTTTTCTGTGACACTTCTTCTCTTGTTTGTTGAAGGTGGATCATCTGGTTGATTCTTCGCTGGTTTTCATCATCTTCACTGCCAATTTCTTGTAATAATCTCATAATGGAACCGTAAGAGAAGTAGGAAAGACAGCATCAGTACCATAAACCAGCTCAAAAGGTGACATACCTATTGATTTTTTACTGCTGACTCTGTCTGCCCACAGTGCGTTGATAAGCTTCCGGTGCCAATTTCTTTTGTTTTCCTCCAGCATTTTCTTAATTATATTCATCAGTTACTTGTTGGATGACTCTACCAGGCCGTTTCCTTGTGGATAATACGTTGTTGAATGGCCCAGCATGATGTTGTATTTATCATAGAAATCAATCATTTTCTTTGATCTGAACGTGGCTGCATTATCTGTCACAATTTTACATGGGCAACCAAAACGGGATAAAATGTTTGTTTCCAGGAATTGAATAATTACCGTTTCAGTTGCTTTCCTGGCAGGGATGGCTTCGATCCATTTCGTAAAGTAATCTGTCCCAGTCAATATCCATCGATGCTGTGCTGAGGACGCGGGATGTATTTCTCCTATAAATCGAGCCCCCACTGCTGAAAGGGCGCGTTCACTGAAACAGGTTTCAAAGGAAGTGGAAGCAATTTCTTCTTCCCTTGGAAAATTTGACATTCATGACAATTCATCACTGTTTTATATAAATCAGAAAATAATGTGGGCCAATAATACCCGGCTCTCAATACCTTGTTCGCTGTAGTTTTCCAAAACAGGTGACCACCACAGTCACCTTTATGGAAATCGTGCATTACCTTCTGAGCTTCTTCTTCAACCAGGAAATTTAGCAAAATGCCTCCCGGATCCTTCCAAAACAGAGCACTGTTCAAAATGCAATATTTTGCAGATTTAAGCTTCAAAGATCTACCTTTACTCTTAGAAATGCCTGGAGGAGGTGATAGATGCTGAAGAACATACACAATATCTGAATACCAAGGGGATTGCAGAAAAATATCTGAAATAGGAACCAACAAACCTTCATCTGCCTCTTCCGACATTGCTGAAATGAGGTTTATATATAAAGCACGCAGATTTGATTGGGCCATCAATTTCTCCAAACCTTGGCCTTTGATCAACTTAGTAGGCTTGATCTCAAGATCGTACTCCAACATAGCTACTATCCATTTGCCTCTTCGACCTTCTGGATCAGTTTGCATGAGCACATCCTTGACTGCTGCATTAGGGACATACGCTATAGTGTGTGAATGTAGAATATAGACCCTAAAATCTTTCAATGCCTTGACAAGAGCCAATGCTTGCTTTTCAATAATATTATATCTTAAAGTAGCATCTCTAATAGTCCTACTGAAAAAGGCAATTGGCTTTTCTACTTCATCTCTCTTTTGCATTAAAACAACAGCCATAGTATGCTCAGATGCAAACGAAAATATAATAAAATCTTGAGTATAGTCGGGACTGATCAGAACTGGGGCATTAGACAAAGAAAACTTTACCAGATTGAATGACTTGATAGCTTCCTCACTCCACTTAAACTGTGCTGTCTTTCTTCAACATATTGGTCATCTCTCTCAAATGCTCAGCTAGATTAGGTATAAATCTGCGCAAAAAATTCATCTTACCATTAAAGGCCTGAATGTCTTTCTTGTTCCGTGGAAGATCTATGACCTCCACTCTGGATGGATCTATGTGGATGCCATCTTTAGAGATGATATGCCCAAGAAATTTGCCCTCATCTATGGAAAAAAGGCTCTTTTTGGGATTGAGAGAAATCCCAAACTTTCTACAACGCTGAAAAACCACTCTTAGATGGTGAAAATGCTCATCATCTGAACTTGAAAACACTGTCAAATCATCCAAATAAACAACAAGAAAAACATCTTTTTCATTTGCAAAAGCAATGTCCATTGCACGCTGGAAGGTGGCTCCAGCGTTCTTCAGTCCAAAGGGCATCTTGGCATACTGGAAGGTTCCCCAGGGTGTTGTGAAGGCAGTTTTATCTTGGTCCTTCTCATGCACCAAGATCTGATTGTAGCTTGAGTAGCCATCAAGTAGTGACATCCTAGATGCTCCAACTACTCTCTGCAGAATATGGTCCATTTTCGGAAGTGGGTAATTATCCTTTAAGGATGCCTTATTCAAGTTTCGAAAGTCAATACACAGTCTTATTTCTCCAGTATTTTTACGCACTGGGACCAAATTCGAAATCCAATCAGAAAATCTAATAGGAACTATGATTCCTGCTTTGTACAACCTGTTTACCTCCTTTTCAATTGATGGCAGCAGCTTTGGATTGATTCTTCTCAGCTTCTGTCTAAAAGGCTTCTAATCTGGCTTGATAGGAATTGTATGTTGAATTATGTTCTTATCATACACTTTCAAATCTGAATAATCCCATGAAAATACATCAGAAAATTCAGAAAGAAATTTAACATACTTCTCCTTTACCTCAGGGGATAATGCCTTTGATAATTTGACAAACTTGGGCTGATCAGCTGTTCCAATATTCACATCTTCAACTCCTTTCTCTGTGGGCACCAAGCGTGGTTTCTTTGAGACATCATCTTGATCAAAAAGCTCCTCTAGAGGTATGAGGCCTCTAGTAATTACATTATCCTTTAACTAAAATATGTCCATCTGGTTTGCTTCCAAATCCTGATCATCAACCTCATACTCACCCTCTATTGGAGTATCTTTGAATTTTCCATCACCCTGCAAAAATGCATTGATCTCATTATCATCCCAAAATACTTGCCAATACCTTAAATTGTCCGGAATAGCAGGCCTATGTTTGACATAGATCTCAAACTTATTGCTGGAGCTCATTGGAATCTTCAAGTTACTTGCAGTAGTGGCAAGAGAATCAACAATAATGTTCTGCATCCTGGGCACTGTTGTCAAAGTATACTCTGGGAATGTTTTCAAAATGTCCAAGACTGCATTTCTGTATGCCCTCAATCTTGGATGTTTTTCTTGATATTCTCCCTTCACTTGTTTGATTATCAATTCAGAGTCACCATATACAGAAATTCTTTTTCGCATTCAACTTCTTCAAAATTTTGAGGCCTGAAATCAAAGCCTCATATTCTGCTTCATTGTTAGAGAAATCAAAAGCTAACTTATAGGCACAAACTCTAACATTACTTGGAACCTTCTCGGGTTGAAAAATAGGGCTCCTAATCCATATTCGAATGCCAGCTCCATCCTTACCAACAGCTCCATCAAAATCCATACTCCACAGGCCTTCTTCTTCTTCTTGAAGATGCTGGAAATTTGTTTCTTTCTCTTCTTTACCTTGGCTGATTTTTGGCTGTTCATTGTCCCTTTGCTGCTGGCAGGTAGGAGGTTCAGAAGTGTTTGCTGCTTTGTCCTTTTCCTGTTTGAGGACCTCTCTGAAATTCTCTGAAATCTCAGGTATTTCATCCACTTGTACCAATTGAACATTCTCATAATTTAAACCACCATTAGAATACAAGACAAAAGACTCTAAGTCTATATGGACAGCATTGATGGGGTGATTTACAAACTTGTCTTTGCTGGTAATCATATATTTCATCTTCTTTTCGATATATAACTTCCTCAACTGGCCAAATACAAGGATAGTGGCATAAGAGAAGTCAAGCTGCATGGTTCCCTTAAGTTTTGCACCCCAAGACCTAGATAGGAGCATTCCAAACCTTGGTGGGACATCAACAACAACTACATCCATCAAGACATTCTCTGCTGGAATCTAGTCTAAAGACACTACCAAATCTTTAATTAAACCAATACAATGGACCCTACTTGAGTCGAAGGAATACAAGTCATGATATTTACGAGTGATGTCAAGGCCTAGCTTCTCCATGATAGCTTTGGGCATCAAATTATGTGAGGCCCCGGAGTCCAACATAGCATTATGCAGGATAAAATCATGTACTCTAAGACTCAAGTAAAAAGGAGGGACTTCATTTTCTTCAGATTCTTCCGTGGCTGGACCGAAAATAAGTTTAGGGTAGTCATCTTCTACATTGACCATATCGGAGACAGAATCTATTTGTAAGACTTTGGACACCTGAGTTTTATACACACTATTCTTTACCAACTCTGTGAGGGGCATAGACGCTTTTAATTTAGAGATTTCATTTTCTAGATTAAAGGAGGGAGGTTTTTCTACCTTTTTGATGGGCGGGTCTTTCTTCTCTGTTGGCTCCTTTACTGTGTTCTGCTGGTTCTTCTCATTGGCTGTGTTAGAAACTGCAGGTGCTTTGCTAGAGGAAGGATCAGCCGAATCCTTAGCTTTCTTCTATGCATAGTTTTTCATTTGCAGTTCCTTTCTCTTTTGAATGGGGCTGACTGTAACCTCTCTGTTCCTTAAAGAGTACTGCCTTTGCTGAGCCGACAGAGTGTTCATATACCCTCTCTGATAGTCATCAGACTCCTCTTCCAGTACTTTATCATTGGCCAAAATGAAATTTTGGTCTTTTTGAATGTCTGGAGTCGCCACTGTGTATTCTTCGTCTTCTGTAAGGAAAATGGGCACACCATCAGCCGTGAAAAAGTGATTAGCCTCAATCACAGGATCATCGTCATCTGAATCTGTCCCTTGCACGTAGTTCTGCTGCAAAGGAGTTTTAATCTGCTGCTGTGGTGGCGCAGCTTGGTCCTGCGTTCTTTGCTCTCTTTTTTTAATTCTGAATTGCAGCTGCTGCCCTCTGAAATTCAGATTTCTTATTTGAGGCTCTGGTCTGTCTGCAATGGTTAACCTATCAACCATTTTTTCCACTGTTCTGATCAGAGTGTCCATTTTACTGTCTGAAGTAGAGGCCTCATCTTTTATTGTGACTCTCTTCTCAGCTCTGGCTCTTGCTCTTTTAGCCAGCAGATTAGCTTCAACGTTTACCACTATCTTCTGCATGTCTTCAAGTGAAGACAGATCTCTTTCACGCAACTGATATGCCATGTCGGCATCAAATCCATCGGGAAATTTTAACAATGCCAGTCCCTCGGGAGGCTTCAAATTAGCTGGAATAACATTATATACATCATTGAATCTCAAACAATAATCCTGCACGATTTCACCCACATTTCTTTTAATGTTCTCATATTCAGATAGAATTTGAAGTGGGTTCTTTTTTACCTCCCACCGGTCCAGGAACTGAGTGTGAAACTCCTGCAAAGTGCGAATCGTGCCTGGCGGTAGGGCTCTAAACCACTTTCTGATTTCACCTCCGAAACTTTGAACAAACAACCTCATCGTTACATTCTCTGCTTCTACCTCATGCAAATAAAAAAAAATCATTCATTTTATCAACATGTTGCTGAGCCGTGATGCTCTGAGTGGCATCAAAAATAGGAATTTTACTTTGATAGTCAGCCAACATATCATTGAGGACCTGGGGTAAGACCAGGGGTGCATACCTGGCGGCCATAACTCTGGGTGGATTTACGACAGGATTTGTAGGATTTGAGGGAGGTGTCAATGGAGGAGATAATAATTAGGAGTTGACTGATGGGAAGGTTGATGAATTGGGAGGGGGAAATGTTGTTCCTGATGATTCTGAAGGCTCAGGGATATTAGTTACAGTGATGGACTGAGGAGAATTCAAAATGTAATCGTCAATGGAGGTATTTGCTCTTTGAACTTCAATATCTACAAGGAAATCAGGATCTAAAAATGTATCATCAATGTCATTTTCAGACTTATTCCTAAATAATGAAAGCTCAAAATTCTCATCAAAGGAAAGATCTTCTACAAAAAACCATTCACTGGTCCAAGTATAGGACCTGAAAACGGGTCTGGGGCTTAATGATCCTTCTTGTCTTCTGACAATTCTTGGTATAAGATTTGGATTTTCAAACATAGGGGGAGGATTTGGATCTGGATTAGCCCTGGTGTATCTTCTTGAAGCCAGTGTGGTCGAATTTCTATTTTACAAAAATCTTATTTTGCAGCCTAGCAAAAATCTAAACATCATCTTTCAAAAGTCTGGAAATATTTGATGTACTGGGGCAAATCTTGCAAGTCAGATGTTATGTTTATAAAACTAGACCGGAGATTGACTGAAGCAACATTTATCTACTTATGCACTTACAAAGCAATGTGCAGTTCGAAGGCTACCTGGAATAACTTCAGGCTCCGTCTGTAGTTTATAAAACAAATAACACTAACAAACAAACAATCTTGAACATGTCCCCAGTATGGTCGCTAGAGATGTTAGCACCTGAATTGGACCCAGGCTGCAAAAGGAAAATCAGGGTAACAAATAAACCACGCTCAGCCTTGTAGCTATCCCTACAAGGACAGGAGAGGGCTCTCTCCGTAAAATAATATTCAATAAAGTGCAATAGAAATATGATATGAGGCTAGGTAAAATGATAGGGATAAAAGGTTTAATAAAATGAATGAATTTTTCAGGGATGTGTGGGATAAAAAGGGACAGTTTGAAACCGGGAATTAAATCAGGACATAGGATGTTTCATGGGGCAAGATAGGCAGGAAACTTAGCAATTAAATTTAATGAGGATGGGATGAAAAGACTGGTGCGGAGCTAAAAAGGGCACAATAAATGGATCCTTTTCAAACAGAAGAAAAATACAGCGTATGAATGATTTCCCAAGGCAGAGCATATAAAATGGATTCTACCTTTCTATCTTGAAAGCATTCAAAAGGAAATGTTTATGGATGGATGGAACACATAACAATTCACATATGAAACAAAGGAGAAAAACAAATGCTAACTCTCATACCACATGGATCCCACAAATAAGAGCTGCATCTCTTATTAATTCCTGTCAAACTGTACAATGTAGCGTAGAGATGTTCTTCCACACTTTTCCCCTATTACTCCTACTACTTTGCAAATGATTTACAATTACATTAAATAGGCTGGAATGTGGAAACATAAATCCACAAGAGAAGGGAGCTGTTTTAATAGCTGAAGAACTGAAATACAATCATAGTAAAGAAATACAACAATCTGCCCCTAAAAATAAGAGACAACATTGCATTTGACTACTTGGAGATTTTGCTGTTAGGCTGTATGAACGAAAATACGGAATCCGATGAACAAATCTCCTATTTTGCTGCTTGCGGTAACAATCTTTGTTCTAAATAAGCTCTCGGCCTTTGACTGTTTCCTTTGCTTTCCATTATTTCTTTATTCTCTGACTTTTAATAGAATGATGATAAAATGAATTTATGCCTTTCTTGAAGGGAAAAATATATTATGAATGGGAAAGGGGAAAGGAAGGAGGTGGGACCCGCATATAAATCGCAATCGGAGAGGACGGGCGGAGGGACATAAAATACAAGTGTAATCGCAATCGGAATCGGGGAGCGGGGCAGGCGGAGTGATATATATGAAACAACATTTTCCGATGCGATTGGGGAAAACCCTTTGTAATAAACCAAATGGATAATTTTTAACTTTTACAAAGGAGAAATGGGTTTTATAATGAATGGCGGAGGTTTAAGTGGTGGGACCCATGGGAACAATCGCAATCACAATCGGGAATGGGGGCGAGTGTATATATAATAATGCCGATGCGATTGGAATGTTCCGATTGGTGGAGGGCCGTCAGATCGGAAGGGGAAGATCGATGGTTGTGATGTAAATAGGAGGTTTCAATCGGAAGTCACAATCGGAGGGGGACTTGTGATCAGGGAAAGTTGCGATGCGATCAATCGGAGGGGGACTTGCGATCGGGGGAGCGGAGGAAGGTTTTGCGATTGATTGGAGGACACAAGACTTGCGATGTGATCAATCACATCGGAGATATTTGCGATTGGCCGATCGAAACTTTCAAAATTGATTTGCGATTCGAAAATATTTTTGCGATTGCGATGGGGGGTTTATAATATAAGACTTTAATATAAAGTTTTATTATAAAGTGTGGTTTTGGGAACGATGGGGTTATATAATATAGACCCTTTGTATTACAAAGTTCTATGCATGAAGGGGAAGTGGTTTGTGGAATAAATCGCACATATATTTAAAGATTTACAATGCGATTTTATCATCGGAAAGGGGGAAAAAGGAATTTTATAAGGAAAATATGAAACTTTAAACATAAAGTTTGAAGGGAAAATTGGGAAAAGGGGAAGGATTAAGACATAGAGGGATTTTACTTCACTTAAGCATAAATTTCAATCCAGAAGTCAGTTTTTGAGAGTGTAGTATACCGTTGGAAAGCTCGTTCTGGGCTCTTTCTGATGGATCTACTTAGAGGATGATTTGGCACTGAACATGCTGCGGAAAACTTCTTTGAAGGCAGGGACATCACTTTGCGGAGATAACAGCTTCTGAATTGTGACTTATTACACATGATGATATAGAACTACATAATGAATGATAATAAAGGCAAAATATCACGTTTTCACCTCAAAACATAGTTTTGAGGCGAAAATTACATCAAGATGAATAAAATATCTTTTTGATCTTCCAGGTGCTGTGACTTTGAGATTATTGACTTCCTCATGAAATTGCTGATATTTATTGACATTTGACTCATTAATTTGACCATGGTGAGACCCTAGAAACTAATGAGACCCATCCTATGACCTACTGATATGATTTTGAGAATAAAAGTGGCTAATGACTAAAGACCATAGAAAGGAAAATCAACAAGTACCTCATGAGGGAAAACTGATAAAAATTACTACCATCAATGAATCCATGACCTAACGGAATGGTGAAATTTATTCGGTATAGGACACCTAATATGCAAATGCAAAAAGAGTAGTTTGCATCACTGATGGTAGTATGACTAGACTGACACTAACAGGAAGTCCCCTCTCTATAAGTAGGGGTGAGATCATCCTGGATGAATCTTGGGGTGATCTATTTGAATCGAGCAAAAATTTCCTCTATTTGATGATTTGTATGTGTGTTACCTCAATTGGATTGTTCTTGGAAGTTTACGACTCCCTTACGGACATGGGAATGTTTGCAAGGAATGATTGGATCACAAGGGAGTGGACATGACCAAAGAATTAGAAGAAGTATGTAAGGGGCTTACAAATATTCACGTGAAAGAGAGTTAGGGGAACAAGACATATCCTTGAATGAACGAAGGACAAAAGGGAAATATTAGCTGCTTATAACAGAAGAGAAGAAAGAGGAGATGACCAAGGAAAGTGTTTAGAGGTGGAATTGTTGCCAGAGAAGGAAAGCCATGAGGGGGAGAGAGGATCCCAGAGAGGAAATGCACATAGAAGCCACCAGGGAATTAACATTGGGAAACCATAGGGGTTGGCATACCAAACAGATATATAATGGAAAGAAAAAAAAATAACCGAGGAGGAAGAGGTGAGACAATGTGTAAACAGGAGAATCCCAGATACGTACAAACCAGTTCCATGGTGGCAGAATTCTTTGTCTAGTGTCGGGACATTCCATAACCATTCATGTAATGAGAATTGAGCACTAACATAGTGGAGTTCTTGATGAGACTACAAGGAAAAAGTGGCAGTGTGGTGGAACAAAGATCTCGAGTAGACTGATAGTAATTTACTTAAAAACTGTGATCCAAATTGGAAATGGGAGGGCCGAACAAAGCTATCGAGAAGACTGATAGTAATTTAATTCAAAACTGTGATCCAAATTGGAAATAGGAGGGCTTTACTCACTAGTTTTTAAGAGATGAACCAGAGTTTGCAAGTTCTTGCCTGGAAATTTCTCAGGAAGATAAACCAATACAAGAGCCCAAGAATATATTTCAAATTCTATGTAGAAATATGGTGATAGAATTGAAATTTCTTAAGAAATTTAATCTAAATCAAGAGACAAAATTCTACTCGATTGCTCTATGGAAATTAATTCAAAATTTAGAACAAAATTCACAAACATGCATGAATCATGTTAGTGTCAGTATTTGCACACTTCCACCAGGGATCAAAACACATTTTGCATGTGCATATTAGGTGTTCCACTCTAAAGAATTTTTCAATCATTCCATTAGGTCATGATATAAAATTGTTCCACTGGACGGATCAAGAAGCTCGACAGAAAAAAAATTAATTGTGACTGGTGTGCCTGAGGCTATTCCTGTAATAGGATCTCCTTTGGTAGAATTATTACGTGGAAGTGTTAGTGTGGATCAATCTACCTTGACTCGTTTTTATAGTTTACACACTTTCATATTACCCCTTCTTACTGCTGTATTTATGCCAATGCATTTTCTAATGATCCGTAAGCAAGGTATTTTAGGTTCTTTGTAGAGAGGAAAGATAGATTGAAAATAACTAATCATAACTTCTTGTTCCGAGTAACGACGGTAATAAATCATCGCCAGGAATATTTCTTATTCAAAAACAACCACCCTCCATTAGGGGTATTTTGAGGTCTAAAATGGGCCTCCTAAGGAAATAATAAAATAATAGTTAAACCAATAAAATAATATTTATGAATTTGCAATTCACTTTTTTCACCAAAATCCATGTAACCATGGTCAAATTCAATTCAAAAGTTGTACCAAAATAAAGTTAATAAAAAATTGTATTGATGTGACTATAAATAAGAATGGTATTTTCAAGAAAAATTCATTATCATTGCACAACTAATGCATTTGTCCTTTGTACTTAAATAACTTAAAATGAAATATAAATATAAATTCATAAATTCTTAATTATAGAATATACTATTAATTAAAATTTATATTATTTAAATTATATAATAACATGTAATTAATATACTATATGAAAATAATATAATAATATAGTAATATAATAATATAATAATATATATATAGGAGGGAAACCGGTAACGAGAACCATACAATCATATCTGCCACACAAGATCACATTGCGCTGCTGCCAATAAAAACCCTCCTGACTGGCATCATCCCCACTGAAAATACACAACAAGGTTCACAGTCTTACGCGTGACGGGCACCCACGGGATTTCAACCGGTGACCTTTACAAACGAGTGCCTTAAAAGAACACTCAATCACCAACAAGCCGCCACCCCGTGGGTTTTTATGTATGAATTTTATATTATATTTTGAATTGATTTGATTTATAATATTGAAATGAAAATAATAATATTTTATTCAAAAAGTGTGAAATGATATTTATTACGAGTAGTTTACTTTATGAATTTAAAAGTACCTAGAGCACTACCATGGTTAACCATGATTTTTTATCCACCAATGAGAATGTGACAAGTAAGTAACTTTAACTCAAACAATGCCACCTCAACCATTAGGGATGATGTCATCCCCTAAATTTTGATTGTACATTTTCTTTAGGAGGCCCATTTTAGACCTCAAAATTCCCCTAATGCCGAGATTCACATTACTGACTCATTCTCATGTCTCCTTGAGCATAACAACACCTATGGAAATGATTTTTCACTAGGAAGTCTTGTTAAATCAGATCTCATTCATGAAAGTCATGTCTAAAGTAAGTCCCATTAGGTCATTAGGTTTTTTATTTCTCAAGGTCACTCCTTCATTTCAAATGAGGTCAACAAATATATGAGAGGGAATAAATAAGAAATTTTGTTTTCCTATGTAGAAGATCATCATGATATAATTATCATACTTTCAAAGTTGTATTTTTTCAGTTTAATGACTTTTATATCAAAATGTCATTTTGATATAAAATTCAAATATGTAATTTATTTATGTTTTTCCAAATGTAATTTTATGTTCTCATATGTAATAAATTCATCCCAAGCTTTCAAATGAAATCATTTCCAGCCTAAGGGAAGCAAAGAAAATCCAAACTCCATGACTTGATAAAATTGCAAAATGCCAAAGAAGTCAGAAAGATAAAGAGTATCAGTGCCAAAGTCCAAAGGAAAAGTGAACATAGGAAAAGTGGGTAATTCAAATTGAAAATTCAAAAACACTAAAGCTATAAATCCATTCAAACACCTCAAAGCAAGTCATTGCCTCCATTCATCCATCAAGAATTTCCAACAAAGGAGAAATTTCAAAGTTTTCAAGCATTTTGAGTCAAATTTCTGGCCGCTGTGCGTTTATGCTTGGTCGTTGCGTGTTTTCCCAGACACTGCTAGTTTACCCTCAGGCGCTGCACGTTTTCCCGACAACTGCTGACCAAATAACATAGGCGCTGCGCGTTTATCCTTGGTCACTGCGCATTTACCCGTTCGCTGCGTGTTCCTCCAGGACGTTGCGCATTTGCTTAGGCAGGGTTTCAAAGGATTTCACAACCTCCAACAAGTTTCATTTCCTCACAAATTTCTTCAAAGGGCTTTAAAATAGTAAGTGAACCCTAAGACACCTCTCTTCTAATATATTTGGTGTTTCATAAGAAATTTGAAGTGCTTGTTTCTATAAAACCCTAGTTTTCATTTCCTTCCCATTTTTCATGCATCATATCCATATTCATGTCCCTAAACACATATCAGTCATAAACACTGTCAAATCCTAGGGTTTTCATAGACCTATGTTTTCATTTACATTCACTCCCTCCATTTTCCTAAGCTATTCATTTCACCTCTCACTCGCTTCATCTCATTCCATTTAACCTAGGGTTTCAAAAGCCTTCAAATCAAAATGTTTGAAGAGGAGGAAAAAAGTCTCAGTGAGGAACAAACACCAAAGAAGAAATCATGTAAGAATGGAGGGAAAATCATCAGATATGAACCAACAACCACAAAAGAGTTCATGGCTTCTCCCCTCACCGTGTCATGTTTTAAACATGTTGGTTGTTTTGATTTTTGTGAGAAAGTGCAGTAGGTCCAATGTCACCCTTTGTTGACAAGGTTGTTCATTACCAATCTTCATGACAGGCAGGTCACTCTTGCTGGTGTTACTTTTACCATGTCCACTAATTCCATTGCAGCTGCTACAGGGATCCCTAATGTGGGAGAGAAATGGTTTAAACAAGGAAACCTTGATCAGAGCTACTATGAATCATATCTTAAACTTAGATACAAGGATGAAAAAAATACCATTTTCCCTTTCTCTCATCTTCTTGACCGATATGTCCCTATGATGAAAATAATCGTGAAATACTTCACCTGCGAGGGGAGGTTTTCTCGACTCTATTCATATCATATCCGACTCCTCATGCACTTCACTAGATTCAGAATGCTTCACATACCCTACTATATTTCCCGCAGCATTGACAAGATGGCATACATTTTACAAAAGAGGGATTATAATCATCAAATGCAGAGTATTTTCCACCACTCCCTCATCAAGATGAGATTCATGCATCAACTTGAGAAAAAGAGCATTCCATGGGACACATTCATAGCAAATGAAGTTTTCACTACCCCACATAGTCAACATGAGCAGAGTATCCCCTCATCATCTCATCCTCCCATATCTACTCCTCCATCTTAGCCTACTACTCATACATCATCACCAAGTCAGTTTCATTCCCCATGTTGATCCTTCTTCTTCACCTTTCTATAACCCTTCACCATCATCACATCATGATTATGAGTCATCAAGCAGTGAGGAGGACATTGAGGCAACTTGGGGTAATTTTATTGATGTTGAGCCATTTCCCAAGACTTATTAGAGAGGCTCTAGGCATGTGTTTGCTTCACTTGGTGTGAAAGGGGCCATGCCTTCTTCATAAAAAAAACAGGTGGACAAGGGCAAGGAAAATGTTAAAGAGCCAATCAATTATGAGCAAGAGGAAAAGCATGAAACCAAACATGAATTTCAGATGATTAACCTAGATGAGGAAGATGAGGATAAAATCACGTGTGTAGAAATAAAAGGCAAAGAAGAAAATATTAGTGAACTTCAAGATAATTTTGATAGAGCAAAATATGTGATTAATTTTCTTGAGCAAGAAAATCATCAGCTAAAAAATAAACAAATCATCAATGTGTTAATGACCATCAAAGCACAAAGAGAGGCAGAAAAGGCTTAGGATTTGCTAGAGGAGACCTTGGAAATATTTGGTGAGATTGATGATGAGGAGGATCAGCCTCTAAGAAAAAGACCAAAGACTATAGGGCTGAAGAGAGCTTTAGCTCGGGAAACACAGAGAGAAGCTGAGTTGGAAGAGCAGCTCACATAAAGTGAGCTACTTGCCCTAGAGATTAGAAAGGACAAGGAATCATGGCTTGATAGAGCCAATCTGCATCTAGAGAGGTTACTAGAGAAGGCCAACAAGGACAATGACTTGTTGAGGACAAGAGTCAAACTTCAAGCACAGAAAGAGAGAATTGCATTGGCCAAGCTCAAAAGAGCTGATGCTAAGATTGAAAGTTTGACTGAGCAAGGGGAGAAAGAGAGGTTAGATATACTTGCTGAGGTGTCTCTTCATGCCTCAAGCACTTGATAAAAAATTACGCTCAACAATTTTGGTAAATTTTTGGCACTCTTGGCACTTTAGTTCATTTTTTGTTTTTTGAGTCTTTTTGGCACGTAGAAATTCTGCCAAACGCGCAGTGACCTAGACACTGTGCTCTTTTTTGGGGCCTCCAAATGAAAAATGGCCACGACCATCATGTTCAGAATAATGAATACATCAATCCTAGAAAGTTTCAGAAAATTTGGTGGAGAAAGGGTCCCTCAAAAGTGCAAAAAACTACCAAATTTTCATGTTTCTGCCTCCTTTTTGACCCGGTCGCTGCGCATTTACCAGTCTTGGGATATTGAATTTTTGAGAGGGAAAATGAGCACCATTTTGGAAACTAGACTCATAGATATTTCCAATGAGCTATCATGGAGCTGATTTGGACACCGGGAAGGCATGAGGCACCACAAGATCAGTAGGCACGTGATGACCGACATCTATCTAAGCTTGTCGAGGCTAAACCATTGACTGAGCATGCCTCAACTAGTACAACTATTGATGATGTACCACCAAATGATATTTTACATTTATATTACAGTTGTATATTTTTGACATTATATATATATATATATATATATATATATAGTCCATGTATTTTATGCTCATGTTGCAGTTGTACTTAATTTACATGTTGGTGATCATCATGATGTGTATATCGTTAGGTCATGTTAGATATGTTCATTTAATGTGCAGCTTGTAGATAGATGTGTATGTGATAGTAGTTATTTGACATGAGATGCATATTTGATGTTTGTGTTGTGATGATGTTTGATGAGCATTGGAAAAGGTATGAATTTTCCATGTGTTTCTTTATCTTTTTCCTTTAATCATAACTCCTTTATATTCTAGAATGGTAATATATTGAAGAATTATAATAGAATTAAGGATGTTAGTGATTGTTGCAAATTGATTAAAGATTGTCTTTTCTTATATGCAGGAAATAGATGAAGTGGGAAGCCACCATTCGGGAGAAAAAGACAAAGCAGAAATAACTGCTGTCCCTTCAACAAAAGGCCATATCCAGAAAAGAAGGTCGAGATCGGAGCGCACAGTCAAAGAAAATAAAGGAAGCGGCATTAGCGCAAGAAGCAAAACGATAATTGAAGATAGAAGATAGAGAGAATCCCTCAGGATCTCTCGATCTTGAGGGATCACTGGTCAAAGCTTATCTGTATTTCTTGTTTTGTTCTTTGGTTGTTATAAAAGGACAACGCTTGTATAAAATCAAGGATGTACTATGATTATTCAGATTTCCTGTTGTATTTTCATGATTTCTCATCGACTCTCGTTGGTTAAAATAGAGTGCGATTTCTTGTAAACTCTGTTACATATGATTAATATATAATCCGGTTGTCGTTCCATTATTTGATACTAGAGTAGTTCGGCGGTGCTTCAATAGCGACTAAGGGCCCGGCCCTGGTGGATCCAATTTCTATTTGTACCATTACTTTCCAATTCCAGTCGTGTGATGGTTTGCTTTAGTTCTCATTTCCTTTAATCGCATTTCTTCACAGTTTCTATGTTTTATAGCTTACTGTTTCAATGTTTTATGAAATCGGGTTGTTGCATCAGTTGTGAGTGAATTGAGTTGCTATTCCTTTCCAACATAACAAGATTATTTATTCCTCTATAGCTTGTATTTTTATGCTTCTCAGATATAAAGCTTCGCTGTTCAAAATTTTCTGTTCATTTCCGTTAAATAGCTTTGCTGTTCATTTCTGATAACTAGCTTTACTGTTTATTCCTTTCCTGTAAGTATTTGGTTTGCTTTAGAATGTTATTGCAGAGAGCGTGTTTATTCTATTTCCATTAGCAGCGTTATTGATTTAACTCAGTTACAATTTCCAATTAGTTGCTTTATTGTGGAGTGTAAGATCATCAACTGTAAAGGACATTGGCTATTACTGTCTAAGTTCTCAGATTGAGGATCTTGTTTACGCTTGATTTCATTTACATCAGTTGACAGAGGAAAGAGTTATTACTACTACATCCTTGACTGATGATTTTCGAGTGAGTGATTGGGTTTTAGAGCATTAAGTTTCATGTCATTGCAATTAGATTTCATTTTCAAGCATCCGTTTACTCTTGTATTTGAAACAATGTACTGCAAATTGGAGAGCATTACTCTTATATTAAATTGCCGCCTCAGACTGAGTACACTCTTGAGATAAAAAGTCGTACCTGGATTGATAATTAATGTAGGATAAATAGGAGTTAAAAAGACACCTTTTATACCTCAACATTTTGGCGCTGTTGCTGGGGAGAGTGTAGCTATTTAGAAAGAGTGATGTATATTTGATTTTCTCTGCTAAGGAAGAACTGGGTATTAAAAACGGAAGGTAAGAACCTGCGTAACGAACGAGGAACATGCTCGTTCACTTGCCCGCTTCATAGCAGAGCTGCGTAGAAGTTTAAAGGTAGGAATGAATGCTTGGCATTTTTTTGAATGACTAGAAAATCTAAACAAACAAAATTCCTCCCAGACCTGAAAAACATAAGGGACCAGTGACCCTTGGGTGAAAAACCTTTATTGACAATAACATTAAGAAAGCTGAATCTTAGCCATCAGTAGGCCCTAGAAAAATTGCTTCTAGAAAACCTACTAGCTCCCTTCAGGCCACAGAATCACCATCTGTAGCTTTTGCTGAGGTTCATAGCCAAACAGAAGAGACTGAGCAATATTCTCAAGAAATTTAGAATTCTCACCCAATTTCTTTACAAGAAGGGAACTCTAGTAATCTCCGTGAAGGAGGAGGAGAAACAGGGGAAATAGAAGAACCAAGATCCCCTCTTGAAGTAATCCAAACACTAAGCAGCCCAGATAAGGGAAGTGCTGTCAAAATCATCCAAAACAAAGCTGAAGAACCTGAAGAATCAGAATCCCCTCAGATAATAGTTCAGCAAGGGACACTCATTATCCCAGACCAACGAAGTGCTGTTAAGGTCATCCCTACTCCTTCCAGTCAACCTAGGAATAATTCCCTAGAAATCCCAGAAGGATATTGACACATATTTGATCAAATGGCCCAGAACCAGCAACCACCCCAAACTTCCACACTGCAATATCCCATTGTGGACACTGCAGTTAATGCACCTATGAAGGCCATTCCTCTCCAGCATATTCCTACATTCCATGGCTTAACATCGAAAGATCCAGATGCATTTATGTTTGAATTAGATGTATTATGCAGGGGGTATGACTATACCACCAATCCCCAAAAGCTAAAATTATTCCCCTCCACATTGAAAGGAGCAGCTCTACGATGGTTTATGGGGTTAGGTGGAGGTGTTATAAATGACCGGGATCAGATGAAAGTTGCTTTTCTAAAGAAATATCAGGATTATTGTAGGTCTAGGGAATTCAAGGATGAAATATTTCAGATGACAACAAAACCTAATGAAACATTGGAGGAATATGTAGAACGCTTTCAATACAACCTCCAGAGATCACCTTATGCATATTTAACCTTACCTGATAATGTGTTAAAAACTACATTAATTAAAGGGATGAAGGAACAATAGGTTGAAACATTAAACATCATGGGCAAAGGTGACATATATCAAGAAAATTTTGCTGACATTATTAATTTATGTATCAGGAGTTCGAGAGGCAGCACAAGACTAAAACCAACAGAACGTGACATGATCACAAGGGATAGCAAGACCTTCGGTGGAGGTATAACTCGCACAGAAATTGGCAATCTACTAGAAGATTTCAAAACTGATATTCTAGGGACTCTGACAACGCAACTCGATATCATGCAAGCTAAACAAAAGAAAGCAGAAGCAGAACAAAATTTGGCAATATTCTGCCCTAGCTGCAGAAAGAAACATAGCCATAAAGAGTGCCCTCTGGATACAGTCCAAGTTTGTGCCATCTGCACGAAAGATCACTCCATAGAAAGTTGCCCCTCACTCTTGGGATTAAAAGCAGTCTACAAAGAAGCAGAAGAAGAAACAGAAATGGTATACCTACTCAATCAGCGCCGTTAATGGAAGCCACGACAAACAGGTATGCCCATTGATCCATCCTCTTATTTTCAGTCTCCTCAGTATAATTCTCAACAATATAATGGAATGTGGCAAAATCAGCCACCCTTCCCCAGTTGGTCACAACAGCCATTTCCTAAACTACCATGGCCAAATCAAACAAATCAAACCAATTGGTCGAACTTTCCTTACTATCCACCATTTTGGAAAAATAATACATATCCAACATAATGGTCCCCCTCCACCTCGCAGAGTCAGACCTGGCAGTCGAACTGGCAAAGATCTATGACTCAACCAGCTGGAACGATTCCTCTCCCTCAACCTACACTTCCAACACCATATACATTGCAACAAAATCCCCAGACCAAGTTAAGACAGCAACTCCCAGCCCAACCCAACCCGAACCCTAATAATAGGCTGGTTCAATCTGTTCAAATAATCGAAGCACCAGAACTAGAAACCAAGTTAAGGGAGTGAAAGGACCTTCAACTAAGGTCTAGGTGCATAATAGAATCAGAGGGAGACAAAAATGTTCAAGTTTAAAATCCGTTACCTTCAGAAAAAACATTGCAAAAGGAGAATGTGGTTAGACAAAAAACTCATGAGCAAGCAACCACCTCTTCTCCACCATTCCCAGAACGACTAATCATACCTCGTCCAATAGAACATCTTGATTTTGATCTTCTGGGAGAATTGAAAAATTTGTGTATAAAATTCCCACTCCTCCAAGATATCCAAGATATTCCCATTTATGCAAATACCATCAAAGAACTATGTATGAGAAAGCCAAAGAGGAGAAAAACATCTAACCCAACCGTCCAAGTAGTCGGCACTCTATCTGACTTACTATCAGGAAGAGAAGCACCTGTAAAGTATGAGGACCCAGGAAATCCTATAGTTATGGTGCAAATAAATGGACAATCATTTCCAAATGCCTTAGTTGATTTGGGAGCTGCAATCAATATCCTAACAACCACCACTTGTCAAAAACTTGGCATTACATCATTAGATCCAACAACAACCTTATTGGAATTGGCTGACCGATCGGTAGTCAAGCCAGAAGGCACACTATATGATGTAATGGTATCTGTAGACTCCTGGGAATACCCTATCGATTTCCTAATTACTAACCCCAAAAACTGGCTAGATGGACACCCTTTAATCTTAGGTAGACCTTGGCTGGCAACTGTTGATGCTTACATTGGCTGCCGACAAGGCAGCATGACTATAACTAGAGGGAGTTATGTCAAGAATTTAGCCTTATACCCTCTAGCCCAGCCAAGCCTAACGATAATAAAAACAAAGAAACAACATGTATCATACCTCATAGAAAACATTAGATCACCATTAACCATAGAAGATGCCCTCAAATTTAAAGACCAAACAGAGGATGACATCATTAACAGTTTCATTAACTAACCAAAAACCAGATCCCATTTGCAATGTCACATGATCAAGGAAACATTTGATAATGAAGAAGAAGAAGATCCCCTGAAAGACATTCAAGATCAATCAATACCTACCACTTCTATTTACAATAGCAAAACTATAGAAATTGAGCCAGGAAAAACTCTGAACATTAACAAAAATCTGACTGCTGAACAAGAAGAGAAGATGGTCCAACTACTGAAAAAATATAAGGGAGCTTTTGCATGGGATTGCCCAGACATGAAAGGAATTGATCCCTAGTTATGTACACACCACATTTATACAGAAAAAGATGCTAGACCCATTCGCCAACCCCAACGAAGATTAAACCCTCATCTTAAGGATATTGTGAAAGTTGAATTACAAAAACTTTTGGATGTAAACTTTATTTATCCAATATCTGATAGCAAGTGGGTCTCTCCACTAGTAGTGGTGCCAAAGAAGAATGGAAAGTGGAGGATATGTGTAGACTACAGAGAACTAAACAAAGCAACCCAGAAAGATCACTTTCCCCTTCCTTTCATTGATCAGGTATTAGATACATTAGCAGGAAAGAAATTCTTTACTTTCTTAGATAGCTTCAGTGGATACAATCAGATTTGGATTGCCCTTGAAGACCAAGACAAGACTACTTTTACCTGTCCTTGTGGAACATTTTCTTACAGAGTTTTACCCTTTGGTCTATGCAATGCCCCTGCCACATTTCAGAGGGCCATTCTCAGTGTCTTTTCAGATTTAATAAATGAAGGGCTCGAAGTATATATGGATGATTTCACACCTTATAGAGACAATTTTGAGTCAACATTAGAAACATTGGAAAAGGTGCGGCAAAGGTGTATTGCCACCAGGCTCTGCTTAAGCCATGAGAAGTGTCACATGATGATGACAGAGGGACTCATCTTAGGTCATTATATCTTAGCAGTTGGAATACAGGTAGATCCAGCTAAAGTTCAGAGAATTTTGTTACTACCTACTCCTACCACACAAACAGAGGTACGTAGCTTTCTAGGATTTTCTGGTTATTATAGAAGATTCATAGAGCATTATTCTCAAATAGCTGCACCTCTATACACACTAACAGGGAATGCTGATTTTATTTGGACAGATAAATGTGACCATGCTTTTGAGGATCTGAAAAATCTTGTATCAACAGCCCCAGTGCTAAGGGGCCCAAATTGGGATTTGCCATTCCAAATTTCATCTGATGCCTCAGACACAGCTATCAGAGCAGTCCTTGGGTATGAAGAAGATAAAAAACCATATGCAATTTATTATATTAGCAAGAATCTATCTCCTGCTGAATTAAACTATACTGTGACTGAGAAATAATTTTTAGCTGTAATACATGCTGTAAATTTTTAACTGGGTATCCTGTAGTTTTATATACAGATCGCTCTGCCATAAATTTTTTAGCAAATAAACCTGTTACAAATGGTAGAGTAACAAGATGGTTGATTATATTGCAGGAATTTGACATCACAATAAAGGACCAACCTGGAAAAGAGAATCCTGTAGCTAATTTTCTCTCACGAATGCCAAAACCAACAGACGTAGCAACAGTCGAAGATCAGTTTCTAGATGAACATTTGTTTGCTGTTACTGCCAGAACCCCATGGTATGCTGATGTTGCAAATTATTTAGCAGTAGGTAAATTACCTAAGCATCTAATGCCCAATGAACGAAAAAAGATAGTACAACGCAGTACCCGATTCTCTTGGATTGGGGGATACCTATTTCATAAAGGAGCAGATATGCACATCAGAAGATGCGTCCAAGAAGATGAAATATTTGACATCCTGAAAGCATGCCACGATGGGCCATGTGGCGAACATTTCGCATATCGCAGGACTGGTCACAAGGTTTTACAAACAGGCTATTACTGGCCTACAATTTTGAAAGATGCTAAAAAGTTTGTACAAGCCTATGATAGTTTCCAAAGGGCGGGATGCCCTGGATAGTCCGATGAAATGCCTTTGAATCCACAGTTAGTAATCGAGCCATTTGAGTGCTGAGCGCTCGATTTTGTTGGTCCTATTAACCCACCATCAAATCAGAAAACATACATACTAGTTGCAACAGAGTATGTTACTAAATGGGTTGAAGCAGAGGCACTTCCAAGAGCTACAGAGGACTTTGTAATACAGTTCCTTTTCCAAATATTTGTGCGATATGGCCTCCCAAGGGACATAATTACAAATGAAGGACCGCAATTTATAGGTAACAAAATCGCTACAACATTAAAAAATTACCACATTCATCACAAAATTACAACCCCATACCACCCACAGGAAAATGGCCAAGTAGAGAGCACGAATAAGGTGATAGAAGCAATACTTACAAAAATATTTGCATCACACAGACGTGACTAGGCTTCAAGATTTCCGAAAGCCTTGTGGGCATACCGAACAACATGGAGAAATACCACTGGGTATTCACCATATCAATTAGTATTTGGAAAATAACCCATCTTTCCAATAGAATTTGAAATTCAAACATTAAGGGGAGATTCTACTATGCAGATTCTTGTTGAGGAAGATAACTCCTCCTCAGCATTCATTCACTGAACAATTCCTTTATTTCTAAAATTTGTACATAAGATTTTCTTTTAATTTTTCTTGTATGAATTGTTTTTTGTACAACTTTTATTTTTCGTGCTGTTCTTCTTAAGGAACAAATGCTGTTCCTCTTAAGGAACAACAACCATTCCTCTTAACAAGGAACATCAATCTTGTGTGCCTTTATTTTTCGTGTTGTTCCTCTTAAGGAACAACACATCTGCGTATTCATCTTTTTGCTGTTCCTTTTTAAAAGGAATAACATTTCCGTCGATTGTTTTTGCTGTTCCTTTTAAAAGGAACAACATTTCTGCCGATTATTTTTGCTGTTCCTTTTTAAAAGGAACAACATTTTCGCTGATTGTTTTTGCTGTTCCTTTTAAAAAGGAACAACATTTCCGTTGATTGTTTTTTCTGTTCCTTTTAAAAGGAGCAGCATTTCCACCGATTGTCTTTGCCATTCCCTTTAAAAAGGAACAACCCCTTTGCCATTATTTTTCACTTTCTTCTGTTCCTTCTAAGGAACATCAGTTTTTATTTGGAGTGTTTTTTTAAGCTGTTCCACCAAAGGATCAACATTTCTTGTTTGTTTTATCTGCTTTTCCGCTTAAGGAACACCTGCTGTTCCTCTTAAAGGAACAATAGCTTGTGTGTTTTTATTTTTTGCTGTTCCTCTTAAAGGAACCGCAATTTTGCATGTAGATGTTCTTTTTTCTGTTCCTCTTAAGGCACAACAACTGTTCCGTCTAAGGAACAACAATTTTTGAGTGCATTTTTCTTTTTTTTAGAACAACATTTTGAGAGTTTTTGTGAATTCTTCATGATCCTTTTAAGGAAAATATACAAATTTATGCAAGGACACAAAAATTAGAGGTTACTGGAATCAGTATATCAAGGAGAAATTGTAATCTTTAAAGAAATTGTTGTGTATTGATAAGAAAAAAAGGAAAGGACACAACCATTTATATCACTTTGCTATCTTTATTTTCACTTAAACTAATTTGACGGATTATTTTTATCATGTTGGTTCTTCCTTAATCCTCATAATTCTCTTTGACTTTTATTATTGAATAAGAATAAGGGCATATTTTATTCTATTGAGATGTTCAGACTTCTTCCACCATCCCTACTCTTAAGGAGTGTTGAGCCATCCTTTATACATAAATAGGCAAGTGCTATATAAAAGAAAAAGAAAAGAAAAAATATATCTATATGATTACTAAAAATTCTATGATATGTCAGATGGAGGATAGGGGGTCTCATCAAGAGCCAGCCTACCATGATCATAAGGAAGCAGTGAAGTGGCATTCCCATTATGGCCACCACACTAGGGATATGATCCAAAGGGCAACTCAAAAAAATAAAAAGTCCTTGGAACAAGAGGTCTCATCACGAGCCGACCTGCCCACCTTTCACTCCTTCCTGGTGAATGGCATTATGATTCATCTGGTTCCCAAGCCAGCACAATGGCCTCCATCATGACATCACAAAGCACTTTCCTAGGCATATATAAAGGATTATGGTTCCAAGGGTGGAAAAGCAACTTTGTCAAGGTTATGATCACCTATGGGCAACAGAGCTTTGCTGATGGTATTGGAGTCATATTTTTCACAAATAAATAGAAATTATAAACCCTTTTCTTATATATTTATCTTAATTTCAAATGAGATTATGCTCCTAAACCCCTTTGTTGAACCTCTTATACATGAAATATTGTTTATAAACCAGTCATAATGGTTTAAGTGGATAATGACCGCATAAGCACTTTTATTTATGTCAGCTGTCCTTTTCCCTATTTGTGAATAATTACATAGCATTTCCATATCTATTCACAATTTCATAATATGCCTTGATTGCAGTAATTCGACAATTTTTGATCATGTCATGAATATGTACGACTGTTGTCCAGTACGCTACTCCTCCATCTTCCGGTCGAGGGCGACCTATCATATTTCATGGGGGCGTAGGTGACTTCCAAAATACGCCTGCATATGGGTCAATTCCCTATTTTCATCAGATCCCGGAAATAACAAATTTAACGACATTTTCCGATATGCACGGGGTGCTATTCCATTGCCATTTCTGTGTATTATTGTGAAACATTAACAGTGTGCAGGGCTTAGACGAAATGGGAGGGAGAGCAGTACGTAGTGAACCTCAAGTACTAATAGATTCTGATACTGCACGAGAAATTTTGGAGAGAGCAGGGTGGATTACCTACCTTACATGACTGCAGCAGCCCCATGAAACTGTGGCCATCGAATTTTTGCAGAACTTGCAGGAGGACCATTCCATAGTAAGAGGAAGGAAAATAACAGTGACAGATGCAGTAATTGCTGAGGTGTCTGGTCTACCAGCAGTTAGACCCGTATGGACCCATAAAAAATTAAGACTTCAAGAGGCCATGAACATCTTTCGGGATGAAGGAAAAACCCTGACCGTCAAAGGAAAAGGGGTCCAATCGGCAACTCTGGGGGAACCATGGGCAGAACTGACTAGAGTACTGCAAAGCTACATTACATGCGACGGAAGAAAGAATGTGGTAAGACCACGCCACCTTAAATTATTAGCAGTACTAAAACATAAATGTGCTGTGCATTTGCCTGCATATTGAAATTTTTTACTGCATGACGCTGCTTGGAGCATAAGGAAATCCTGTCATACAAGGATGGTAGTAGGCCACCATTGTTTAATTTGATTAATAGTTAGTTACAATATTTCTTAGCAGCAGACTAGTTGGGAAGAATTGTTATTTTCGATAGACCGGGGAACAACCTTACCTGCCCCGAAACGAAAAAGAATCACCAGCATAGAAAACAGACCTCTAAAACGTAGACAATCCTCCAGATTAAGAAGAAGCAGGGGAATGTTGGGAAACCTCTTGAGTAGCAACAACCAACCCTTAGAATTACCTAGTTCTGGAGATGAGCAACCCCCGCAACTGGAAGGAGGAGAAAATCAGGAAGAGGAAGAAACTAACCGAACCAGTGAAAAAGAAAGAGATGAAGTGAAACCTCCCGTAACCTCCAGCACAAGTCCACCACAGAGTCCATTGCAGGAGGATGAATTGGCCCAAATTTTGGCCAATATGTGTGAGTATATGAAACCCTAGAGTCCGCTCAACCTCAATATTGAGGCAGAGAAATCACAGGAACATACTGTCCACAACAAGGATACATCCGAGGAAATGCATGACGAGGAGGAGGCAGAAGCAGAAGCCCCTCAGGAAATAGCAGATCAAACTAGGGTTTCCTCCCCTGAGGAACCTTAGGATAACGCGAACACTGAAGAAGTGTTCTGAACAGAGAATGTGGAAACAAGATAGGATAAGGGCATAGTCCCTAAGGAACAAAACCCAGATGAGCAGCCAAGTCCAGAAAAGGAAACAGCTGTTCCTCCCAAGAAAAAGAAGAAGAAGAAAAATGAAATTAAGCGGCTGCGGAAGGAACAGTAAAAGTTGCTAAAATTAGTAAAACAACTCAGACACAAGATAAGGGTTCTGAAAAGGGGGAAAATATCTAAAAGAACCCCGAAAATGGGGGATGCAACCATCCAAATTGAACCCCATAATACAAGGGCCATGGAGACTCAAACCGAACCCATATTCATTCAAGATAGCAAGGAACAACAGGCAGTTGTTACAGATGCAGTTTCCCAAACCGAAAATGTACAAGTCTGTAATAAAGATGTTCAGACCGAGGCACTGTCCTCTAGCAGTATGGCCAACTAGACATTTTGCAATAAAGAGACACAGACTGCAGGAACTCGATATTGTAATAAGTAAACCCAAGTAGGTCTTTAACCCAAAAATGTTTTGATAAACAACGACCCTGGTATAGCAAAACTTCGAGAGGATCTGGCATAGGCTCAGTGGGCTAGAGAAAAAATCGAAGAAAAGACTATTCCTAGGAAGAAATACCAAGAGTTACAACAACAATTAAGGGACATCAATGCATCAGAGGCAGAAGCCTTTGATAAATGTCGGAAGGCAGAAGAAAAAGTTGAAGAGGTAAGGAATAGAATAAAAACAGTCAGGAATCAAATGGATACTCTCTGTTCTCTATATACAGATGTTCTAGCATCTAGGTCCGCTGCCAAAAATTATGCTTTGTTTTTGTTAGAAAGATATTTGCAGTTAAAAATTAAAGCTATTAAGGCTGGAAAACCTATAGAATTAAAAACTGTAGATGATTTTATAAACTGCTGCAAACTCTATGGAGTAAAATTTTAGCGCCTACTCTGTGAATTTTATTTACACAATTTTATATTGGAAGAGGAAACGAAGATAAATCCTAGTCCTTTTGTGGGTGATGTCCAATATCAAGCATTCATTTTATTTGCTGTTAACTAGTTAAAATGATTCAAGGCCTATAACACTTTTTAGAGACAAGAAAATGGGTTAGACCTTTGGGTTAGGGGTGAACCGAGACACCCATTAAAATTATGGGCTAGGCAGAAAAACTTAATGATAAAGGAGGGTGTGATCCAGACATTGGGACCCATCCACAAAGCAATCGTCCTGGATGGGGTAGAATATTTTCTATCCATCAGAGACCAGGCAGTAGTAGCAGCTAAAATCCGATGGAAGATTTACAATCAGAATATTCAAGACATAGAGCCAATCAATTATAAAAATTTTGAGTTAGCTGCCGACCGCCTGGTTATCTATAGTAACCTCATCTTGAGGGAAGGCTTGTATTGGTTAGGTTGTAGATTTCGAAGCCCTATTATCTGGTATCCTGCAGTAGACTATAAGGCCAAATATGAATTACCTGAAGGGCATACAAGGCATATTTTGAAGTTTTAGCTGCAAATCATGGTTTTAGACCACCTAATGAAAAACCCTCTCCAGCCTATTCTCTAACTGCTTTACATGTAAACTATGGTTTTCATGAGGACATGAAAAAAGGTAAGCAAGGGGGTGTGTTGAGCATTGGAAAATGTATGAATTTGCCATGTATTTCTTTATATTTTTCCTTTAATCATAACTCCTTTATATTCTAGAATGGTAATTGTTACACCATTTTTTGGTCATCTAACTCTTCATCATTAGATGGACCCAAGTACACCATGTAAGACCAGTTTTACCCCAAGTAAAACTGCTTTCACTATGTTAATTAGGAAACTCCAAAAGGAATAATTAATTAAACCATAATTTAATTATTATTCCCAGTCATGTTTAACCCAAAAACAAAGAAATTAATGAGATAAACCCATAATTATCTTATTATTTTCTAGGAATAATTATTTAATAATATTCCTTGTTAAATATGACCAAATCAACCACCATTAATCAAATAAATCATTATTTATTTGATTATATCCCAACCACTTCCTTAAAAAGATAAATAAATCATTTATTTATTTATTTTTCACTAATCAAAGGATTTGACCCAAGTCAAACACCCTTTCCCTCCAACAAATAATAATAAAATATTCCATAGAGGTGGATCTAGTTGTGATTAACATTATTTTAATCATGCACCAAGATCTAGAAAGACCCAATATTTTGTTATAAATAGGAGGGTTTTCCCCATCATTCTTCACCTTTTGTTGCATACTAGATCACTCTGGATCTATACACTTGGTCTCATTTTTCTGCCATTTTCCTCCCATTGAGCTCTACCTTCTACATTGGGTTTTCTACATCTACAAGAGAGAGAAAGCTTAGATCTGAAGTGCTGAGGACTACAAAGAACCCATCCCATTGAGGAGATCTGGATACACCTTCTTGTTTCCTCCCAGGTGCCCTGTAATATAAAAATTCATTCCAAAATCGTGTTCTTGTCTTGTCTGTTGGATGCATGGAGCAAACTCTTTACTTCACTGCTTAATATCTTTCCATTTATAGATCTGTTTGTTGCAGCACTTTAACTACTAATTGCAGATCTGAAGATGTTTTGCGGCCATTATTGTTGTTAGGGCTATTAGTTATGCGTAGCTAAAGTGGTTCTTTTTCGTACGCTTCGACAAAGAATTCATACTAACAAATGGCGACTCCACACGGGTTTTAAATTACGACTGCTGTCGTTTCTCATATTCCTGCATATCCAGCTACTTCAGGCCCTAGGGCTTCTTTTTAGCTGCTTAGTTTTTCTCTTTTCATGTCATTTTTCTCACACAAAACCCTAAAAACTTAAAATTTCTAACTTCCGTGTGTTTCTGGCCCTATTGCGCAGGTAAGCGACACCAGCCGCAACTGAGACGGCAACTTTTCAGAAAATCTGCCGCCGAAACAACCGGAACGGGGGGTCGCACCTTTTGGCCCAAAACACTCTGCACACGGGCCTTTTCGACGTAACTGCGACCTCAGCAAATCGAGGTCGAGCAAGCCTACCTTTTTTCCGGCCCATTTTTTAATAATTTTTACGCAGGTTCTCTCGACCTCTGCCCGGGGTTTTCCGACCTACTGTCTCGGCCGCCTTGATCAAGATCTGATCTGTTTTTACTCATCTAAGTGGGAACCCAGCCCCTTAGGGCTTTAGTACCCTCCACTTTTTGTGGAAGAGTTTCAGCTGTTTCAGCCATCGGTTTCAGAGCTTCAGCCCCCTCTTTTTCCAGATCTGTGACCTCACTTCCAGATCCGTTGAAATCAGCCTCTTTTCCTTTCAAATCACCTCTTGTCGTTTTGTTTGGACCTCCTCTAAAGGCCTCTGCCTTGCCCACCCCCCGGTCTTTTGCTGATTTCCCTTTTTCCAGCCACCTTGACCTCTGTCTCTTGGCTGTGATCTGCACCCCTTATCTGCAGCCTTATCCTCCGGATCTCTGTCCCCTTTGACCCTAGATCTGTTGAGCTTCCTTTGTGTGAAGAATTATAATAGAATTAGGGAGATTAGTGATTGTTTCAAATTGATTAAAGATTGTCTTTTCTTATATGCAGGAAATAAATGAAGTGGGAAGCCACCATTCGGGGAAAAAGACAAAGTAGAAATAACTGCTGTCCCTTCAATAAAAGGCCATATCCAGACAAGAAGGTCGAGATTGGAGCGCACAGTCAAAAAAAAGAAAGGAACAACGCGACATCAGCGTAAGAAGACAAAACGACAAATGAAGATAGAAGATAGAGAAAATCCCTCAGGATCTCTCAATCCTGAGGGATCGCTGCTTAAAGCTTATCTGTATTTCTTGTGTCGTCCGCTGGTTGTTATAAAAGGACAAAGCTTGTAGAAAATCAAGGATGTACTATGATTATTCAGATTTCCTGCTGTATTTTCACGATTGCTCATCGACTCTCGTTGGTTAAAATAGAGTGCGATTGCTTGTAAACTATGTTACATATGATTAATATATAATCCGTTTGCCGTTCCATTATTTGATACTGGAGTAGTTCGGCGGTGCTTCATTAGTGGCTAAGGGCCCGGCCCTGGTGGATCCACTTGCTATCTGTACCATTACTTTCCAATTCCAGTCGTGTGATGGTTTGATTTAATTCTCATTTCCTTTAGTCGCATTGCTTCACAGTTTCCATGTTTTATAGCTTACTGTTTCAATGTTTTATGAAATCGATTTGTTGCATCAGTTGTGAGTGAATTTCGTTGCTATTCATTTCGAACATAACAAGATTATTTATTCCTCTGTAACTTGTATTGTTATGCTTCTTAGATATAAAGCTTCGCTGTTCAGAATTTGTTGTTCATTTCCATTAAATAGCTTTGCTGTTCATTTTTGATAACTAGCTTTACTGTTTATTTCTTTCCTGTAAGTATTTGGTTTGCTTTAGAATGTTATTGCAGAGAGCATGTTTATTCTATTTCCATTAGCAGCATTATTGATTTAACTCAGTTACCATTTCCAATTAGTTTCTTTATTGTGGAGTGTAAGATCATCAACCGTAAAGGACATTGATTATTACTGTCTAAGTTCTAAGATTGAGGATCTTGTTTACGCTTGATTTAATTTATATCAGTTGACAGAGAAAAGAGTTATTACTACTGCATCCTTGAATGATGATTGCCAAGTGAGTGATTGGATTTTAGAGCATTAAGTTTCATGTCATTGCAATTAGATTTCATTTTCAAGCATCCGTTTACTCTTGTATTTGAAATACTGTACTGCAAATTGGAGAGCATTACTCTTAGATTAAATTGCCACCTCAGACTGAGTACACTCTTGAGATAAAAAGTCGTACCTGGATTGATAATTAATGTAGGATAAATAGGAGTTAAAAAGACACCTTTTATACCTCAACAATGTTATACAATGCTAATTGTATTTTGTTATATGATCATGATCACTATTATTAGATGATGTTAGCGAATTTGAATGAGTTTTTTAGTCGAATATGATGTTTGTAAGATGGTTATCATGATTGTGATGTTTATTTAATTTAATATTAAATCATGATATTTATTAAATATTATGTCGTGATTGTAATTGAAATTTTAATTTTAATTGTATGTAAAATTGTAAAATTTTATTTGTATTTGTAATTTTAATTTTAATTTTAATTGTATGTAAAATATTTGTAAAATTTTAATTGTAATTGTAATATTTAATTTATTGTGAAATGATTGTAATTGTAATTGATATGTAAAATTGTAAAATTCTATTGTAATTCTAATTGTATGTACAATCCTAAAATTGTAATTGTATGTAAAATTCTAAAATTGTAATTGTAATTGTAATTGTATGTAAAATATTTGTAAAATTGTAATTGTAATTGTAATATTTAATTTATTGTGAAATGATTGTAATTGTAATTGTATATATGTAAAATTGTAAAATTGTAATTGTTATTATAATTGTATGCAAAATTCTAAAATTGTAACTGTATGTAAAATTCTAAAATTGTAATTGTAATGGTACATATGTAAAATTCTAAATTTGTAATTGTATGTAAAATTCTAAAATTGTAATTGTAATGATATATATGTAAAATTGTAAAATTGTAATTGTAATTGTAAAGTTTATGTAAAATTCTAAAATTGTAATTGTAATTGTATGTAAAATATTTGTAAAATTTTAATTATATTACTGTGAAATGATTGTAACTATAAAATTTTAATTGCAATTGTAATTGTATGTAAAATTGTAAAATTGTAGTTGTAATTTTAATTGTATGTGAAATTGTAAAATTGTAATTGTAATTGTAATTGTATGTAAAATATTTGTAAAATTTTAATTGTAGTAATGTGAAATGATTTTATTAAAATTTATAAATTTGTAAATTTCTAAAATTCTAAAAATTGTAAAATAATAAATCTAGAATAATATGAATTTTTGTAACATAATAAATTTTAGAAAATAATGCAAATAAATTCATGTACTTTAGAATTATCATTATTTTATTATGATCTTACATACAAAAAAAA
Organism: Pinus albicaulis; assembly: GCA_034641835.2. Lineage (NCBI taxonomy): Eukaryota > Viridiplantae > Streptophyta > Pinopsida > Pinales > Pinaceae > Pinus > Pinus albicaulis. The sequence goes on from CM076575.1 coordinate 371,278,922, forward strand.
AAAGAACTTTTTACAGTACTCCATTGTTTATGAGATCAACATAATTGTAAATTATCAACTGAAATGTTGATTTTAACATTAACACAATGCAAATTACCAATTAATTCAAAATACATATTATAATGTTTTGAAGCTATAATATAATTAAGTCCTCTTCTTTATAATAACCCATATTAAAAGTATAAATATTGATGAAATAACACATGTAGCATATCACTCTCGGTTCTCATGATCACCCTCATTATCTTCCAGCTCACATGGCATGATGACACTATTGTTCTCAAAAATATGTTTTAATCTAGGGTCATGTCTCAATACGAACCACCAATCCCAAGCCAACACATCTGGGTAAAAGAACACCTGGTTGCAGTGTTTGGGGAACACATAGGTCTCCTTAGCTTCATCCCACATCTTTCTAGAGTTGATACATATCAGCCTACTATCGCGATATTCCTTTATATTATTCCGATCAAAGGTGTTCCACCACTTGCACCTAAAAATAACACATTAGAAAGAAGAGAAGCCCACTTCAATGATCTCTTGTATCTTTTCAACGTAACCTAACGTCCCTTGTACTAGGTTTTGATTGTTAGTCATCAATATTTTTTACATGTTAGTGATGACTATATCCATAGCTGAGTTTTCTAGAAGCTGAATTCCATATGTCAATCTGTCATCTAGAAAACCCTCATAAAACTTTTTTCGCCCTTTTACTTATCAGTCCGCCCATGTCAAAGTCAAAATCCATTATCACTATTTTTTCTAAGCTTCAGCCCTACTGGTCTGCCTATCAGCTCTAAAAGAAAAATCATAATCTGTTTCAAAAGTCTCCCCTATGTTAGGAAGTGGCGCTTTAAGGCATTTCACCCTTGGCAACCTTCAAAAAGGCAAAAAAACCTTCATCTGCTACAAAACCAATCATGACCAACCTCCTACTCTGCAAATCAAATTGACAAACAGCTCTAAGTCGCGCCACTCACACCACCTAGGTCTCAGCACTGCATAAACCACAGTCTTAAGCTGATTAGTAGATGTTTCACAGTGTTTTATGGATTCTACAAAGACAGGAAATATAACTTCATCTCAGGAGTAAATGCTTGAATCTACAGTTAGAGGAACAGCTGCTTCTAAATGTATCATGAGCCTGAGATATGTCAGCAAAACAGAAAGTCACTCATCAAGACCTTGCAGTTTTTCCTTCTAGTAGGAAAATCACAGTAAGAAAAGGACACCACTGTCTCAGCAAGCTGGTAAATTGTCATGGCCCAGAACCTCCTTCATTTACAAGCGAGGGTTAGGGCGCCTCCCCTCAGATTGTCGATGAGAGGCGCCGGTATTGACTTTAAAGATTGCAAAAGTCCGGGTTTCCTTTTTCTTGGCTTGATGAAACAATATCTCCGGGTTTATGAATTTGAGTGATGATCATAACAGGGATAGAGTCTGAAATATGCAAGTTCAAAGGAAAGCAGAGTTTGGTCTGATAAAAGAAATCATTTAAAGTTTTCAAATCATGTGAATTGTTAAAAGGGCATATCATGAGTTAAAACAATTCTAATCATAGGCAGTTTTCTTTCCCCACAAGACCAAATTGAAAAAGTGCTGACAGATCATGTCATCACACAGGCAGAGGAAAAGTTGTTTGTTTTCAAAGGGTGCTGACCTCCATAGTCACAGAGATTATCTTTCAAAAAATTGTCATGAGTTGACTAAAGCAAATGATGACATATCAGTCACCCTCAGAGCAGTACAGTAGTACAGTTACACTTTGACTAGGGTTTTTTCTGAAGCACAGTGGTGATGGCCAGCAAAGATGCCAATATTGATGTTTTTCAAGTTGGTTGCTTACCATCATAATCCAAGCAAAACCCTTGTCATGCAGCCTTATCAAATAATCTTCTGATACTTTGCTCATTGAAAGGCCTCCTCCATTTATGAGCAGATGGCCAAAGCATTGGATGTTGTTGAAGACTGACTGGTCTAAGGTGCAGTGGAAGGATACAAAGGAGGTAAATAGAAGTCTGTACACAGGTAAAAGTTAAGGTTTATGATTTAAAGGTATTTCTTTTCCTATTCATATGAAAATGTCTGTCAAACTGTACCTATAGTGGACATGAGACAATATTGAATATGCATGCATTGACACCAAAAAAGGAGCAGTTTCTTTAAAGGAAAGGGTCAAACAACACCCCACTGTCACTTGCCCAGAAGTCTAAGAGAGCTCCTTTTGAGTAAACAGAGAAATATAGTGTGAAATCATGCAACCAAAAGATGACACTTACAGTCCAGGGAGAAGCTTACAAATCGCCTGAAAGCAGCAATTATCAAACAAATTGGAAGAGCACAAGCCTTCTCCTGTTAAATGACAAAACAGTTGTCAAGGCTTTTCAAAATGCTCTTTGACACATTCTGAGTGATTTTTCTTTAAAATATCACCAAGAAGGTAAAACAGTGGACAAAGTTGAGCTAAGGAATGGTTCTATTACAAAAGGGTTAATGCACTGGTCAAAGCAAAATGATAATTGTTTCCAAGAGACCTTTTCTTCTTGCTTCATGATTTCCTCCTTTCAGAATATACATCACAAGTAGTGGGAGGCATTTCAGGTTTAGTTCCCAGGATGGACATGGTGAAATAAGTATACCAGGTTATGTATAGGCAAAGAAGTTGTTTTCATGGACAGTCAGTGTTATGGATAATTTGAAACAAAACAAGTTTCCAGTATTCAATAAACAGAGATGTTATATAATGTGTTGTGAAGCAGAGGATTGTAGTGAAAAATGCCCCTTTTTAAAGACCATAGCAAGCTATAAAAAAAATGCAGCAACTTGGCATCTATAGTAGAAAAATGGTTGAAGGAGCAATGCAAACACCGGGGCTGTCAAAGAAAGTTGACAATGCAAAACCTACTCTTTCAGAAACAAAGCGGTTTTCAGGTATTTTCTTGACAGTTTTAAAGGAGGGTTGCCTTACTTCATAAATATCACCAGCATCGTTAAAGGCAGTGGCAGAGATGATGGAGGCTATGGAGTTATTTTTCAAAGTTTCAAGTTCGATGTTAAAGTGTCCAAAAGATCGTGGAAACCTTGCACAAACCAAACAAGAATTCCATTTTACCTTTAAAAGACAAAGTGACCGTTAAGAAGTTGAAATGATATATTAAGGAGTGAAGGTCGAGCGTGATTTTTCATTTTCATTTGTCAAACGGAGCTCTATACCTCACTTGGCATCAAAACAAGGTTTTCGGGTCAAATTGCAGTAATTTGCCCTGTCTATAGCCGAGCGACGCGCCTGCCATTTCGCACGACGCGCTTGGGAGAATTTTTACACGGGTGGTCAGTGTTGGCGCGACGCGCCTGTACAGTTGCGCGACGCGCCTGTACACGGCGCCCGACCGCCCGACAGCCCGACCCGACAGGCCACCCGGGTGGTTTTTCTTGCGCGCCGTGCTGTCCTTAAAGAGTGCCGCGCATAATTAAGGACCTCCAAAGTTATCTCCAGCTCTCTCCAAGGATCTTCCATCGATTTCAAAGAGGTATTTTGAAATTTACCTTTGAAATTTTCAAAATTGCCAATACCTACTCAACCACCGAAAGGCAGTGTTCATTAGATATTCTGTGACTGTTTTCTGTTCTTCAAAGGATCATTTTCAAATAGTTTTTCAGAGGGTATAGAAATATTCCTCCCAAATGACTGATATTTCCATATTGAAAGAAGCCCTGATTACTTTCTGAAGAGAAAACTCCTACAGCTTTTGTTCAAACTTTTAGAGCTTTAAAACCCTATTACCACTACTTGAACTGTAAATTTGACTGTATAAACACACCAAGGTTAACTTCATGAGCATGTTTTTGTTTAAATGAAGTGACATACATAAAGAAACAGTGAAGTTTAGTAGGAAAAAGTTCTTGATCAGACAGGAATTTATAGGTTGAAGCTGCAGAGGAAGATTTTGTTATAGAGACAGGGCTTAGGTCTGTCAGGTGGAACAAAGGATTTCTTCTACAAAGGCTAGAGTTACATGTAAGGAACCCTTGATTGTTTTGAAAAAGAAAATCTCACATAGCTTCTGCCTAAAAACCAGGTAGTCTTTGAAAGATCTGTCATCTTGGCTCAGAATTATACCAGTGACTGTTTAAATTGCATTAAAGAATTGCTTCCACATATGCAAGTTGGTTTACTGTTGGCACACTTAGACAAGGCAGGTTTGGGATAATTGGAAAGTACATTATTGATCCAAGATACAAAGATGTGTTGATTAACTTTCAAAGATCACCAAGCAGGGAAACTTTGACATTGTATACATCCTGCCTCAATACAGTCTGCCCTTCTTTTTCACTGTATTATTTCCTACTGAGAATTTGTTGACTGAAATATTCTCAGGGTGGAAGGCCACTTTCTGAAGAGCAGGTTGTTAATGGTTGATTTTTACCTTGGAGACAGAGATATAGATGTGGTGGTTGATCTCTTAAATTCACAAGTAAAGGGTGATTTTCCTAAACACTGTGCATTGATAATTCGCCTAACCTAGGTCTCCTTTTTCTTTCACTGTATGGTCTCTTCTAAAGAAATCTGTTGACAGAGATATTCTAAGGATGAAACAGGCCACTTTCTGAAGGGCAGGTTTTTGATGATTGGATTTTACCTTGGAGATATAGATACAAGTATGTTGATTGGCCTCTAACAAATTCACAAGGAAAAGTGATTTATCAACACTGTGCACAGGAAATTTACATAGCAGTCTGTCTCCTCTTTGCTATATGGTACCCTATTGAGAATTTTGCCTGGCTTAGGTACATTCAAAGGTAAAAGGTTGGTTTTAAGGAGAGCAGAGGTTGTGTATTCAAAGAAACATTGTTGCAATCCATCCAAATCACATTGTTTATCTGTCCAAGCAGCATATTGACACAATTTGACTCCAGCAAGGCATTTTTACACACAGTGAAGGCAGTTTACCTCTTCCAAAGCATATTCAGGTGAAAATGCCTCCAAGGCAAGACAGCAGGAGCGGGCCACATAAAATATATGAGCCCATCTCTACAGAAGAGATTAATGCTCATCCATCTGTACTTTTCAACTTCCATGAAGTAGGCTGCCTTGATTTCTGCCAGAAGATAGAAGAAGTCAAGAGTTTTTCGCCATTAACACACTTGTGCGCCCTGAGATTCAAAGAAAAACACTTCCAAGTGGTGGATCTTGATTTCAAAATTTCTCCAAGGTATGTGTCCAAGGCCACCAAGATCCCGTATCATGGCGAAAAATGGTTTAAACAAGCTCATCTTGATTTAGAAGATTACAAACCTTTCATCAAGCCTGAACATAGAGAGGTTGTCACTGCTATTTTCCCTTTTTCATATCTCCTTGACAGCTATGCTCCGCTTATGAAAGCCATAATGAAATATTTCACTTGTGAAGGGAGGTTTGATCGAATTTATGCCTATCATGTCCGTTTATTGATGCACTTTACTAGAAGTAGGCAACTAAACCTCCCTCACTTTTTGTTCAAAAGCATAGAGAAAATGGCATCCACTGTCCAAAAGAAGGCCCCACCTCAGCAAATCCCTTCTCTTTTTCATCATTCTTTGATCAAGATTATCTTCCTATACTAGCTAGAGAAGAAAGAGGTTTTATGGGATTTATTCATCAGCCATCCAGATTTTGCCACTGTTCCTCTTGCCCATATTTATCCTACTCAGCCTGTCCATCGCCCAGTGCCTTTGTCCAGTAGGCCTACTCCTAGAAGGCTCAGAATGACTGCTGGACAGCCAAGTCAACAGGAGGAAGGAGAGGGTAGTAGACAGCAGCAGATAGATGATGAGGGACAGCAGCAGATAGATGATGAAGGACAGCAGGTCCATGATGAGGAACAGCAGTAGGTCCATGATGAATGACAACAGGTACAAATTGAGGGACAACAGAAGACAGCAGTTGAGGAACAGCATGTTAGGCAGGAAGTTGAGTTACCTCTTGAGCCACAAATTGGACAAGACATTGATGAAGAGCAGCAAACTAATGTTGGCGAACAGGGGTAGCCAAGCGAACAACAAGGAGAAGATATCCAGCAGACTCAAGAAGAGCAGCCAATTCAAAAGGATGTCAAAGGTAAATCAGTTGTTACTCCTCCTCTCAAAGTAACAAAGCTCAGCACAGCAAGGAAAAGAGAGACTAAAGCTACCACCCTAACAGTGACAAAGATTGTTCCTAGCAAGAGGAAATTGCCCAAAAAGACACCTTCTAGCATGCCAAGGAGGAAAAGCGCCAGATTGGCTTTCAAAGGCAAAAGCATAGTTGGAGAAAGTGCCAAGCATGGAGGGGAATTAGCTATCATCCCTATCCCAAGCGATGACAGTGATAATGAGGCCCGCCTCCTTGAAAACCTCCTCATTCACAAAGAGGGGAAAATTGAGGTATTACAGGAAGATCTTCAAAGGGCAAGGAATTTCAACCACTTCTTGGAGGTTGAAAACAAACAGATGAAGTTTCATGCAGCTATTCATGAGGCAAGGGCAATTAAGTATAGGAAAGAGGCAGAAAAGGCGCAAGCAAGAATTGAAGAGCTCATTGGTGAGTTTGATGATGAAGAGGAGGAAGACCAGCCTAGGCAGAGGAGGCCTAGGACCATCGGGCTTAGAAGAGCCTTGGAAAAGCAGAGAGCAGAAGAACAAGCCCATTTCCAAGCCTTTCCTCTCACTGCCCTCCTTGAGCAGGAAATTGAGGAAAACAAAGAAGCATGGCTTGAGAGAGCTAACCAGAATTTGGAAATGAAGCTTGAGAGGGCGAACAGGGATCTTGAGCTACAAAGAAAGAGAACTCTTCACTTTCAGAAGCTAAATCAGTTTGCCAGGCGAAAATTAAAGGTAGCACAAGAGAAATTGAAGAAGTTGAAGGGGAAGCGCCTAGCACGGAAAGAAGGGAAAAGCATATCAGCCCTTGATATTTTGGCCTCAGCTTCGGAGCATGTTTCTATGGACCCTTGAGGGTCATGCATGCCAATTTTGGGCCTTTTTCGGCAACTTTTTGTTTTTTGGCATTTTTTGGGTTTTTGGTCGAAAACTCATAATTTCGCCATTTCAGTTTGATGAGTTTTCAAGGGAGGAGGATGATACCGATGGATGCCATAATTCTATGAGCAGGTCTCCAGCGATTTTCAGGGCATTCGGAGATCATTCGCCCCCTCAAATTGGCGAAAAACACCCTCTTTTTGCACATTCTGCCCGCCATATCAGCAGTCTGCTATTTCCTGGTTTTTTACACACAGGTACAGTTTTGGATGACTTCCAAGCCTCAGATTGGGATGATTTCAGTTGCGCCAGAAAGTAGACATAGAGAGCTTTCCAATGAGCTATCATGAGCCTCGTTTCAACATCGGGAAGGCTGCCATTTGCCTCCAGCAAGTCAGGGGACCTTTTTCAGACATAAATATGAAGTATTTTTGTAATTTTTGGACCTCAAAAATCTGCTTTTCCCAAATGTGCGTTAAGCTATTTTTATACTTGGGATATGATGTAAAGTCAATATAATTTCCATTTTTAGCAGTTTTTTAGATATTTTATGGGATATTTTGTGCCTTGGGCTTTGCAAAGCCTCAAGGACAAGTTTATATATTTTGACTTGGCCAATGGGATAGCTAGTTGCTCCATGAGGTTTTCCTCCCTCAAGCCTATTTATTCCATGGGTTTCATTGTAAATCAGAGGCTGAACTTGAGAGAAGAATTAATACATTGGTCATATGAGCTTTGAAGAATACACTTGTGTTATGATTTTTGGATTGCCTCTTGGATGCTTTTGAGGAATGATGAAGGATTGTTGATGGATTCCATGACATGGTAGAATGGTATAGTTTTTCTTGCTTTGTTGTTGTCTTCTAGTTTTCATCCATAATACATGCTTCTTGCTGCTATAGATTAGTAGAGATTAGTTTTGAGATATGCCCATGGAGGCACCTCAAAATTCCTGAATCTTCATAGCTTGATGTTTTCTTCTTCCTTAGTTATGCTAAAGAATTCTTAACTGCTCTTTAGTAACTGAAGGATAATGTTTGCTAGTTTTATTCACAAGTTCTATGTATGTTGAGTAGGATGTATGGTGTGCCCTGCCTACCTATAAGATGTCCATATTTCTGTCCATAAAACTTTCTCTTTGACTGATTTGTTGATCATCTTGTTGAACCAAGGAGGCCTAGTCCCGATCTAGCCCTTTGCCTAAAACTATGAAAGCTTGTTTGTCAAAGTGCCCAATGATTTAGAGACTATGTTTAGGCGTTCTGGTGTAGTTTATGAGTTGTTAGTTTGTCTTATGTGTTTTCCCCAAAGTCTGATAGACATTTCCCGAAGTTAGAGGGTCTTATACCTCTATGTATGGCTGGAATGTTTGATTTCTATGTCTTAATTAGCTCATAGTTACATTTAGCATGATTAATGGCTTGCTATAACATGTTTATGTCTGCTATCAACTATTTACACTTGAAATCCCTTGTCTTTCACAAGTTTTTTGTCCATTTAATCCATTTTTCCCAAAGATCCCTTCTACCGTGAATCAAATCGGCCCTACAGCAACCTTGCATCATCATCTCATAGCTTCCTTGACCTGTTTGACCCCATAGCCCAATTTATCTACATCTTGTTACCCAGTTTATGTCTTTGATCAGTTTTATCCCTCACGAACTTAAAAAACCCCAAAAAAATCAAAAACTCACTTCATAACTAGCCTAATATCAGAACACCATAAGCAAACACACCGATATCTTTTGCATATAGTAGAGAGAGCCCTCTCTGAGTCCAGGAAGGCTAGGTCCTCGGGCTCCAAAGCTTGGTTTGATGTTACATCGTCATTTGGCTTACCAATAGGCCAAATCACAGGACCCTAACATAATGGCGATCACGGTGGGACTTACTGAGTACACGACAGTCTAGCGAACTCTTATAGACTCTTTAGTCCTTCAATCCTAAACTCAGACCATCAGCCTTTAGAATCATTTAGTGTAAACTCTCTGTTTCACCATCTTAGCAAAGTGTTGAATCAGGTTTATAACACTCTTACATCCTAGGCTGCACATAAAACTCAGAAAAAACCACAAAAACTCCCTTAGATTGGTTTTTGATAGTATTGGTGGTGGACCATACAAATATACCTCAAAACAACTAAAAATCCACCTGGCGACTCCACGAGCCTCCAGTAGGCCTTACTACCTTGCTAAATTTTAGAATTCCATCCGATTTAGCCACCTCATCGCCACCCTAACATAATGGCGATCACGGTGGGACACTGAGTATTAAACAAACTTAGTTTCCCTAATCTTTAGAGACTTTTGAGAATATTAGCTGGCTGACTTATCCCACCGCTCCCTAACATAATGGCGATCACGGTGGGACTCTGAGTGATAAACAACTTAGTTTCCCTAAGACCTTAAGAGACCTTAAAGAAAACTATCTGATTGACTTATCCCACTGCTCACTAACATAGTGACACTCACAGTAGGACCTTCTGAGTTAGTGACAATCTAAGTACACCTTAGTAACTCTTGAAGTCTCAATCAGGATTAGTATATCTAGATATTGTCTGAGGGGTAGAAAATAGCTTTTCACCATCTTAGCAAAATGATGAGTCAGTTATAGAAAACTCTTCCAAACCTTGTAGGCACATAAAACTCAAAAAACCCCAAAACACTCCCTTAGATTGGTTTTTGACAGTATTGGTGGTGGACCATACAAGTATATCTCAAAACAATTGATAATCCACCTGGCGACTCCACTAAACTCTAGTAAGCCTTACTATTTTACCAAGCTCCAGGCTACTATCCGATAGACCTATCCCATCACTCACTAACATAGCGGGAGATGGTGGGACACTGAGTACATAATAGTCCAACAAACTCTTATAGACTCTTTTGGTCTTTTAGATACCATAAACAAGCAAGCAGTCCATAGACCCATTTTTTAGAGTAAACTCTTTTTGTTCTCATCACCCTAGCAAAGTGTTGAAACAAGTCTAGGATACTTTAACAAACCATAGGCTGCACATAAAACTCAAAAAATCCAAAAACATTCTCAGATTAGTTACTGGTGGTGGACCATAGCTATCTTCACAAAAACAACCCATTTCCACCCGGCGACTCCACTAATCCATCCCTTTTATTTTTGACCATCCTTCACCTTAGTAAAACTTTAGAAAAACCACTCATCCAGAACATTCACCAATACCATTCTCTTTAAACTCTGGATCTAAAATCTGGCTTCACGAAGAATCAATACCAGAGCTCATCCAGACCCAAATCCCCCTATCATAGTAGATGACCCAGAGAAGATTCTGTGGCAAGCTTCCGAAACTGATCATCTAGCTACTGATAGATCCATCCGTAGAACAAGATCTGTACCTAAGCATCGCACTATCCTACTAGATTCACCTTTGGAACTAGAGTCATCACAAACTCTTCCCAGAAGCAAATCATATAGTAAGATAAAATTTGATGATCTTGAACCCCTAAACCCACCATAGAGTCCTAGTAGAGAAGCTTCACCTACCACTCCTCCTGATTTCCAGCTTCTTTATCAGTTTGGCTCCTATCATCCCGGATCTGCTCAAAGCCAGATCACTAATCCAAGTTCATCCGCCACACCCGGTCAAACCACCACTGTTCAAACCACTTCATTTCAGCCTACTAGTCCTCATCTTGTACATCATCCATTAGCTCCAGTCATGGCAGCCTGGTATGCACCTTTGGTGTTGCCACCACCTTTGGCTCCTCTCCCAAACAAATATCAAGACAAAATCCCACACTTTACTGGAGAAGACACCACCACACCTCAACAACATATAAGTAGGATGACTGATGCTTATGAATACCTAGAGGTACAAGACGAGACTGTCAGAATGAGAATATTTGCCCAAAGTCTTGGTGGTGAACCCAAAGCATGGTTCAAAAGCTTAACTCCAAACAGTATCCATGATATCCAAGAACTACATCAAGTCTTCAAAAATAGGTGGGAAATCCGAAGAAACCCCATTCAAATCCTGTCAGAATATAACAACCTAAAACGGGAAAATGGGGAAAGTGTCCAAGCTTACTGCACTAGATTCAACATTGTATATAACTCCCTCCCACCTCATTTCAAACCCCCACTTGGTCTAGCCTTGGAAAAATTCCCCGAGGGTTTTGATCCAGACATGACATATCATCTGAGAGACAAGGATCCCCCTACCTTAGAGGAAATGCAACAAATAGCCATAAAAGCAGATGCCAACTTAGCTGAAAAAAGAGCTAGGACTAGATCAGAAAGAAAGGTCACCTATAAAGATGAGGTCTCTACTTCATCACCTTCCCTAGATCCCCGAATAGATGACTTAGTCAAATCCATGGCCAAAATGTGGGAAAAGATCAATGAAAAGGCTCCTATTAGGGACAACCAGCCAAACCCTCCCAACAGAAACCGGAACCAGAACTTTAGGAGGGAACAGCCCCAAAACAGACCAAGGGAAAATGACCAACAGATCAGGCCACCATTCAATGAAAACTATGTGGAAGAAGATGATAGGGACTCAGAACCTCTTGATGAACATCATTTAAACCTCATAGGTTCTGACAATGAGAGTGAGGTGTACCTCACCAAAGAAGAACAAGCGTTATTTTCTCCTGATCAGGATGAGAACAACTATGAGGATCCCGACGACCCTGCCATAGAGTTTCAGAATGCCATTATAGAAGCTCACAGGAAATATGACCTTAGAAGCAAAAGAAACCAAGATAATGTCAAGAAAGGTAACCCTGATACTGCTAAAACTCCAGATACCATCCTCAAGAAAGCATCAAGAAGTGACAAAATCAAGGTTGAGAAAACTGACCAAAGAAAAGCTAAAGTTATCCAAACTAGTCCTCTCTCAGATACTCTTGGTACTTCTACAAAAGTCACCGAAACAACTATGGCAAACAAAATCCCAAAACAAGGTCAAAAAACTCAGAACATAGAGAAGGTCGTGGCTGAAAAAATTGAAACAAACATATCTAAACTTCAGCTACCTTTCAGCTTTGAAGGCGAAATCGCCAAGATTAAGATCACCATGCCTCTTACTGAACTCATTGCCCAAAACTCTTATAAATCCCAAGTACTAAAGGTCTTAAATCTAGGGAATGATGCAAACACTGTTAATCTCAATGATGACACTCCTGAAGTATTGTTTGGTCCAAAGGTAGAGGGAAAATTCCAAGAGGGAGCTACTCTTCCATTTTACATTAGCCTCAACATCCACGACCAAATTCTCCACAATGCCATGCTAGACTCCGGCGCCTCGCATAATCTTATGCCGAAGGTAGTAATGGAAAGATTAGGCTTGGAAATCACAAGACCATACAAGGACTTGTATTCATTTGATTCAAGTAGAGTCCAATGCCTGGGTTTGATCAAAGATCTTTGTTTTAGTCTGGCCCAAATACCGGCGAAACATCTGATCATGGATATAGTAGTAGCAGACATTCCTCCCAAGTACGGGATGCTTCTATCCAGATCTTGGGGAGCCAAACTCCAAGGGAATATCCAACTGGACATGTCATATGCCACCATTCCTGTGTTTGGCCAGACCAGAATACTCTACCACGAATCACACATGAAATATATGATTAGCAGTCAAGATAGGCCAGACAACATTCCAATGTGTTCCTTGCGTTCCGACCCGAACTCTTTCATTATGCATATTGATGAAAACATGGAGGAAGAGTCAGAGGAAACCGATGTAGACTTAGATCCACCACATAAGCTGTCCCTAGTGCCTTATGATGAACTAGACACTCAAGACTACCATGATCATGAAAAGCTGTGTCTTGAGGAAAGTAAGTTTTCCCTTTCCAAAGTAGGATTAGAGCAAGAAGTGCAAACTCTTATGTACTATCAAGCAAATTGCTCTAGTTTTAGTCAAACACCAGCAGTGACTTGTGGAAACTTCTTCCGGGTAAAGGCTTTAGAAGACTTACACATCATAAACCTATTTGGAACCCAGGAGCAAGGGAGTTTAATGTTTCTACCATACCTCAAAGATTTACCATGATGTGACCCTCCTACTGCAAATGAAACTTTGACCATAACCTCAGCAGCTCAACATCTTGAGAAAATGCCAGATAAACTTCTTATGAGCAAGGATGACAGTTGCAATCCTAGCATACCTGAACTACTGAAATTGGCTCATATTCTGTCTTTTCATGAAGAACTTAGGAATGCTAAAATCAGAAATCTCATGCAGAATACCAATTTCTACAGAAAAAGCAAGGGAAACTACTGTGTCAATACCTTCCCCTCAAAGAACAGCTTTGACAAGAGAAAACACAACAATCTGAAACAAACTGAAATAATCAGGGATAAAACAGATGGCCATAGAGTTTGTTTTGAGTAATACTGCATATCCCTATAACAGAAAATATGTTTTTTCTACCCAAGACCATGATTTACCAATTAAAGTTGCTTTTAATCGTGTGTGTTTGCAAGATGATGTTTCAGGTCATGGTCATAAGATTCCCTTGCAAAGTAGACAACTTAAAGATTTTTTCAAGTTTGCGGGAGGTAGATCTGATTTCAAGTTCAAAATTGCAAAACCACCCAATGTCAGAAATCTGTTCATGAAGGCCATGTTCCCAGTTTTAAATTTCTGCATCTGTGCATACCTTGATGATGTCATTATCTATTTTAAGAATGACCAAGAATACATGCATTACTTGAGGAAAGCATACAGTAAGGGAAGGAGTGGAAATCAGATATTCAGAGAGGTACAAAGAGAAGATACTGGGCTATTTAGAGATTCTTCCATGAATCCCTATGTCATGTTAGAGAGAGAAAATTTCCCAAATTTTTCTTTTCAGGAGTTAAGTGGGCCAAGGGTTAGAGGAGATCCTTACGAGGATAAGATGCTTAAATTCCGTCATTTCCAAGATTTTTGAGTCTGAAACACTTTCATTCATTGTACATACCATTGTTTGAAATATTGAAAAAATAGAAAAGTCAAAAAACAGTAAAAAACAGAAAAGAGGGCGAGTGAAGATAGAACAAAGGCCCCATGTTCCAAAAAATAGTCTTTCAGAAAGCGAGCAAGCCTAAATGCCGCTACTAGTACTTCAATGTCTTGTTCAGCTATCTAGCCTAATCATAGCTGAGCATATTTAAATTTATTTGCTGATAAGTTAGTGAGTGCAAAGATAGTCAACATTGTGTAAGATTGACTTATCGCAGAGCTTAGATTAGGGAGAGATTCTGGTTCCACATGCCTAAAACAGAACCAAAGAGAGAAGCGAGGGATGAAAAATACATTATACATCTTAACCCCGCTTGTCTAAGTTTCCTTTTATTGCAAAATAACATTTGTGTGCAGCTTGTCTTTTATGCCGCAAATGTATGACAAATCAGACTGCCTAATCCTGATTTGATCATTTTTGAATTTCATGTTTTAGACTAGAGAATAAAATCCTGTCAAACTGCTTAATCTTGACAGTCGATCTAGTTTTAGGTAGAGAAATGAAGGAGTTCATCAGTTTAATCTGAACTCCCGGCAGATATAAGAGTAGAAATAGATAGGTTCATTTTGCAAAAAGAAAAATATACATTGTCAAAAGGCTGCTAGTTCAAATGTGCCAAAGAGAAGAAAAATGTTAGGAAAGATAGTGGGGTAGGTAGAAATATCATTGATGTTAACCATGCTGTCATTTTTCAGAAATAACATCAAGAAAAGGGTAAATTTTGCGCCAATGGATAAGGCACTGGTCTTCATAAGCCAAAAATCTGAATTCTGGACACCTCCTGACGAGGAGCTGCCCTCCCCAAATGGAGCCACTATTAGCCATCAGTATTTTTTACATGTTAGTGATGACTATATCCATAGCTGAGTTTTCTAGAAGCTGAATTCCATATGTCAATCTGTCATCTAGAAAACCCTCATAAAACTTTTTTTCGCCCTTTTACTTATCAGTCCGCCCATGTCAAAGTCAAAATCCATTATCACTATTTTTTCTAGCTTCAGCCCTACTGGTCTGCCCATCAGCTCCAAAAGGAAAAGTCCAAGTCTGTTGCAAAAGTCTCCCCTATGTTAGGAAGTGGCGCTTTAAGACATTTTACCCTTGGCAATCATCAAAAAGCCAAAAAAGCCTCCATCTGCTACAGACCAATCATGACCAACCTCCTACTCTGCAAATCAAGTTGATCACAGCTCTAAGTCGCGCCACTTATATCCCTAGGTCTCAGCACTGCATGAACCACAGTCTCAAGCTGATTAGTAGGTGTTTCACAGTGTTTTATGGATTCTACAAAGACAGGAAATATAACTTCATCTCAGGAGAAAATGCTTGAATCTACAGTTAGAGGAACAACTGCTTCTAAATGTATCATGAGCCTCAGATATGTCTACAAAACAGAAAGTCACTCATCAAGACCTTGCAGTTTTCCTTCCAGTATGAAAATCACAGTAAGAAAAGGACACCACTGTCACAGCAAACTGGTAAATTGTCATGGCCCAGAACCTCCTTCATTTACAAGCAGAGGGTTAGGGTGCCTCCTTCATCTACAAGCAGAGGGCGCTGGCCAGTATTGACTTTAAAGATTGCAAAAGTCCAGGTTTGCCTTTTACTGAGCAGTGAAACAATATCTCCAGGTTTTATGAATATGAGTGATGATCATAACAGGGATAGAGTCTGAAATATGCAAGTTCAAAGGAAAGCAGAGTTTGGTCTGATAAAAGAAATCATTTAAAGTTTTCAAATCATGTGAATTGTTAAAAGGGCATATCATGAGTTAAAACAATTCTAATCATAGGCAGTTTGCTTTCCCCACAAGACCAAATTGAAAAAGTGCTGACAGATCATGTCATCACACAGGCAGAGGAAAAGTTGTTTGTTTTCAAAGGGTGTTGACCTCCATAGTCACATAGATTATCTTTCAAAAATTTGTCATGAGTTGACTAAAGCAAATGATGACATATCAGTCACCCTCAGAGCAGTACAGTAGTACAGTTACACTTTGACTAGGGTTTTTTCTGAAGCACAGTGGTGATGGCCAGCAAAGATGCCAATATTGATGTTTTTCAAGTTGGTTGCTTACCATCATAATCCAAGCAAAACCCTTGTCATGCAGCCTTATCAAATAATCTTCTGATACTTTGCTCATTGAAAGGCCTCCTCCATTTATGAGCAGATGGCCAAAGCATTGGATGTTGTTGAAGACTGACTGGTCTAAGGTGCAGTGGAAGGATACAAAGGAGGTAAATAGAAGTCTGTACACAGGTAAAAGTTAAGGTTTATGATTTAAAGGTATTGCTTTTCCTATTCATATGAAAATGTCTGTCAAACTGTACCTATAGTGGACAGGAGACAATATTGAATATGCATGCATTGACACCAAAAAAGGAGCAGTTTCTTTAAAGGAAAGGGTCAAACAACACCCCACTGTCACTTGCCCAGAAGTCTAAGAGAGCTCCTTTTGAGTAAACAGAGAAATATAGTGTGAAAGCATGCAACCAAAAGATGACACTTACAGTCTAGGGAGAAGCTTACAAATCGCCTGGAAGCAGCAATTATCAAACAAATTGGAAGAGCACATGCCTTCTCCTGTTAAATGACAAAACAGTTGTCAAGGCTTTTCAAAATGCTCTTTGACACATTCTGAGTGATTTTTCTTTAAAATATCACCAAGAAGGTAAAACAGTGGACAAAGTTGAGCTAAGGAATGGTTCTATTACAAAAGGGTTAATGCACTGGTCAAAGCAAAATGATAATTGTTTCCAAGAGACCTTTTCTTCTTGCTTCATGATTTCCTCCTTTCAGAATATACATCACAAGTAGTGGGAGGCATTTCAGGTTTAGTTCCCAGGATGGACATGGTGAAATAAGTATACCAGGTTATGTATAGGCAAAGAAGTTGTTTTCATGGACAGTCAGTGTTATGGATAGTTTGAAACAAAACAAGTTTCCAGTATTCAATAAACAGAGATGTTATATAATGTGTTGTGAAGCAGAGGATTGTAGTGAAAAATGCCCCTTTTTAAAGACCATAGCAAGCTATAAAAAAAATGCAGCAACTTGGCATCTACAGTAGGAAAATGGTTGAAGGAGCAATGCAAACACCGGGGCTGTCAAAGCAAGTTGACAATGCAAAACCTACTCTTTCAAAAACAAAGCGGTTTTCAGGTATTTTCCTGACAGTTTTAAAGGAGGGTTGCCTTACTTCATAAATATCACCAGCATCATTAAAGGCAGTGGCAGAGATGATTGAGGCTATGGAGTTATTTTTCAAAGTTTCAAGTTCGATGTTAAAGTGTCCAAACGATCGTGGAAACCTTGCACAAACCAAACAAGAATTCCATTTTACCTTTAAAAGACAAAGTGACCGTTAAGAAGTTGAAATGATATATTAAGGAGTGAAGGTCGAGCGTGATTTTTCATTTTCATTTGTCAAACGGAGCTCTATACCTCACTTGGCATCAAAAAAAGGTTTTCGGGTCAAATTGCAGTAATTTGCCCTGTCTATAGCCGAGCGACGCGCCTGGGAGCATTTTTACACGGGCGGTCAGTGTTGGCGCGACGCGCCTGTACAGTTGCGCGACGCGCCTGTACACGGCGCCCAACCGCCCGACAGCCCGACCCGACAGGCCACCCGGGTGGTTTTTCTTGCGCGCCGTGCTGTCCTTAAAGAGTGCCGCGCATAATTAAGGACCTCCAAAGTTATCTCCAGCTCTCTCCAAGGATCTTCCATCGATTTCAAAGAGGTATTTTGAAATTTACCTTTGAAATTTTCAAAATTGCCAATACCTACTCAACCACCGAAAGGCAGTGTTCATTGGATATTCTGTGACTGTTTTCTGTTCTTCAAAGGATCATTTTCAAATAGTTTTTCAGAGGGTATAGAAATATTCCTCCCAAATGACTGATATTTCCATATTGAAAGAAGCCCTGATTACTTTCTGAAGAGCAAACTCCTACAGCTTTTGTTCAAACTTTTAGAGCTTTAAAACCCTATTACCACTACTTGAACTGTAAATTTGACTGTATAAACACACCAAGGTTAACTTCATGAGCATGTTTTTGTTTAAATGAAGTGACATACATAAAGAAACAGTGAAGTTTAGTAGGAAAAAGTTTCTTGATCAGACAGGAATTTATAGGTTGAAGCTGCAGAGGAAGATTTTGTTATAGAGACAGGGCTTAGGTCTGTCAGGTGGAACAAAGGATTTCTTCTACAAAGGCTAGAGTTACATGTAAGGAACCCTTGATTGTTTTGAAAAATAAAATCTCACATAGCTTCTGCCTAAAAACCTGGTAGTCTTTGAAAGATCTGTCATCTTGGCTCAGAATTATACCAGTGACTGTTTAAATTGCATTAAAGAATTGCTTCCACATATGCAAGTTGGTTGACTGTTGGCACACTTAGACAAGGCAGGTTTGGGATAATTGGAAAGTACATTATTGATCCAAGATACAAAGATGTGTTGATTAACTTTCAAAGATCACCAAGCAGGGAAACTTTGACATTGTATACATCCTGCCTCAATACAGTCTGCCCTTCTTTTTCACTGTATTATTTCCTACTGAGAATTTGTTGACTGAAATATTCTCAGGGTGGAAGGCCACTTTCTGAAGAGCAGGTTGTTAATGGTTGATTTTTACCTTGGAGACAGAGATATAGATGTGATGGTTGATCTCTTAAATTCACAAGTAAAGGGTGATTTTCCTAAACACTGTGCATTGATAATTCACCTAACCTAGGTCTCCTTTTTCTTTCACTGTATGGTCTCTTCTAAAGAAATATGTTGACAGAGATATTCTAAGGATGAAACAGGCCACTTTCTGAAGGGCAGGTTTTTGATGATTGGATTTTACCTTGGAGACATAGATACAGGTATGTTGATTGGCCTCTAACAAATTCACAAGGAAAAGTGATTTATCAACACTGTGCACAGGAAATTTACACAACAGTCTGTCTCCTCTTTGCTATATGGTACCCTATTGAGAATTTTGCCTGGCTGAGGTACATTCAAAGGTAAAAGGCTGGTTTTAAGGAGAGCAGAGGTTGTGTATTCAAAGAAACATTGTTGCAATCCATCCAAATCACATTGTTTATCTGTCCAAGCAGCATATTGACATAGTTTGACTCCAGCAAGGCATTTTTACACACAGTGAAGGCAGTTTACCTGTTCCAAAGCATATTCAGGTCAAAATGCCTCCAAGGCAAGACAGCAGGAGCGGGCCACATAAAAGATATGAGCCCATCTCTACAGAAGAGATTAATGCTCATCCATCTGTACTTTTCAACTTCCATGAAGTAGGCTGCCTTGATTTCTGCCAGAAGATAGAAGAAGTCAAGAGTTTTTCGCCATTAACACACTTGTGCGCCCTGAGATTCAAAGAAAAACACTTCCAAGTGGTGGATCTTGATTTCAAAATTTCTCCAAGGTATGTGTCCAAAGCCACCAAGATCCCGTATCATGGCGAAAAATGGTTTAAACAAGCTCATCTTGATTTAGAGGATTACAAACCTTTCATCAAGCCTGAACATAGAGAGGCTGTCACTGCTATTTTCCCTTTTTCATATCTCCTTGACAGCTATGCTCCGCTTATGAAAGCCATAATGAAATATTTCACTTGTGAAGGGAGGTTTAATCGAATTTATGCCTACCATGTCCGTTTATTGATGCATTTTACCAGAAGCAAGCAACTGAACCTCCCTTACTTTTTGTTCAAGAGCATAGAGAAAATGGCATCCACTGTCCAAAAGAAGGCCCCACCTCAGCAAATCCCTTCTCTTTTTCATCATTCTTTGATCAAGATTATCTTCCTATACCAGCTAGAGAAGAAAGAGGTTTTATGGGATTTATTCATCAGCCATCCAGATTTTTCCACTGTTCCTCCTGCCCATATTTCTCCTACTCAGCCTGTCCATCGCCCAGTGCCTTTGTCCAGTAGGCCTACTTCTAGAAGGCTCAGAATGACTGCTGGACAGCCAAGTCAACAGGAGGCAGGAGAGGGTAGTAGACAGCAGTAGATAGATGATGAGGGACAGCAACAGATAGATGATGAAGGATAGCAGGTCCATGATGAGGAACAGCAGCAGGTCCATGATGAAGGACAACAGGTACAAATTGAGGGACAGCAGCAGACAACAGTTGAGGAACAGCATGTTAGGCAGGAAGTTGAGTTACCTCTTGAGCCACAAATTGGACAAGACATTGATGAAGAGCAGCAAACTAATGTTGGCGAACAGGGGCAGCCAAGCGAACAACAAGGAGAAGATATCCAGCAGCCTCAAGAAGAGTAGCCAATTCAAAAGGATGTCAAAGGTAAATCAATTGTTACTCCTCCTCTCAAAGTAACAAAGCTCAGCACAGCAAGGAAAAGAGAGACTAAAGCTACCACCCTAACAGTGACAAAGATTGTTCCTAGCAAGAGGAAATTGCCCAAAAAGACACCTTCTAGCATACCAAGGAGGAAAAGCGCCAGATTGGCTTTCAAAGGTAAAAGCAAAGTTGGGGAAAGTACAAAGCATGGAGGTGAATTAGCTATTATCCCTATCCAAAGCGATGATAGTGACAATGAGGCCCGCCTTCTTGAAAATCTCTTAATCCATAAGGAAGGGAAAATTGAGGCATTAGAGCAAGATCTTCAAAGGGCAAGGAATTTCAATCATTTCTTAGAGATTGAAAACAAACAAATGAATGTGCACACAGCTGTTCATGAGGCACGAGCGATTAAGTATAAGAAAGAGGCAGTCAAGGCGCAAGCAAGAATTGAAGAGCTCATTGGTGAGTTTGATGATGAAGAGGAGGAAGACCAGCCTAGGCGGAAGAGGCCTAGGACCATCGGGCTTAAAAGAGCCTTGGAAAAGCAGAGAGCAGAAGAGCAAGCCCAGCTCCAAGCCTTTCCTCTCACTGCACTCCTTGAGCAGAAAATTGAGGAAAACAAAGAGGCTTGGCTTGAAAGAGCTAACAAACATTTGGAAATGAAGCTTGAGAGGGTGAATAGAGATTTAGAGCTGCAGAGGAAGAGGACACATCACTTCCAAAAGCTGAATCAGTTTGCCCGGCGCAAACTAAAGGCAGCTCAGGAGAAATTGAAGAAGGCAAAGGGGAAGCACCTAGCACGGAAAGAAGGGAAAAGCATATCAGCCCTTGATATTTTGGCCTCAGCTTCGGAGCATGCTGCTATGGACCCTTGAGGGTCATGCATGCCAATTTTGGGCATATTTCGGAAACTTTTTGTTTTTTGGCATTTTTTGGGTTTTTGGTCGAAAACTCATAATTTCGCCATTTCAGTTTGATGAGTTTTCAAGGGAGGAGGATGATACCGATGGATGCCATAATTCTATGAGCAGGTCTCCAACGATTTTCAGGGCATTCGGAGATCATTCGCCCCCTCAAATTGGCGAAAAATGCCCTCTTTTTGCACATTCTGCCCGCCATATCAACAGTCTGCTATTTCCTGGTTTTTTACACACAGGTACAGTTTTGGATGACTTCCATGCCTCAGATTGGGATGATTTTAGTTGCGCCGGAAAGTAGACATAGAGATATTTCCAACGAGCTATCATGAGCCTCGTTTCGACATCGGGAAGGCTGCCATTTGCCTCCAGCAAGTCAGGGGACCTTTTTCAGACATAAATATGAAGTATTTTTGTAATTTTTGAACCTCAAAAATCTGCTTTTCCCAAATGTGCGTTAAGCTATTTTTATACTTGGGAAATGATGTAAAGTCAATATAATTTCTGTTTTTAGCAGTTTTTTAGATATTTTATGGGATATTTTGTGGCTTGGGCTTTGCAAAGCCTCAAGGACAAGTTTAGATATTTTGACTTGGCCAATGGGATAGCTAGTTGCTCCATGAGGTTTTCCTTCCTCAAGCCTATTTATTCCATGGGTTTCATTGTAAATCAGAGGCTAAACTTGAGAGAAGAATTAATACATTGGTCATATGAGCTTTGAAGAATACACTTGTGTTATGATTTTTGGACTGCCTCTTGGATGCTTTTGAGGAATGATGAAGGATTGTTGATGGATTCCATGACAAGGTAGAATGGTATAGTTTTTCTTGCTTTGTTGTTGTCTTCTAGTTTTCATCCATAATACATGCTTCTTGCTGCTATAGATCAGTAGAGATTCGTTTTGAGATATGCCCATGGAGGCACCTCAAAATTCCCGAATCTTCATAGCTTGATGTTTTTTTCTTCCTTAGTTATGCTAAAGAATTCTTAACTACTCTTTAGTAACTGAAGGATAATGTTTGCTAGTTTTATTCACAAGTTCTATGTATGTTGAGTAGAATGTATGGTGTGCCCTGCCTACCTATAAGCTGTCCATAGTTCTGTCCATAAAACTTTCTCTTTGACTGATTTGTTGATCATCTTGTTGAACCAAGGAGGCCTAGTCCCGATCTAGCCCTTTGCCTAAAACTATGAAAGCTTGTTTGTCAAAGTGCCCAATGACTTAGAGACTATGTTTAGGCATTCCGACGTAGTTTATGAGTTGTTAGTTTGTCTTATGTGTTTTCCCCAAAGTCTGATAGCCATTTCCCGAAGTTAGAGGGTCTTATACCTCTATGTATGGCTGGAATGTTTGATTTCTATGTCTTAATTAGCTCATAGTTACATTTAACATGATTAATGGCTTGCTATAACATGTTTATGTCTGCTATCAACTAGTTACACTTGAAATCCCTTGTCTTTCACAAGTTTGTTGTCCATTTAATCCATTTTGCCCAAAGATCCCTTCTACCGTGAATCAAATCGGCCCTACAACAACCTTGCATCATCATCTCATAGCTTCCTTGACCTGTTTGACCCCATAGCCCAATTTATCTACATCTTGTTACCCAGTTTATGTCTTTGATCAGTTTTATCCCTCACGAACTTAAAAAACCCCAAAAAATAAAAAACTCACTTCATAACTAGCCTAATATCAGAACACCATAAGCAAACACACCGATATCTTTTACATATATAGAGAGAGCCCTCTCTGAGTCCAGGAAGGCTAGGTCCTCGGGCTCCAAAGCTTGGTTTGATGTTACATCGTCATTTGGCTTACCAATCGGCCAAATCACGGGACCCTAACATTGATCATGGTGGCTAGATGAACTAGATTGATCGAACTCAACTTCCACTCCACAATATTGTTTCATGTGTCCATCATCGGCATTTTCTGTGCAAAAATGGTGTCCATATGCCCACACAGATGGAAATAAATGCACCTATAAAAAAGTTAAAAAATCATAGTGTCATGTGTCTTATAATAACCCAACAGTTTTATTATTAAATATAGATGTAATTACATTTGAAAGGTGCATTATTAAGTTTCAAATGTACATATAAATTAAATATATTGTTACCGAGTTGCTACATCCAATCCCTATGTTTAGCACATCCTCTTCATCACGCGGGTAATAACCGGTTGCACCGTATTTATCTCTGACTTGGTAAGCAACCCAACTGCTGGGGCATATTTTTGGCATATTTTATTTTAAATGATCGGGATAAGGCACACTTCTACAATTCAACCGTCTGAATTCTTTCCTGTCACTATCCTATTTCATCCTCTTTTGTTCGTACAATGCGACCCATGGTTGTGTTGCTTTGGAATTGTAAAGAACGAATTTATTGATTGTTTCAATTTCTGTGTTCGCTGATGAAATAAAACTGAAATTATATAGCACATAGAGATAAAAATATACATTATATCAAAGTTCAACATGAATATTTACTTTGTGTAAATTTGAAAAATTATAAGTCGCTTACTCTTTATCAAGCGCTTTTTTCCATTTGTTTGGAGAAACTCCCCTTCTCTTTTGTCTTCATCCCTTTCATCGCCCCAAATCACCGCACCTGGTCTGTTGTCGATATGCTTGATGTACTCACTATCATAATATAAAGATTCATACAATATGTACCCCTCTACCATAGACCCCTTGGGTTTTTCCATTTATCGAACAAACCCTTCAATTTCTTCATGTACCTCTCTAAGAAGAACATCCAATGACAAGAAACCACCCCAACTAATTCAACCTCATCAACTAGGTAGAGTAGAAGATGAACCTGCAAGTCCATGAAACTTGTTGGTAGTTCCTTTTCAAACATACAAAAAAACTCAACTATCTCTTGATGCCACCGTGGAATGCTAGCTACACGAATCTCCTTTGACATGATCCAAGGTAAAAATGCAGATAATTTAGATACGACACGTGCTAGGTCTTGATGGAATACATGTTTCACACACCCACACGCGAACAAAGGATAATGACATTGCAAAGTTATAACACGTGCAATAATATACAAAATTAGTTATGTGCATGGGATAAAAGTTATTAATATAAAAAATAATAAAATCATGATTTTGAAATTATACATACTCTTAGAAGATTCAAATGGTCATGTGATTTAAACCTCGACAAATGGTCATCCATGGTGAAGCATCACCATAGTGAATACCCGTATGAAGATGACACCCTCACACCCATTATAAATTCCTTTGCCAAAGAAAGATCATCTTTTTTTTTTAAAAATCCATGGAACATCACTTTCTTTGAAATACCATAAATTAGAGGGACTAGTTCCTGCCTTTGATCCTGCACTTTCTAATCATCTTGGCCAATGTTTCCTTTTAGTTTTTGAAGTAATAAGATATTTCCTAACAACCAATGTGTCTATTTGTTTTGATGATATGTTCCTCCATAAATAATATGAAACATTTTTAAATATATGTATGGGATCTAATAAGTGCGTAATCTTAAGATGCTCCCAATATGAGAGGTGAAAAAAGATAGATTTCCTTTTCATCCCAATGTGCCATTTCTCAACATAGGTGTCGAAGAATTCTGGATCATCGAACATAGGATCCCCATTTGAATCGAACATTTCTATGAAATCCTTCTCCTTCACTCTCTCATATGCTCTAAGCCATTCAATTGTTGTCGTTATTGGAGGCCTTTGGGTTTGCTCTCATTTACCATTGAAAGCAAATGCTGCTCTTCTTTAAGGGTGTTCTTCTGGGAGGAATACCATGGAGTAGTCATACACTAGCTTTCGTGGGTCGTTGGACCATATAGCTTTCACAGAAGGTCCACCACATTTACATCTAAAATACCCTTTTGTTACAAGACCTGCGAGATTATTGTATACAATTTATATGCATGGCACGTTAAAGAATATCATGAAGATCAGAACAATTACAACAAATTAAATAACTAATATTCGAAATAATATTGTTACCTATATAAAAATATCAATAAACATGTAATTTACTAGAGAAAACTCCTAAGCCTGGATAATCATGTGTCATGTAAGCACATATTCCATACAACGTAAAACTCCTCTCTACTTCCATGGGTCTTGATACATCATATACATTTATCCCATCCCATAATTCCTTAAATTCATCTACCAGTGGTAGTAAGAAAACATCCATATTCTTCACTTGTCTTCTACCCGGGACTATGAGAGCCAACATAAGATGTTCATTCTTCATGGACAACCATGGGGGGATATTGTTATTGATCACTACTACAGGCCAAACATAATAGTTGGTGTTCTGGAGGGAATATGGGTTAACTCCATCCATGGGTATGCTGAGTCGTAGACTTTGTACTTCATCCTTGAATTTTTCTAGCCATGTATCCTCTATATGCTTCATGGCTATTGAATCAGTTGGGATTCACAAAAATCCCAACTCAATTCTGTGTGATGCATGCCATCCTTGCAACATAGCTAATTCTTTGCAACGAAAGAACCTTTGAATCCATGGGATTATAGGCATGTGCCTCAATATCTTAAAAGGAGGGCCACATTATTTGCCCTTCTTTTTTTATTTATCATACCTGTCATGCCCATATTTCAGACATATCTCTTTGTCTGCATATTCTCCTCTATATATAATACAATCATTTGGACATGCATGATATGATATGTACTCAACACCCAAAATTTTCAATAATTTCTTTGCCTCTTCGCAGCTATCGAGTAAGACATTATCACTCGGAAGAAACTTATCTTTGAGTATCCTGTAGTTGGTGAACATGGAAAAAATTAAATGTAAATTAATGCCGATATAATTATTAACATTGATAAAATTAACCATTTGTATTTTTCATTGTGTGATTATATTTCTCAAATTTATATAAGGGAGGACTTTATGGTAACTTACCTCAGAATTTACGAGAAACATGCATTCACCAAGCCAAACTTTGCTTTCAAGTTGTACAGTAACATCATTGTCCCCAACTGGGTATACTTTGACTGACCACCATGTCCAAAGAGAGGGGTGGTGGAAGCAAATTTCAGGCTTTCAAAAAAGGTGTTAGCGATATGAGCATCATCCCCTAGTTGATCATCATTTTGGAATGCATCTAACAACATTGTCTCCATGGTAGTCGTATACCTTAAGTAATCATCCATACCAACCTCTATTTGATTTCCTCCATTGCCAAATTGCGAAGAACTACTATTTCTATAGTCATTCCGAATTGGTCAATTTGGACGTAGCAGGAATTGAATCGGTGGTGGATTCAACGATTCTTGGTATCCTTCCTCTTCGATTTTTTCTCTTAATTCAACCTTCTCTCGATTTTAGATTTTCGTGGGGTATAACGGAAGATGGTAGGTAGGTTGCTCGTCATCACTAGAATCCTAATAATTTCAAAAAATATATTTGAACATGATTAGTACAAAATATATGATATCAATTAGTAAGAACGTTGAAAATGCATGATTAATTTGTTTGATGTTGAAATAATTATATTAATATACAAAATAATTATTATTACCATCATTGTCCCGGGATTGTGGTTAGAAGATGCAATATTGTTACAATTGGCACGGTTAAGTGGCTATCCATTTTCATCTACCAAATGCGCCTTGCGGTATGCTGCTCCTGATAAGAGCTTCCGACGTTTTAGAGATGTTTGAATATTTTGTGCATCCAAACTCAATTCTGAATCTGCATGAACCTGCAAATTTGTATACATTAAAAAATTTATCAAGCTTATTGACATGGATAAAAAACATAAATTCAATTAGTTAATGAAAATATAAATAAAATCTAAAGTAAATATTATGTCTCAACACTACAAGGAAAAGACCCTCTAGCGGATTTTTTTGAGGAACCCCATATAAAAATAACCCAGACATCTGTTTCTAGTGGAGGTTGGTGGGTGGAGGTTTTTGCGGATGTATTTCGTCTGGTGCTCTTATCATCATAAAACACACCGGTGCGTTCAACACGAGAAAGCACTGGTGCGGTTAAAACATTGGCACACTGGACACCATGCACTCTATACACACCTGCCCAGTGCATTGTATTTCTGTAGCGCATCGGTACTTTACATAACTTCCGCACCGGTGCCTCATAAAAAGAACGCGAAAATCAAAACCGCCTGAGTCGCCCTTAAACGCACCGAGTCACCAATGCATCGGGTCGCCCTGAAATCCCCGTGCACCAGCACAGGGTTAAATAAATAAAAAATGATGGCCAAAAAACTGCACAAAACATAGGCACACCGGACACTGTGCGCTCCTAACACACCCACCCAGTGTGTCATATTACTATAGAGCACCGGTGCCTTACAGCTCTTCTGCACCGGTGCTTCAGAAAATTCACGCAAAAACATAAACCACTCGGTGTGGAATAAATAAAATGCACCGGGGCACCCATAAACCCCGCGCACCAGTAGAGGGTTAAACAAAAAAAATTACAGCCAAAAAACCTCACAAAAAATTGGCACATCGAAAATCGTGCACTCCATAAACACCCGCCCGGTGTGTTATATTAAGGAACTGCACTGGTGCGTGACAAATAATTAGCACCAGTGCCTCATAAAAAATGTGCGAAAAGAGAAACCGCCCAGGGCGGAATGATGAAAATGCACCGGGGAACCCATAAACCCCGTGCACCAGAACAGGGTTAAATAAAAAAAAATTATGGCCAAAGAACCACACAAAACATTGGCTCATTGGACATCGTGCCCGGTGCGTAGTATTACTGTAGAGCACTGGTGCATTACAACTATGCCACACCGGTGCCTCATAAAATCTCACGAAAATAGAAACCACCTGGGGTGGCATAGTGCAAACGCACCGGTACGCCCATAAAAACCCCGCGCACTAGAACAGGGTTAAATAAAAAAAATTACGGCCAAAAAACCACATTTTTCACTTTTTTCAGTGCTACAGAGCTCTCAAGAACCGGTGCAAGTTATCCTTGTTTGAGCCGCCCTCACATCGGTGCTCCCATTGCACTCATTGCATGCACTGCTACTATGCATTGCCCACTAATCTCCAGCTTGAATTTTGTAAAACGGTGGACAAATTTTCTTTTGCAAATTCTACGGCCAATATGTCTCCTTGATGGGTAGATGTACAGGTATTTTTCTTTTTTTTCCATAATTAAGCCTTTTAGCGGATTAGAATTTCAAAAAACCTTAAAATTAACCATTAATTTTTTTATTTTTTTTTTTGGTCACATAGTGCGCTTGAGCTATTCAGCTCGGATCGGTTTGCGGTGCTACTTGTAAATTTACAGGCCACGCCGCAACCGGTGCTAACAGTATCCGCAACAGTTCCGGGGCGGTATCGTTAGGTGCACCGTGTTATTTTAAAAATTTTAAAAAGTGCGGTGCGGTCGTTTACCAGGCCGCATCGTTGAGAATGTGGGATCACGGAAACTCGGTGCATTGACGAAATTATCTGCCCCATGACACGTAATGTTGCCAATGCACCGCATACCGCAATTCAACATTGTCAACAGTTTGGCTTAGTAAACAAGTGCTAAGGGTATCTGCACCGATTCTGGGGCGGTACCAAAGGCGCACTGTGCTATTTTAATTTTTTTAAAAGGAGCGATGCGATCGGTTACCTGGCCACACCGTTGACCTAGTTGAATAGTGGTGATGCGGTGCGTTGACCAAAATAACTGCCCTGGGATGACTATTTTTTTCAGTGCACGACTTACCGTATTTTGCCTGCATCAACGGTGCGAACTTTTAAAATAACGCACCGACGACTATGTACGATGTCAGGAGGGCGGTGCGCTGACTTAGCGATACACCTCGGGGCATATAGTGTAGTCAGTGAACCACCCTCCTGACACCGCACGTAGTCAACGGTGCGCTAAAAACATTTTCTGGAGCACCGCCCCCGGTGTGCTGAATATGATTAGGTGCACTGTCTCCGGTGCGCTCTGTTGAAAGACGCACCGGGACCGGTGCGTGACTATGTTTTTGGCACACCGACTGTTGTTTTATTTATTTTTCAAAAAATATTTATATACATATAATTCTAAATACATGTCTCATTTAATAAAAAAGTTGTGTTTAATATGTCAACCATTCAGAGACGTGAAATGAGAGAAGAGTGACAACAACAACAATAACAGGCAGAACAATATAACATGGTTCACCTGTGGGAGGCACGAGAGAGGGAGAGAGATGTGTACCCTCGCCCTATTACAACAGTGACGCAGGGCTCCTAAGGTAGGTAGGCCTCCTCAAGTTCTATGAGGAGGCTACTTCCCTAAAGTCCCATAGTTTGTTTTTGAGACATCTTATCCGAAGGTGGAATGCCCAACAACAGGCTTTTTGGGTTGGTATCAACCAGTGGTACATGCCCACTAAGGAGGATATATATTTTATAACAGGGCTATCAAGGAGAGGGGTGGATTTTCCCTCGTTCCCCAAGGTTCCAGCTGGCTGTGTAGCAGGGAATCAGTTAGTTTACTCCCAAAGATACATTGGAGGTCTAGTGTCTCTCACTTATCATTTCGACCATTTCGCACAACACCAGTGACAGGAAACGCATTAGTTTCTCGCTTTTATATTATGCTGATTCTTTTGTACAGCAGCCACGACTTGTCAGGTGATCTGCCATTTTTTTGTGGCAGCTTTGTACAACATTAGATAGATGTCGTGCTCATGCACAAGGGAGGGTTAGCTTCCCTTTTTCTTCAGAGCTTTTTGGTTTATTTTTTGAGAGGTTTCCAAAGACGAGGCCTAGTTTTCTTTGGCAGCCTCATAGGCTAATTACTAAGGCACGTATGCACATGTGGGGGCAGATGATTCCCAAGAGGGAGGAGTCTCTATTTCCAGCGAGGATATCAGATGATGCATTGGAGTTTCTAGCCAGTGTTGATGAGCATCCCTTCATTATGGTCCCATGGCCTTATGTGGGGTTGGATTGGCGAGTGTGTGCCATCATCCTCTTCACAGCTAATGAGCTGCTAGATGATAGAGGTAATATTATTGTTTTATTTAAATTTATTCTAACATGTTATTTAACTTGTTTTTGTTAAATTGTGTAATGAAATTGTCTAATTATTGTTGTGTACTTGTATATATTTTGCATACATTGACTCTTTTAATGGCGAGGAGATGCTGGCACCACCACATGATCCAGGTGTGGATCCTGATGACAATGAGGGCATGCCAGATGCCGAGGATCATCAGGAGGCCGATGCAGAGAGACTTGTTGCTGTTGGTGCATCAGTGCGCGATCGACTTAATGATGCTAGATAGAGGATGGAGTTGGGCGACCAAATCAGTGCATTGATTGTTGAGGCAGGCATCAAGCCTGCTCATTACAGAGAGATAGAGGCCGATGATAGGCTATTACAGATGTGGAGAGGCATGCCGCGTGACATGTACAACTTGATGCGGCATGTCGTAGGAGTTACGACAACTTTTACGCGACTGAAAAGGAATGTTGCACGTTATGATCGAGCCGTAGCACGTGATGGACAGTCTGTGAGGCACAACGTACCATCATCTCATGAGTTCACCTCGCGCCGTGCCAGATGGGCATGAGCCTCCACTAGCATCTAGCAGCAGTCATCATGGAGATGAGGCTGGACCATCGGCCACGTCCAGTCAGCAGCATGCAGCACCCATGAGTACTCATGATCATGAGCAGGCACTATTGACTCATGAGCAAACCTCCACTAGTACTGATATTGATGTTGAACTACCACCAGCTGATCCATGACATTTATATTACAGTTTTATATTTTTAACATTATTCAGTTATATATATATATATATGGTCCATGTATTTTATGTTCATGTTGCAATTGTACTTAATTTACATGTCGGTGATCATCATGATGTGTATGTTGTTAGGTCATGTTATATATGTTCATTTAATTTGCAGCTTGCAGATAGATGTGTATGTGATAGCATGAGTTATTTGACATGAGATGTATATTTGATTTTTGTGTTGTGATGATGTTAATATATAATGTTAATTGTGTTTTGTTAGATGATCATGATCAAGATGATGCAGTTAGCGATTCTGAATGTGTTTTTAGTCAAATATGATTTTTGTACGATGGTTATCATGAACGTGATTTTTATTAATTAATTTAATACTAAATGATCATGATATTGTAAAATTTTAATATTTGTAATTCTAATTGTATGTAAAATTCTAAAACTGTAATTGTAATGGTATTTATGTAAACTTGTAAAATTGTAATTGTAATTGTAGTTTTTTAATTTGTAAAATTGTAATTGTATATATGTAAAATTCTAAAATTGTAATTGTAATTGTAATTGTACGTGAAATTGTGAAATTGTAATTATAATTGTAATTGTATGTAAAATATTTGTAAAATTTTAATTGTATTAATGTGAAATGAATTTATTAAAATTTTTAAATTTGTAAATTTGTAAATTTTAAATAATTGTAAAATAATAAATCTAGAATAATATGATTTATTGTAACATAATAAAGTTTAGAAAATAATGCAAATAAATTCCTGTACTTTAGAATTATCATTATTTTATTATGATCTTAGATACAAAAAAATAATTAATTTATATAGTACGCCATTGTTTTTGAGATCAACATAATTGCAAATCATCAAGTGAATTATTGATTTTAACATTAACACAATGCAAATTACCAATTAATTCAAAATACATATTATAATGTTTCAAAAACCCCATCTTAAAAAGTATAAATATTGATGAAATAACACATGTACCATATCACTCTCGGTTCTCATGATCATCCTCATTATCTTCTACCTTGCATGGCATGATAACACTATTGTTCTCAAACCTATGTTTTGATCTAGGGTCATGTGTCAATACGAACCACCAATCCCTATCCAACACATCTGGGTAAAAACACCTGGTTGCAGTGTTTAAAGAAAACATAGGGCTCCTTAGCTTCATCCCACATCTTTCTAGAGTTGATACATATCATCCTACTATCGCGATCTTCCTTTACATTATTCTGATCAAAGGTGTCCCACCACTTGCACCTAAAAATAACACATTGGAAAGAAGAAAAATCCACTTTAATGATCTCTTGTATCTTTCCGACGTAACCTAACGTCCCTCGTACTAGGTTTTTATCACAGTGGCTAGATCGACTAGATTGATCGAACTCGACTTCCACTCCACAGTCCTGTGTGATGTTTCCAGCATCGACATTTTCTGTGCGAAAATGGTGTCCATATGCCCACATAGATGGGAAAAAATGCACCTATTATAAAAAAGTTTAAAAAATCATAGTGTCATGTGTCTTATAAATAATAATCCAACAGTTAAAATATGAAATGTAGATGCCTTAATATAATTTTCAAATTTACATATAAATTAAAAATATTATTACCGAGTTGCTGCACCCAATCCCTACGTTTAGCGCATCCTCTTCAGCACGCGGGTAATGACCGGTAGCACCATATTTATCTCTGACTTGGTTAGCAACCCAACTTTTGGGGCATATTTTTGGCATATTTTCTTTTAAATGATCGGGATAAGGCACACTTCTACCATTAAACCGTATAAATTATTTCCTGTCACTATAACATTTCATCCTCTTTTGTTCGTACAATGCGACCCACGGTTGTGTCGCTTCAGAATTGTAAAGAACGAATTTATTGACTGCTTCAATTTCTGCATTCACTGATGAAATCAAAGCAACATTATATAGTACTTAGAGATCAAAATATACATTATATCGAAGTTGAACATGAATATTAATTACTTTTTGTAAATTTGAAAAATTATAAGTCGCTTACTCTTTATCAAGCGCTTTTTTCCACTCATTTAGAGCAACTCTCCTTCTCTTTTGTCTTCATCCCTTTCATTGTCCCAAATCACTGCACCTGGTTGGTTGTCGATCTACTTGATGTACTCACTGGCATAATAGAAAGACTCATACGATATGTACCCCTCTTCCATAGACCCCTCGGGTTTTGCCCTTTGTTGAACAAAACCTTTCAATTTCTTCATGTACCTCTCTAAGAAGAACATCCAGTGGCAAGAAACCACCCCAACTAATTCAACCTCATCTACTCGGTGGATTAGAAGATCAACTTGTAAGTCCATGAAACTCGTCGGTAGTTCCTTCTCAAACATATAAACAATCTCAACTATCTCTTGACGCCACCGTGGAATGCTAGCCACAAGAATCTCCTTTGACGTGATCCAACGTACAAATGCAGATAGTTTAGATATGGCACATCCTAGGTCTTGAGGGAATTCATGTCTCACACACCCATGCACAAACAAAGGATAATGAAACTGCAAAGTTATAAACATGTGCAATAATATAAAAAATTAGTTATGTTTTATGATCCCCGCATATTTGGATAAAATTTATTATTAATATAACAAATAATAAAATCATATATGCTTTTCATGACATTAATATACGTATTCTTAGACGATTCATATGGTCATGCGATTTCAACCCTGAAAAATGGTCATCCACGGTGAAGTATCGCTGTAGCGAAGACTCGTATGAAGTTGGCACCCTCACACCCATTATAAATTCCTTTGCCAAAGAAATATCATCTTTTTTTAAAATCCATGGGACATCACCTTCTTTTAAAACCATGAATTAGAGGGACCAACACCTGCCTTTGATCCCGTACTTTCTAATCGTCTTGGCCAATGTTTCTTTTTAGTTTTTGAAGTAATAAGATCTTTCCTAACAACCAATGTGTCACTTTGTTTCAATGACATGTGCCTCCATAAATAAGATGAAACATTTTTAAATATATGCACGGGATCTAATAAGTGGGTAATCTTAAGATGCTCCCAATATGGGAGGTCATAAAAGATAGATTTCATTTTCATCCCAATGGGAAATTTCTCAACATAGGTGTTGAGGAAATTTGGATCATCGAACATAGGCTCCCCATTTGAATTGAACATTTATATGAACTCCTTCTCCTTCTCTCTCTCATATGCTCTAAGCCATTCATCTGGTGTCATTATTGGAGGCCTTTGGGTTCTCTCTCGTTTACCATTGAAAGCAGATGCTACTCTTCTGTAAAGGTGTTCTTCTGGTAGGAATACCCTAGAGCAATCATACACTGGCTTTCGTAGGTCCTTGGACCATCTAGCTTTCAGAGAAGGTCCAAAACATTTACATCCAAAATAACCTTTTGTTACAAGACCTGCGAGATTATATTTGTATACATTAATTAATATGCATGGAACATTAAAGAATATCATCATGAAGATCATAACAAATATTACAACGTCGTAAAATTAAATAACTAATATATGAAAGAATATTGTTACGTATATAAACAAATCAATAAATTAAACATGTAATTTACCAGAGAAAACTCCTATGACTGGATAATCATGTGTCTTGTAAACACATATGCCATACAACGTAAAACTCCTCTTCACTGTGATGGTTCTTGATACATCATATACATTTATCCCATCCCATAATTCCTTCAATTCATCTACCAGTGGTTGTAAGTAGACATCCATATTCTTCACTTGTCTTCTACCAGGGACTATGAGAGCCAACTTAAGATGTTCATTCTTCATGGAAAACCGTGGGGGGATATTGTTATTAATCACTACTATAGGCCAAATAGAATAGTTGGTGTTCTGGAGGGAATATGGGTTGACGCCATCCATGGCTATGCAGAGTCGTAGACTTCGTACTTCATTCTTGAATTTTTCGGGCCATGTATCCTCTATATGCTTCATGGCTATTGAATCAGTTGGGATTCACATAACTCCCAATTCACTTCTGTGTGAGGCATGCCATCCCTACAACATAGCTAATTCTTTGCAATGAAAGGGCCTTTGAATCCTTGGGATTATAGGCATGTGCCTCAATATCTTAAAAGGAGGACCAGTACGTGATTTACCCTTATTTTTTGATTTATCATACCTGTCATGCCCACATTTCAGACACATCTCTTTGTCTCCATATTATCC
Source organism: Pinus albicaulis (assembly GCA_034641835.2). Classification (NCBI taxonomy): domain Eukaryota; kingdom Viridiplantae; phylum Streptophyta; class Pinopsida; order Pinales; family Pinaceae; genus Pinus; species Pinus albicaulis. The sequence goes on from CM076575.1 coordinate 371,314,099, forward strand.
TCTATATAGAATACAATCATTTGGACATGCATGATATGATATGTACTCAACACCCAACATTTTCAACAATTTCTCGCAGCTATCGGGCAAGACATTATCACTCGGAAGAACCTTATCTTTGAATAACCTGTAGTTGGTGATCATGAAAAAATATATTAAAAAATGTACATTAATGTCAATATAATTATTAACGTTCATAAAATTTACCATTTGTAATGTTCATTGCAATGACGTACTGATTGTATTTAAAATTTATATAAGGGAGTACTTTATGGTAACTTACCTCAAAATTTCCGAGAAACATGCATTCGATAAGCCAAACTTTGCTTTCAAGTTATACAATAACATCGTTTTCCCTAACTAGGTATACTTTTATTGACTGCCAGGTCCAAAGAGGGGTGGTGGAATCAAATTTAAGGCTTTCGAAAAATGTGTCAGCAATATGAGCATCATCCCCTAGTTGATAATTATTTTGGAATGCATCTAACAACATTGTCTCCATGGCGGTCATATCCCTTAAGTAATCATCCATACCAACCTCTATTTGATTGCCTCCAATATTTCCAACTTGTGAAGAACTACTATTGCTATAGTCATTCCTAACTGGTGAATCTGGATGTAGCGGGAATTGAATCGGTGGTTGATTCAACCATTCTTGGTATCGTTCCTCTCCGATTTTTTCTCTTAATTCAGTGTTCTCTCGATTTGACATTGTCGTGGGGTGTAATGGAAGATGGTAGGTAGGTCGTTCATCATCACTAAAATCCTAATAATTAGTACAAAATATATGATATCAATTAGTAACCACATTGACAATATTGCATGATTATAAATTGGTTTGACGTTGAAATAATTACATATTAATCAATATATATACCAAATAATTATGATTATTACCATCATTGTCCCAGGATTGTGGCTAGAAGATGCAACATTTTTACAATTGGTAGGGTGAAGAGGTTGTCCATTTTCATCTACCAAATGCATCTTGCGGTATGCAACTCCTGATAAGTACTTCCGACGTTTTGGAGCAGTGCTTTGAATATTTTGTGCATCTGAACTCGATGTTGAATCTGCATGAACCTACAAATTTGTATACATTATAAATTTAATTAAGCTGTGCATGATTGAATGCATGGATAAAAAACATAAATTCAATTAGATAGTGAAAATAAAAATAAAATATGAAGTAAATATTATGTCTCGAGAAGGATAAGGAGAATTCCGCGATGGACTTTGAGAAATATTATGGAATGAGCTGGATATTGGATATAATTAAGATATTTTCTCCTTGCATTTGAGCAAAACAACAATAAATTTTAGTGCACACACCTAAATGTAATTTTGGTGCCTAATGTATAGATCACCGCACCAATGCGTTTTTGGTAATAGGCACCATTGCTGTTTTTTCCCTAGAAACACCGATGCAGTGCAATTAAGGGATGCATCGGTGACGAATAACCACAAATAAAAAAAGTGCAACTCTTTTTTTCTATAAGTGAAAAAAAGCGGAAAATTGAAAAATGGACGGAAAAATAATTTCGAAAATCTAATTTCTTCCAACATTTCTTTAAATACTAAACACTTTTCATTATTACACTATTTTTCAAAACTTTTCAGCTAGAGATTTGTAGGAGACATACCTGGAGCAAACAGAGCACGAGAACACGGTGGAGCAGGGAATACGTTTGAACATAAGTATTCAGACAATCAGAATTCCAAACCTCTCGTGATTCAAAACCTGTAGCATAGAATTTCAAACGATCTCGTGAATAAAGTTTATTGTTTTTTTTACTTCTTTCTGTAGTTTTTTTTATGCAGTAAAAGAAAAAAAATCAAAGTTTATTGTTTTTTTTACTTTTTTCTACAGTTTTTTTTTTGTTTTTTTTGTTTTGTTTTGTTTTTGTTTTTGTTTTTTTTTTTTATGAAGTAAAAGAACAAAATCAAAGTTTAATGTTTTTTTAAATTTTTCTGCAGTTTTTAGAAATAAAATTTAAAAAGATAAATCCATTTTTAGAAACAAACCCTAGATTCTTTTTGTTTCTGCCCTTTGTTCTCCCTCTTTCTGTGATTTCAGAATTAGGGATTTTCAATTTAAATTTATAGGGTTTGTATAGTCGTAAGACATACAACCCACGGGATGACTTGCATAGTCGGATCCCAATCCATGTCGACCCTTGCATGAATTAAAAAAAAAAAACAGATTTTTCTTTCGCGGTGCGCCCATAGTAACATACCGCACTGGTGCGCTCTGTAATACCAGCGCACCGCGCAAGTTCAGTGATAAATTTTATTTTATTTTATTTTTATTTTTTTATAATCAATGCTCCATATGTAAAATATGGCACCAATGTGCTATTTCATTATGGTGCACCGCGAATGTGCTGTTTCGCAAAAAAAAAAAACCATTTTAGAAAGAAATCCTACTTTCTTTTTTTTGTTTCTGCCCCTTCTTCTCCCTCTTTTTGTGATTTCAAAATTAGGGCTTTTCAATTTATATTTATAGGGTTTGTATTGCTAAATATAAGCCTAAGACATCCAACTCATGAGACAACTTGCATAGTCAGATCCCAATCCACGTCGGCCCTTGTGTAAATTAAAAAAAAAAAAAAAAACAATTTTTTTTCAGCGATGCACCCGGCTTACCTTAGCGCATCGGTGCACTCTATTATCATAGCGTATCACGAAAGTAATATGATAAGAAATTAAAAAAATAGAATATTTTTTCTCAGTACGATATTTGTGAAATATGCAGCTGATGCACTATTTCATTATGGCGCACCGCAAACATTCTGTTTCGCAAAAAAAAAATTACACTTTCAAAAAATACAAACCCTACATTCTTTTTGTTTCTGCCATTTCTTCTCCCTCTTTCTATGATTTTAGAATTAGGGCTTTTAAATTTAGATTTAGAGGGTTTTTATTGCTAAATATAGACCTAATACATCCAACCGACGGGATGATTTGCATAGTCGAATCCCAATCCATGTAGGCCCTTGCGTGAATTTAAAAAAAACATATTTTATTTTTTTATCGGTGCACCCGGCGTTACCTAGCATACCGGTACGGTTTATTGTACAAGCACACCGCGAAAGTAATGTGAAAAAATTAAAAAAACAATTTTTTTTTATTAGTGCGCCATATGTAAAATATGGCACCGGTTTATGCTACAAAAACTAACATTAGACGATTTTTATTATTTTATCATGGTTAATCGGTGCCATGGTTGACATGTAATGCATCGGTGCTCCTTGTTGACATACAACACCGTATGTTCTACTATTATGTTTTTGCGGTGCGTTTAGAAGACCCCAACGCACTGACGTCGGTGCGTACAGAATGAAAGGCGCACCGGTTTCTTGAGATTTATTTTTTACCTGAAAAGTTGACAGTTTATTTAAAAATATATTAATGAATGATATGGTACAGGTTTGAGATTGATAAAGAAATGACTAACAAGAGATCAAGTAACAAAAATACTGATAACACATCAAGAAAAGCAAAAAACCCAAGTTCTTTGGAAATTCTTTATAAAAAAAATATTTTTGAACTATATGTAAGTTTAACTAATATATTATTTTTTACTGTGTATCATGCAGAGCCACAAAATGACGAAGCTCGATAAGATTATGTATGATCTAGGACCAGAAGAGTGTAAAATTTTGATGGAAAAATTGCAAAAGGATGAATCAGGTGAATGAAAAAATACTATCGATCCAATATGAGTTTATTTTTTTAATTATCATTAATAATATATTTAAAATTATTACATAAAATGTGTCAAACAATCTACTAATTCACGTCTGTTTAATGTTCTACAGGGACCAAAAACTCAAAAAAGGAATGTTTTTCTAAGAAAAGAAAAAAAATAGAACATGCAAATGAAAATAAATTGCTCCTTAGCTCATCTAGAGTGGTGCTAGAGGTTAATGAAAGGGGGAAAAACGTTTACAAAAATTTGAGGCATCTAGTGGAATGAATTTATAGACGTTATTTCCACTTACAATACAAAAACCAATCCATTGATTCCAAGAACCAAATTTTATGTAAACTACAGGAAGATTTTCCGGAGAATTGGTCAATGAGACATGTTAGACTTTTAATAACAAAAATGTACAAAAAAGAAGAAGGAATGAAAAAGTAATATTCCTTTAAATGTTTGTCTAGAATTATTTATAAATATCACTTTTGCTATATTTACTTTTCATATATCAATATAAAAATTAAATAGTTTATTAATGTCGTGTTACATTTTCAGGAAGATTATGAAAATCTCAAAAGATGAACGAGCTGCTATTAGAGATATGCTAGTAGGAATGTCCAAAAAGGTGCACAAGGAGATGGTCAAAGAAATGGACAAAATTGCATCGCAGGAGGAGCCATCTCAACAACAACGTGCTTCAAATGTAATATGTAATCATTGATTTTTTCGATCATTAGGTACAACATATAAACAATTTAGCATTAAATATTAATTTTCAAGTATTTTCTTGTAGAAAAGAAAATAAAATGGAACCCATTCAACATATAAAACAGGACGACAAGGAAGAAAATGGTTGATATCTAAGTTTGTGAGTAATTGTTACTTCCTTATAACAACGTCTTAACTAGATTTCATTTTTGTATTTTTAAGTTGTTTTACAAAAATCATCATTGAATGTCTTCAAACAGGTGCTAAGATACAAAGAAGAACCATCAGAGGAATTGAATGAAATTGGGTTAAATATGGGTTGTGAGTTTATGTTGGCATATCAGAAATTAATTGTGGAATTTGTAAGCATCTATCGATCTTGTTTTAATTAGCTCCATCTATAATTAATATAATAACAAAAAATCTTTTATATTAAATATATGATTTGTTATAGTGTATAAAACTTGCAGGAAACAAAGTATGGAACTGCGCCACCAGATGAAATTTTGAAAGTTGGCATGGACATACATGATTTTTAAAGAATGTGTGTAGTTTATGAGTCAATTGTTGCTATGGTACATAATTTTTCTTTTCGATTTAAATTGATGTATATTATTTAATTTTGAAATTTTCATCATTCTCACCAATGTATATACACTCATTTCAGTTTATTTTTATGTTTGTAGATGGAAGGTGAAGAAGAAGAAAACAATCAACACCGTGAACAAAACATTCTTGAAAATAACCCAAGTCATGTAAGTAGCTCTAGTAGAAGTGACAACAATTCAAGCGAAGAATTATGATCACTATGTTTGGATATCAAAGTAAGGCATTGTATTTTTTGAAATATGTTTGTGAAATCAGACATTTTTTTTAATGTAATGGACATAGTGTCCCAATTGAAAGACAAAGGGATACCAATAACTGTCCCATTTTGTATGACAAAGATTATCTTATTCTTATTCATATATATATATATATATATATATATATATATATATATATATATATATAATATGTTTTAATTTATTCTATTTCATTCTCCATTGTCGTTATCAAATGCACTAATAAAAATTTAATTCCTATGAATATTGTTATAAGATATATATGTGTCGACTTTTGATAAATAAATAATTTTAAAAAACCACAATAATTATGATATGATATAACAAATTAATCCAAAAGTCACATTCAAATGCATTAATAAAAATTTAATTAATATGAATATTGTTATAAGATGTGTCGACGTTTGATGAATAATGAATTTAAAGAAATCAAAATAATTTCACTGTCACAGGTCGATGTTTCTAAAAAATACAAAGTGAAAACCGGTGCATGTCAGTTACTGTACACCGGTGCGTTTGTATTGTTAAATGAACCAGCGCATTTATACGACCTATGGGCACCGCACAAATAACAAAACCAATTAAAAATATCGGTGCATTTGTGTGGTACGGTGCCTTGGTGCATTTATGTGTCTATTTGCACCGGTGTCGTTTTACGACCTATGGCCACCGCATGAATACCGATACCAATTATAAATCTCGGTGCATTTGTGTGGTACTGCGCATCGGGGCATTTATTTTTCTATTAGCCCGGTGCATTTGTACGACCTATGGGCACCGCACGAATACCGATAAAAATTATAAATCTTGGTGCATTTGTTTGATACTACGCACCGGTGCGTTTCGAAAAGTCTATGCGCCGGGGCGTTTATAGGACCTATGGGCACCGCACAAATCCCAAGACCAATTGGAACAACCCTGTGCATTGTATCGCCAATACTACGCCCGGTGTGGTTTTATACCTTAATGGCTCGGTGCATTCTCCTTAGACCGCCCTGGGGCGCCTTCTACATGTACGCACTGGTGCATTAAAGATAGAGTTGAGTACCGCTGAAAAAACATCCATAATAACCTCCGATCGTCGACTTGTTTTTAGTCGTGTTGAATTTTTGTTAAAAGCTCTGCCAAAACCTTCGTAACCATAAACAGATGTTGTAGCAAATGCTTTTTTGATAATTTTGGCCAATTTTATAACACTAAAAACCTCCTTTATAACCTCCGCTAGAGGGTATTTTCCTTGTAGTGCGAGATGGATAGGGAGAAATCCGCGATGGACTTTGAGAAATATTATGGAATGAGATAGATTTTGAAGAATTTTCCATTCGATATAATTATGATATTTTCTCCCTACATTTGAGAAAAATCAACAGTAAAGTTTAGTGCAAGCACCTAAAATTAATTTCTGTGCCTTAAAAATGGACTTATTGTTATTAGTGATTACTTACAGATAATCACACCGGTGCGTTTTAGTTACTGTGCACTGATGTATTTTTATTAACTAACGCACCAGTGCAGTGTTACTAATTGACGCACCAGTGACGAAAATCCGCAAATAAAAAAAACGTAACTTTATTTTTTAAAGTGAAAAAAAGCAGTAAATTGAAAAATGGGTGGAAAAATATTTTCGAAAATCTAATTTCATAAAACAATTCTTTAAATACTAATTTTTTTTCATTATTTCACTATTTTTGCAAAAAATTTCAGCGAGAGATTTGCACGAGACATACCTAGAGCAAGAGAGCACGAGAGCACTGTGGAGTAGCGAAATACTTTCGAACAGAACTATTCAGACAATCAGAAGTCCAAACCTCTGGAGATTCAAACCCTGTAGCATAGAATTTCAAATGATATCGTGATTAAATTTTATTGTTTTTTTTAAATTTTCTGTAGTATTTTTTACGCAGTAAGTAAAAAATTTAAATTTGCTTTTCATTTTTAGAAAAAAAAGCAAAAAAAATCCATTTTACCTTAAACCCTTCATTCTTTTTTTTTTTTCTGCCCTTGCTTCTATTTTTTGTGATTTCATAATTAGGACTTTTCATTTTAGATTTATAGGGTTTGTATTGCTATATATATAAGCCTATGACAGCTAACCCACGAGACGACTTTCATAGCCAGATCCCAATCCATGTCGCCTCTCGTGTCAATTTTAAAAAAAATGATTTTTTTATAAATGGTGCGCCCTGCATAACCTAGTGCACCCATGCACTGGATTATCATAGCGCACCGCGCACGTACTATTTGATAAAAAATTTAAAAACTTATTTTTTTAATCGATGCACCATATGTAAAATAGGGCATCTGTGCGCTATTTAATTATAGCACACCGCACATGTACTGTTTAGCAAAACTAATTTTTTTATTTTGTGTTAATCGGTGCACCATGTAACATATAATGCACCGGGTCTCATTGTTGACAAAGATCACCGTACGGTGGTCCCCTTGTTACACAGGGCGTTTATAAGAATAGGTTGCACCGCCCCCTCTGTGAAACCATATGGTACAAAAACTAACACTAGACGATTTCTATTATTTTGTTTGTGTTGATCTGTGCGGTGGTTAACATGTAACGCATTGGTACTCCTTGTTGACATAGAGCACTCTATGGTGTTTTATAGTGTTTTTGCGATGCGTTTATAAGAACACGATGCACTGACGTCGATGCGTACAACATTAAAAATGCACCGGTTTCTTGATATTTTTTTTTTTTTAACCTGAAAAGTTGATGATTTATTTATAAAATATATTAATGAATGATATGGAACAGGTTTCATATTGATAAAGAAATGGCTGACAAGTGATCAACTAACAAAAATACTGATAACACATCAAGAAAAGAAAAAAAGACAAGTTCTTTGTAAATTCTTTACAAAAAATAATATTTTTGAACTATATGTAAGTTTTTAACTGATATGTATTGTTTAATGTGTATCATGCAGAGCCAAAAAATGATGAAGCTCGATAAGATTATTTCTGATCTAGGACTAGAAGAGCACAAAATCTTGATGGAAAAATTGCAAAAGAATAAATCAGGTGAATGAAAAAATATTATCGATCCAATATGAGTTTCTTTTTTTTTCATTTTCATTAATAATATACTTAAGATTATTAAATAACATGTTTCAAAAAATCTATTAATTCAGATATATTTAATGCTCTACAGGGACCAACAACTGAGAAACAGAATGTTTTTCTAAGAAAATAAAAAAAATAGAACATGCAAATGAAAAGGAATTGCTCCTAAGCTCATCTAGAGTGGTGCTGGAGGTTAACGAAAGGGGGGAAAAATTTTACAAAATTTTGAGGGATCTAATGGAATGAATGTATAGTCATTCTTTCCACTTACAATACAAAAATAAATCCAATGATTCCAAGAACCAAATTTTATTTAAACTATAGGAAGAGTTTCCAAAGAATTGGTCAATGAGACATGTCATAATTTTAATAACAAAAACATACAACAACAAAAAAGAAGGAATGAAAAAGCAATATTCTTTTAAATGTTTTTCTAGAATTATTTATAAATATCACTTTTGTTATATTTAATTTTCATATATCAATATAAAAATTAAATAGTTTATTGTCATGTTAAATTTTCAGGAAGATTATGAAAATATCAAAAGATGAACGAGCTAATATAAAAAATATGCCAGTACGAATGTCCAGAAAGGTGTACAAGGAGATGGTCAAAGAAATGGACAAAATTGCATCGCAAGAGGAGCCATCTAAATAACAACGTGCTTCAAATGTAATATGTAATCATTGAATTTTTCGATCATTAGGTACAACAAATAAACAATTTAGCATTAAATATTAATTTTCAAGTATTTTCTTGCAGAAAAGAAAATAAAATGGAACTCATTCAGCAAATAAAACAGGACGACAAGGAAGAAAAGGGTTGATATCTAAGCTTGTGAGTAATTGTTACTTCCTTATAACAAATTAACTAGATTTCAGTTTTGTATATTTTAAGTTTTTTTACAGAAATCATCATTGAATGTCTTCAAATAGGTGCTAACATACAAAGGAGAACCATCAGACGAACTGATTGACATTGGGTTAAATATGGGTTGTAAGTATATGTTGGCATATCAGAAATTAATTGTGGAATTTGTAAGCATATATCGATCTTATTTTACTTAGAACGAAAAAATATTTTATATTGAATATATGATTTGTTATGGGGTATAAAACTTGCACGAAACAAAGTATGGAACTACACCAATAGATGAAATCTTGAAAGATGGCATGAAATTTGGTTTTGAAAGAATGTGTATAGTTCATGAGTCAATTGTTTCTATGGTACATCATTTATTTTTTATTTACATTGATGTATATTACTTAATATTTCAATTTTCATTATTCTCACCAATGTATATACACTCATTACAATTTATTTTTATGTTTGTAGATGTAAGGTGAAGAAGAAGAAAACAATCAACATCGTGAACAAAACATTCCTGAAAATAACCCAAGTCATGGAAGTAGCTTGAGCAGTGACATTAGTTCAAACGAAGAATGATGATCATTATGTTTGGATATCAAAGCAAGGTGTTGTATTTTTTTAAATATTTGTCTGTGAAATCAGACATTTTTTTTAATGTAATGGACATAGTGTCCCAATTGAAAGACAAAAGGATACCAATAACTATCCCATTTTTTATGACAAAGATTTATATATATATAAAATATGTTTTAATTTATTCTATTGCGTTCTCCATTTTCGTTGTGAAATGTAACACCACTGATTAAATTTATGGATGATTAAATATTATAATGAAGAGATGTGAAATCTGATGATATGATATAACAAATTAATACAAACATCACATTCAAATGCACTAATAAAAATTTTAATTGATATGAATATTGTTATAATCTATGTGTCGTATTTTGATGAATAATGCATTTTAAAAAATCACAATAATTATGATATGATATAAAAAATTAATCCAAACATCACATTCAAATGCATTAATAAAAATTTAATTAATATGAATACTTTTATAAGATGTGTCGAATTTTGATGAATAATGAATTTTAAAAAATCACAATAATTGCACTGTCATAGGTCAATTTTTCTAAAAAATACAAAATGAACACCGGTGTGTGTCAGTTACTGTACACTGGTGCATTTGTATGATATAGAGCACGAGTGTGTTTCTACAACATATGGGCACTGCAAAAATACCAATACCAATTATAACTCTCGGTGCATTTGTGCGATACTGCGCACCGGTGTGTTTGTGTGAGACTACTCATCGGTGCGTTTGTATGATTTATGGGCACCACCCAAATACCAACACAAATTAGAAAAATTGGTGTGTTTTTGTGATACTGCACATTGGTGCATTTATATAATACTACGAACTAGTGCGTTGATATGACCTATGGGCACCACACAAATCCCAATACCAATCAGAATGGACCCATGCATTGTATCACCTATAATGTGTGTGTTGTGGTTTTATACCTTTACAGCCTAGTTCATGCACCTTCAACCGCCCCGGGCCAACTGTTTATATGACACGCATTGGTGCGTTGATACTTGAATAGTGCATCGATGAAAAAAACATCCCTAATAACTCCTGGCTGCCCATTTTTTTTAGTTGTGTTGAAATTCCGTTAAAAGCTCCGCCAAAACCTCCGTTACCAAAAACGGATGTTGTAGAAAACGTTTTTTTTGACAATTTTGGCCAATTTTATAACACTAAAAACCTCCTTTATAACCTCCGCTAGAGGGTCTTTTCCTTGTAGTGTGTATTTTTTTGCATGTATATTAAAAGAAACTATTCCTGTTGGGGCAAGAAGAAGCAAAGGAAATCTTCCATTACTTGAAAAATTAGAAAGAGCTTCAAAAATACAATGGATAAGGAAAGACTTGACAATGCCTGAAGTGCTTAGAACAATCATAAGAAGAGCTTCACAAATCTCATATTCAACAAAATGCCTTAAAAAAATTTCAAAAGCAAGTTGTTGTTTTTCTGCCAATGAATCTGGAGATGCAAAAGTTCTATTTGAAAGGTCCAAAATATCGCTCCTTGACTGCCCATTCGTTATAAAATTAATAGCTTCTTCAGCCACATCATTAGAAATAGTTGTACTTTGCCAGTAAAAGGATATATCAAAATCTCTTCGATCAAGGGTGTGAAGGTCAGAAACATTCACATTATTTGGTGGAACCAAGCAAGAGAAAAGCTGCCATTCTTGAAAATCATCTTCAAGATTCATTTCTTGGTTAGCAAAATCACCGTCTTCTTCATCTTCAATATTGTCGAAAATTGATGGATTTCGATCAATGTGCCATGCTCGATATCGTAAATTCCTCCAATTTTCAATAATAATTTTAGTTGAAAGCCCAATTTCCACAAAAATGTCACGAAATGGCTTGTACAAGAGAAATTCTGTCCAATAGAATGTTTCAAACTCATCTAAATCCTCACTAGGCATAGAATAAAAGCATGGCCAAACCCGAACAATAGCATGGACATCTCTAGGCTTCCATGGATATTTTTTATGCTTGCTATCAAATGTCGAAGATCTTGTTGTTTCTATCAAAGATAAATGTCCAAGGAATAAAGGTCTCTTCTGATAATGTTGAACAAAAGTATTCTTAGATGAAAATTGCATGCCATCCCTTGATATTTTCCTGAAAACCTTTCTTCCAACATTTAAGGAAACAAATTTTTAACTACAAACAGCAAGAGGTAGCTTAAGAAACATATGACATGTTTCTTGTGCTCCAATGTCACGGTCAACAATTGTTTCTCCAAGAAAACTTCTGTAAGAACACAAAGCATGATCCTCAGAGGCAATAGAATTGGAAATTCTAGTTAACATATCATGATAACTTTCAGACTTATTTTCTGCTTTTGATGCATACTTAGCAATATACTTGAGGACAACATTCCACAAAAGAACTGGTCTACAATCAACATCTGCATGCCACATTGTTAGAAGTTCAATGTTATGTACATTGAGCTTGTCATCATTTCTTGCCTGATCATATTTTTTTCTTCCTTGATCGTCTATGAACAATCTTGATTCCTCAAAAAGATCCCATGGAGCATTGTACCAACATGTGATAATAGTGCCCTTTCTGCGCAAACAAGAATCTACACTACACTTTGTGTGCCTTTGGACACGGTTTAACAATTCTTCATAATCATTATGAGGATTGCAAGAGAAAATATTATCAATATTAAATAAGCAAGGGTTATCATTGAGGCTTATTGGAACCATTATGTTTCGACGATGTATGTCACATGGATTCCATGCAGTTACATAATTTTCAAAGAATCTCTTTGCAATTTGTACATCAGAAGCATTTGACCAATCAAGTCTTTACATGTCAGGAGCACCTTGCAACCATAAGAAACCAAGGATATGTGCTGAACCTCTATGCTGCCACTCATATCTGAAGAAAATGAATATATAGTTACTAAAAAAATATAAATAGAACCATAACAAAAAATTGACAATGAATAGAAAATAAATTCAACAACACAAACCTGTACCAAAAGTATTTCGCTTTAAGATATTTTTGGATAACTTCCTCTCAAAATATATTGAATCTATGGTGCATAAATGTGGTAGCAATATAAGGTACTGGATAACATTCTCAATTTTCATATGATTCTCATTTAAAGAATGAGAATGTGAATGTATAGGAATGAGGTTATGCAACTTTGGTCACTTTGTGTCAGTTGCACTCAAAGTAAAAAACAAAGATGGACATCCCAACTGAGTATCATGTCAGTCAATTCAACTCAACATTTAGTCTAGTATTCCCTTGTACCTCTCATAGAAGAATCAAACCGCATAAGATGCTCAACCAACTTATTATATGGGAAATCAGAAAGTTGGTGACGCAAGTCTTCAATTGTTGTCGGTGAGTTATCATGTAAATGTTTCTTCACAAAAACTGCAGCATTTTCCTGGCTTCGATGTCACATTATCATGTTCAATAGGTAATATCAAAAGCGAGGATGGCTTCCAAGACTCTGATCATAATATCTAAGAAGATGCAATGCATACTCATGAAGTACAACACTACAAATATGTCGTTGCAACCAATCAACATCACTAGTGGTGAACAATGTGGGAAATTCCATATCTAATAACCCCTCAGTATTATATTCATTCACTGGAGAGGTTCCAATATTGGGCTGATCCATTTCTTGAACATGTGAAGAATCAACATTATCAAGAAATGCTCTAATTTCTTCCACTTCTCTTCGTTCATTAGGTAGGCGAGCAACAAAAGAAGGAGGATGAGATGGAAAATGATCAACAGGTAACCCTTCATTATTAGTTGCATTGATCTCAGATTCTTCAATATTACAATAAAAAAATTAAGGTTGGACGAGACATCTGTTGATCTTTCTGGAAGAGCATTCATTGAATCATAGTTAATAACAACATCTCGATAATATTGATCATGCTCAATTTTGAAAAGAAATGCAACCATAACTCAAGATATTTTGACATAAAATTCATAATATTTAGACTGAGCAACATGTCTTCTCACAATTAGAAATTCAAGATCTTCAACATGTCAGGGAAGACTTTGTGCAATTGAAGAAATATATCGAGGAAAGCTAATTATGTGACCGCTATACTTATATTTCCCACCTTGAGCATGTGTCACTTGCAAAATAGAATTCACACGTGCTATTATCATTTCTTCAACTTGAGTAAGAAATATTAAAATATGAGGTTTTTCACCAGGATCCATGTTATTATATCTAGAGAAACAATGGGAACCTATTTCATTCTTACATCGTCTGCAAATAGGTCCTTCAAAATCTCTCAAAACTTGGATTCTCGGATATGATTCTTGGCATATGTGGCACATTTGGACAGCTGACAACCTATCTATATTTTCTCGAAATATTTTATGCACTGCAATATTGTTTTCATCAAAATGAATATGATCTGTATCGATTGGACCATGTGGAGAATGATGTGGAAGAGTAAAATTTCTTCTAAAATGTACTTGATTTTTAGCACCATGAGATTCCCTTCCCAAATTTGAAACATATGGAATGGATATATGATAGGGCCTTTCCAAATTTATGGTTTTCATTTCTCGAACTTGAGAGGATGATAAGGAGTATTTAGCATAAAATATTTTAAAATTTAATGTCCAACTAATTATAAATGAAAAAATGAAAAAAGAATCAAATGCATTCAATATTTACATTTGTTTGGTGATGTGGATGAAGCCTATGAGATGGTTTCTCTTCACTTATAACATCAGTGGATGGATGATGCAGGAGCATTAGGCTCAGAAATTTCTTTGTATTTTAAGAGACTTAGGGGTCTTGTGTTTTCAAGGGAGTTGGTTTCCTATGTATTAATTTTAATATCTTCAGTGAATTAAGTGAGACATTTACAATAGGAACTAATTAAGTATTGAGAGGAATTTTGTAAATGTTCTCGAATGTTGGAGAACATGAGAGAATTAGGATAGTTGAGATTCCATAGGGAATGAGATATTTGATAATTAATTGTAAATCATAAATTAGAATTGGTTTCATGATATTGTGGATGAGAGAGGGTCCTTAGGGATTGGTTGAATCAAATGAAGACTTAGAGGATATTCAGGATTTTGTTGAGAAGATGGAGGATCTGAACCAAAATTGGTTACAAAATCTTTTGTATAAAATGATAAGCCTCAAGGCATTAAAGATGGAGGGAGATTAAGGATTTATATAGGTGGGAAAGGTTTGGATTGTGAAGCCTACGAGCCAGAGAATAGGTGAAGAGGCCACTGACTAGAAAATCAGGCTAGAGAGAAGAACCTATGTAAATATTGGGTTATATATATAGAGACTTGATTTATGAGTATTAAGTATGCATTGAGAAATTCAATTCATAATTTCATGTGATGAATCAGAGTTTGGCTCAGTATATATGTGTGTAGGTGAAATCGGCAGAATCAAAGGAAATTTCGTCATTGTATATCTGAGATACAAGATTTATGAATTCATGAGATTGTGTGTTTTAAGAGGTCACACATTCAATTTATAGTTGAATCCGGTGTGGAATTGCATGTGTTAAAGCTCAGTCATCAATCACAGAATGGATCGATGACACAGAAGAGAAAATGACCCTTCAAATCAATATTTTGAGTATACTGTGTAGAGCCAGAGATCAGACTTGGAACCTTATGCATCAGATGCACATTCAAGTGAGAAATATAAGTTTTAAAACATAAGAGAAGAATAGTAACGAAATCGATTTGAGGGATAGTGTTCTTGGTCGAATTGTGCAAAAAAATCTTGGACGTGCCGAATGGACCGATGGTGAACCATTAAATTAATGTGACCATTCAATGGAACAACGACTGAAACATTGTAGAGATTAGGTTAAATAAATCCAATTGAATAGTGGAGTTGTAATGGAATTTGACAATTTGGAAACCATGAGCGAGAGGAACTTTGAGTCAATGGAAGGACTGGAACTGTGAAATGGGTTCGCAACCCAAACGGTGGTTTTCACACAGCATAAAAGAGGTAAGTGGTAAAAGTTAAGGATGTGCAATAGTGTTTAGGTGGTGACACGTTGCAATTAAAAACTGCCTATTTCGCATGTTATGAAAACTCTAATCTTCGTGCATGTTGGAGTGCGATTTATGTTGGATGGACAGACATGAAGAGATCACCAGTGTAAGGTGCGTTGGTAATAGATTTGGAGCCCAACATATATATGTGGGCATTTTGGGTTTTAACCAAAGTCAATTCATAAATACGAATTGTCATAAGTGGGTATTTAATTATGGTTGATAACATAATTGTGATCAAAGGGAAATGCTTCCGCATAAAGATTGAAAGAGTGAAATGTTTGGAAGAAAAGTGGATTCACCATTGAAATTTATAATAGAAAATTTAATTTCGGGAACATGAATTGACATACAGTTGACATGCATTTTTATATGCATTTTGTGGGTTAATTGCAGCTTGGGTTGCATTATTTTGGTATTAGAGCTGGAAAAAGCTCTTTTGAAGGTTAATTTTTTTTTTTAAATTAAATTAGAATTGTATAGAATGCATGTGTGATGGAGGAAGTAAGAGGAGATTAGTTATTAAATTTGATGAGCAGAAAATACATAGAGTTGATGTGTAACATACATTTGCAGAAATAAATAAGAACAATCCATTAAAAGTACAAATGAGAGGTGAAACAAGATCACACAAAGATCTTGAAGGTGAGGTGTTATGTGTTATTTTAATTTGGTTTGAAGATTATGTTTGCAGAATTCAGGTTACAAATAGTTGAAGAGAATCTCAAGAAAAGAAGATCACAACCTTAAGAGCATTGATGAAGGAAGCTGGTAAGAGTTTTTGGGTGAAATCAAAGTGTGAAGCAGAACCTTGAAGAATTACAACAGAGTTTGGATAAAAGGGACAATTGTGTTCTCAAAAGTGCAAAATATTTAAAGCCTAGAAGGAGCAGAGAGAAATTCTCAAAAGGAGGTTCCAGAGATTGAGAATTGTACTTTCCAAAAGTCCAAGTCCAGAGAAAAACTTGGTGAGGTAAGTGGCAGTAGGAAGGACTTGCTGTTGCAAAGGCTTAAAACATCTCATAGTGAGAGAGTGATTGATGAAATCATAGAGATGGAAAGAATAAGATGACTACTGATAGTCATAGCAGGGGTTCTGAGCAAGACCACAACAGAATAAAGAGTGGAAAGTTGGCACAAGATTGCAGTAGTGAGACTGTAGAAAGAACTTTTGACAGTTCTTAAAAAAATTGTAGCAGGACCTTATTCCAGCTAAGGCTTGGAATAGACAAAGACAGTGGTGTCTTTAAATGGAGTGAGTACAATAACCAGAGAAGAGAGCAATATTTCTCAGTACAAGTTCTGAGAAGGAGAGAAATTGAAGACTAGGCAGAGGAGAAGCTTGGTGAACTCATTAGGGGGTTGATTAGTTGCAGGTGAAAAAGCTCACACATAAGAGAAGATGACTATGGAAAGTCATGTGCAAGGTTCAAAAGAAAGCTACAAGATGAAGAAGAAGGGTGTTAAAGAAATCTGCAGGAAACAAATGAGTCAAGAAGAGTGTGAAAAAGAGATTGCTGAGATAAGAGAATAGTTTAATAAATTAAAGATGCTGATAGAAGAAAACAAAAGACAAGGTTGGGTCTTAAAGAAAAAGATAGTGAAGTGGTCTAAATTACAGAGAAAGCTACAACGGAAACAAGTGAAGCAGTTGATATAAAAGCTCAGAGAAACAGAGTCAGAAATGGAAGTTTCCATTTGTAGACCAGAACAAGGTGAAATTATGGGTGAAGATGAAGATTGGAGATCTGTGAAAGATCTTATGAATTATTGTGAGAATTCAAGACAACAGGAAGTTTACCTTGCTGAAAAAGGAATTATTGATGATTTCTTGAACTGTTGGGCAAGTTCAGATCAGCGGGAGGATGTAAAGCCTTGTATTTTTTTAACTAATGATTTTGATGTGATTACAGGTTTTGCAGACGATGAACAATCTTTTGAAACTGTCATAAAAATTGATGAAAGTATGGAAGAGTATCTTTCAGAAAATAAATACTCTGAAGAAGAGAGTAATGATGAAGAAAGTCTCTTGAATGAGAAAATAAATGAATTGTTACAACAGAAAGAAATTAGTAATGCTTTGATATTTGAAAATGTTACAACACAAGAACAATCTCTTGTGGAAGAAGGAGACGAGATTTAGTTTGAAGAGCTGATATGTGAAGCAACAGTTGAGACTATTGAGACTTGTAATTTGCAAACTGACAATTTGTGTATAAATGTAGGAATTATAAGTGATGATGAAGTACTTAAGAAATGTCAAATAGAAATTGCATTGCTGGAATATTTGCTGGAAAACTCAGAATATGACAGTGAGATTGTAGAGGAAGGAGTTCACTACAGTGGACAAGAACAAAGAGACATCATTGAAACAGATGGTGTGGAAGAGAGACTTGTTGACAGTCTCCAGAGTCCTTTAGAGAATTCTTTGGGAAGATTGAGTCAACATATTGAGGTGTTGAAAAAGAAAAAAATTTCAGAGTAGCAAATTGAAATGTTGCTAGAGGAAGAAGAGACACAAAGGTCTTATGATTTTGATTTTAATGATTATTTTATGATTACAAGTTTTGTTACAGATGCTAGATAAAATTTGATACAAGTGAGCAGTCAAGTAAATAAGGAAGAAGAAGAAACTATGGAAGTATTTAATCGATGGAACAAAGAGATTAGATTTCTGGAAATTATGCTGGAGAATCAGGATTCAATACAGGAAGAGAAATCTCAATTTCAATATTGGGAGACAAAAGGGCTTGAATAAATGCAAAATGTGAAGATGTGAGAATTAGAGCACAACAACAACAAACTAAAGCAAAGAGAGGGAGATAGTAGTAAATGGCAGACTATGTACTAGTCCAAGGAATTGCTAAAGAAAGAAGACAAAGAAATTTTCATAAGTGACAATCAGGAAGAAGTTATCCATTACAGTAAACAAAAGTAGAAGATTGTCTTGGAATACAATGTAACAGAAATTAAAAAGGTGCAAGACAACAGTAAATAAGAGGGTAAGGATGAAAGGGCGGCAGTAAGAATACAATTTTAGCAATCAAGAGATGAAAGTAACCAGCATTCAGAAGATCTATTAGACAAAGAAATTGAATTGATAAGGAGGATAATGATGAAAGTGTCTTAGAAGAAGACAACAACAGGAAATCAAAGAAGCAGCAACAAGAATAAGACAATAGCAGACTGTAAAATCATAGCTAGTGCAACAAAGCAACATAAAGTGTGGAGACCTGGAGAAAATCAACAAACAAAAACATCAACAAAAGACCAATTACAGAACAAGGTATGGGATCCAGGAAGACAAATATTAAAATCACATGATTGGGAGATCATGATTATTTTCAACCTTGGGAGTTTGATGCAGGAGCATTAGGCTCAGAAATTTCTTTGTATTTTAATAGACTTATGGGTCTTGTGTTCTCAAGGGAGTTGGTTTCCTATGTATTAATTTTAATATCTTCAGTGAATTAAGTGAGACATTTAGAATAGCAATTAATTAATTATTGAGAGGAATTTTGTAAATGTTCTTGAATTATGGAGAACTGAGAGAATTAGGATAGTTGAGATCCATAGGGAATGAGAGATTTGAGAATTAATTTTAAATCCTAAATTAGAATTGGTTTCATGATTTTGTGGATGAGAGAGGATCCTTAGGGATTAGTTAAGTCAAATGAAGACTTAGAGGATATTCAAGATTTTGTTGAGAAGATGGAGGATCTGAACCAAAATTGTTTACATAATCTTTTGTATAAAATGATAAGCATCAAGGCATTAAAGAGGGAGGGAGATTAAAGATTTAGATAGGTAGGAAAGGTTTGGATTGTGAAGCCTACGGGCCAGAGAATAGGTGAAGAGGCCACTAATTAGAAAATCAGGCCAAAGAGAAGAACATGTGTAAATATTGGGTTATATATATAGAGACTTGATTTTTGAGTATTAAGTATGCATTGAGAAATTCAATTCATAATTTCATGTGATGAATTAGAGTTTGGCTCAGTATATATGTGTGCAGGTGAAATCGACAGAATCAAAGGAAATTCCGTCATTGTATATATGAGATACAAGATTTATGAATTCATGAGATTTCATGTTTTAAGAGGTCGCATATTCAATTTATCATTGAATCCTACGTGGAATTGCGTGTGTTAAAGCTCAGTCATTGATCACAGAATGGATCGATGACGCAGAAGATAAAATGACCCTTCAAATCGAGGTTCTGAGTATTCTCTGTAGAGCCAAAGATCAGACTTGGAACCTTATGCATCAGATACACATTCAAGTGAGAAATATAAGTTCTAAAACTTAAGAGAAGAACAGTAACGAAATCGGTTTAAGGGATAGTGTTCTTGGTCGAATTGTGCAATAGAAGCTTGGACGTGCAGAATGGACCGATGGTCAATCATTAAATTAATGTGACCATAATATGGAACAATGGTAGAAACCTTGTAGAGATCAGGTTAAATAAATCCAATTGAACAACAGAGTTGTAATGGAATTTGACAGTTTGGAAACCATGAGCAAGAGGAACTTTAAGTCAACAGAAGGACCAGAACCATGAAATGGGTTCACAACACAAACGGTGGTTTTCGCACAGCACAAAAGAGGTAAGTGGTAAAAGTTAAGGATGTGCGATAGTGTTTAGGTGGTGACACGTCGCAATTAAAAGATGCCTATTTCACATTTTATGAAAACTCTAATCTTCGCGCATGTTGGAGTGTGATTGCCGTCGGATGGACGGACACAGAGAGATCATCGGTGTAAGGTGTGTTGGTAATAACTGTGGGGCCCAAAATATATATTTGGGAATTTTGGCTTTTAACCAAAGTCAATCCATAAATACGAATTTTCATAAGTGGGTATTTAATTATGGTTGATAAATAATTGTGATCAAAGGGAAATGCTTTCACATAAATATTGAAAGAGTGAAACGTCTGGAAGAAAAGTGGATTCACCATTGAAATTTATAACAAAAAATTTAATTCCGGGAACATGAATTGACATACAATTGACATGCATTTTTATATGCATTTTGTGGGTTAATTGCAGCTTGGGATGCATTTATGGAACATCTGGGTAGTTATTTTCTAATCCTGTATTCAAATGAGTTCTTTCCTATTCCAAAAAAATAAAATACAATATAAAACTAAATGTCCAACCAATAAATATTAAAAAATGGAAAACAAATCAAATACATTGAAAATTACATTAGTTTGAAAATTTTATGTTTTGGATTCCATCTCTCCAACCTCATCAGATGAAATCATGTTTTTTCCATAGAAGCTCATAAAATACAATGCAAAACTAACAACAAATGAAAAATTGAGGAAAATATCAAATGCATTCAACGTTTACATTTGTTTTGTGATCTATATGAACACTATGAGATGGTCTTTCTTCACTTCCAACATCAATAGATGGAACATCTACGAAGTTAATTTGTATGCCTTTGTTAAAATGGGTTGTGTCATGTTTGAAGAAAATAAAGTATGCAATAAAATTCAATGTCCAATGTACTAAAAATTCAAAAAATGAAAAATGAAATAAAATACATTAAACATTTACATTAGTTTTCCAATTTGATTATTGAGGAGAATGCAGTGGAATGCTATGACATGCTTCATCTCCACTTCTCAGATTAGTAGATGGAACACTTGGGGAGTTAATTTCGAGACCTCTATTGAAATGAGTTGTATCCTAATACCTTATAATTTATGTTAAAAATAAAATGTAAGTAGAGGAATGTAATAAAACAAGCATTATTGCAGCAAACGTCAAAATATCATTGTGTTACCTCCATTGTGCCACGCAAAATGTTGTCATGGATGAATGGTTCTCTTGGTGGGAAAAAAATATTTTGAGAAGGGGGATTGGAAGATTTGTTTTTTCTAGCAACTGGCTCCAAACTATCAAACCAATGACCAATTAAAGTATGATCCAAATCATCACATACAATGTCATCATTTCCTCCACCATGGATGTTTTGCAACCTTTGGCCTTGCTCAAAAGATGCGATTGCAGAGACAGATGGGTTAGGGTGAACATTTGCATCCACATTATCGATATAATTTTCTTCTCTATTGTGAGATATTTCCCCAATATTATGAAAATTTTCAAGAGAGCATCGAACAACAAAATTATGTTGACGAGTAGCATATTCTGACAATGAACTATCAATTAGAAACGTTCTTTCCATGATATCATCCATAGTACGATACTTATGAGGAATCATAAAATCATTTTGAAAAGTAGTTTCAGTAGTTCTTGTATGATATGTAGCTCTCCTATGCTCATTTATTGTGTCCTTATTTTTTTGATACCATAAACGACGACTTTCATTAGACCTGTCACATGATGCTGGTGACAAATTTCGTTTTCTTGTACGCTTGCTTGTGCCTTCAGATGACATGTCTACAATGAA
Organism: Pinus albicaulis; assembly: GCA_034641835.2. Classification (NCBI taxonomy): domain Eukaryota; kingdom Viridiplantae; phylum Streptophyta; class Pinopsida; order Pinales; family Pinaceae; genus Pinus; species Pinus albicaulis. The sequence goes on from CM076575.1 coordinate 371,336,343, forward strand.
TAACATTGCTTGAGAACCAATGAGAAAAAATAAAATAAAAAGACCATGTATAAAATAACTCAGAGAAATTATAATTATAAAAACAAAGAAAAATTCATATCGTTCAAACGCATTCAAATCCAATTAAGAGAACTAAAGGGGAGACAATAAGAAATGTTTTCCAACAAATTTCAATGGGATTAAATATCCAACATCCAATCCATACACATATAGAAGAAATTTCAGGAGGAGGCATAAAATATCCATAGAATCGTAATTTTAAATTATTAACATATAGACCCAAAAAAAATGGAAATATTTTCCACAACCACGGAGAGTATATAAAATGAAAATATATATAATAAATCCTAACATGAGTAATAGCCTAAGACTCCATGTCCATATCTAATGGTGGAATCTCATCAATAGAATCCATACGGGGAGCAATTGAAAAAACATTTCCAGACTCAATCAAATTATTGTAGTCCTGCAACGTTGGAGACCAAAACCCATACATTTTTTGATTAGTTTAAATATCAATATCTGTTAGAAAACAGAGGCCTCTCATCATTTCATATAATAGGAAAGAAACTTCACTGTAGTTGCACATAAGAACCATACCCTGGACTATTCGAAATGGGAGATAACCTAGACATTTGATATTTATATATGTAGAAATTTCTTCCAACAACTTCCATTTGAAGCCCCAATTATCTTCAAAGTAATCAATTGTTCGTTCAAAAAATGAGCAACCAAATTGGAAATTATCTATTTCTTCAATTGACCATTTAGAAGTGGCACCATCATTGACAAGGCATATCAACTGATTCTTATATATTGTTAATGACATACATCGTATGTTAGTGATTGGAACAAATGAAAAAACCCATTCATTTTTTATCATATCAAATCAGTAAATTGTATACCCATATCGGGGATAATCTTCATACTCCATGTCTAGATAGAGCCAAAATAATTTACTTGTATAAAACACTCCATTCTAAGGGGGTGAAGTGCCACCAAATGGAAGATTAACCCTTCGCCAAAACCTATCAAGACTACTGTAAACATAAAATTTAGACTGTTTTCTATCATAGATATGTTTTAAAACAACATAGTCATATTTTTTGCTGCTTACAATTTCCAATAACGAAAATAATCCCCAGTCTCCAATTCATATTGGCCCAATGTTTTTAAAGGCCTTTGTAAATGGATTCACTACAAAATCGTTGTGTGAATGGGAAAATTTTTTTGGTAAAGATAAAAATACCATTGGTCAAACATTAGACTCTATTTTGTATCTTGAATCTATGAATCACAAATGAAAATGAGATATATGCCCATTATGATTAAGGTATTCAGCTACAAAATAATTGTCTTCATCATTGAGGAAAGGAACCATAAATCCAAATTCGTTTGTAGAGATATGCTTGCAACACAATAAGAAAGAAGGGTTTTGAAAAACATTCTTCCATTGCTTACAAACAGTGCTAAACTTTATCAGAATCAATAAAGGGAGCTAGAGGAAGACAATTTCAAGAATTCGAATGGAAGGCAATTCCGAATAGCTCGATCCATGATCAAATAAGGAAATCACCTAACCTAAAAGAAAACACTTGTGATATCAACAAAAAAATTTCAATTAATGTTGAATAAAGTTAAAAGTAGCATACATACACAATTTTCCATTTACAGATATAATAAAATTCACCTTTACATATTGTATAAAATCATATGAGTGATAAGAACATTATTAAAATAGTGAAAAACAACTCACAATTTTATAAAACTAATGTTTAAAATCCAATATTATTAATGTTAATAAATATATTTTTATGTCTCTATTAATGTCTATGTTTAATATCGATGTTAATGTTTTGATGTTTAATATAAATATTAACAAAAAGACATTTTTTTAATATTAAATAACTTAATGTTATAAACCTCACGTTATAAAATAACCTAATGCTACATGAACCAAACGATATAAAAATACCAAATTTTTTAATTATAATGTCATTGAACCTAAGTAAACCTAAAGTTATCAATCCTATTCTTTAATGAAATATTTATATTGATGTTTAATGACAATGTTCACATTTAATTTTATACAAATTTTTATGTTTAACATTGACATTTATATTTATTATTATTATTATTATTATTATTATTAATATTAATTAACATTAAAAGAGGTATCAATATTTAAAATTGATATTAATAATTTTTTTGAAACATTTATATTTATTATTAAAGTTAATATCAATCTATATTATTAAATTATTAATGTTAATATGAATCAATATTTATTTTAATAATATTAATTTTTATGTCAATTTTAAAAATTTATGTTATATTATTAATATTTATAAAAACATAAATATTGAAATTAATAACACACATAAATATTGAAAAATTGAGTGATTAAAATTCCAAGATAAAACAATCAATCCTACTCTTTAATAAAATATTCACATTAATGTATAAATGTAAAATTTAATTTTATATAAATTTCTATTTTTAACATTGACATCTATATTTATTATTAATATTAATTAACATTAAAAGAGATATTGATATTTACAATTAATATTAATATTTTTTTATTGAAACATTTATATTTATTTTAAAGTTAATATCAATCTATATTATTAAATTATTAATATTAATATGAATCAATATTTATTTTAATAATATTATTGTTAAATAATAATAATAATAATAATAATAATTTCTATGTCAATTTAAAATTTTTTTGTTTATCAATGTTTATTAATAGTAATAAAAAACATAAATATTGAACTTAATAATACAGATAAATATTGAAAAATTGAGTGATTAAAATTCCAAAATAAAATAAATTTAAAATTTTTCAAAATTCTAATGTCATTGAACCTAAATAAACTTAAAGTTATTAATCCTATTCTTTAATGAAATATTTATACTATGTTTAATGACAATGTTCACATTAATATAGAAATGTAAAATTTAATTTTAAATAAATTTCTATGTTTAACATTGACATCTATATTTATTATTAATATTAATTAATATTAAAAGAGATATCAATATTTAAAATTAATATTAATAAATTTTTTATTAATTTGAAACATTTATATTTATTATTAAAGTTAATATCAATCTATATTATATTATTAAATTATTAATGTTAATATGAATCAATATTTATTTTAATAATAATAATAATAATAATTTCTATGTCAATTTTAAAAAATTATGTTTATATTATTAATATTAATAAAAGCTTAAATATTGAACTTAATAACACAAATAAATATTGAAAAATTGAGTGATTAAAATTTCAAAATAAAATAATCATATTCTTTAATGAAATATAAATACAAAATTTAATTTTATATAAATTTCTATGTTTAACATTGTCTGCTATATTTATTATTAATATTATTAATATTAATATTAATTAACATTAAAAGAGATGTGGATATTTAAAATTAATATTAATATCTTTTTTATAATTTGAAACATTTATATTTATTATTAACTTTAATATCAATATATATTATTAACTTATTAATGTTAATATGAATCAATATTTATTTTAATAATATTATTTTTATTGTTAAATTTAAATTTAAATAATACTACTACTACTACTAATAATAATAGCAATGATATTAATATTAATAATCTCTATGTCAATTTTAAAAATTTATGTTTATCAATATTTATTAATATTAATAAAAAACATCAATATTGAACTTAATAACACACATAAATATTGAAAAATTGAGTGATTAAAATTCCAAAATATAATAAACTTAAAAATTTTCAAAAATATTTTTCTAGTGTTGGATATGTGAATAAATAGACCATCTTCAAGGTTCTTGTCCCAACTCACTCAAAGATGAAAAAGAACAAAAACCAAAAATGTACTTGGATGATGAAGATGATTAGAATGTTGAAAATAAACAAACAAATAATCTCTTTATTTTATTAGTCATTTGGTTTATATAAATACAAATATAATCTATTTATATTCATAACAGATACTCAACCAAAAAACAAAACTTAAACATGTTTAAGTAATACAAAGAAAAAAAACTCAATGTCCCAAGGGCATTCTCTTGTTAAAGGGCACATTTTTAAGTTGATCTTGAATAAGAAAATTAGTTTTGATGGCTAAATTGGACATACATAACAAATAATTTAATGATAGATAATGACGCTTGTTCAAATCATATTTGGGGTAATTAAATTTTTCCTTGCATGACAAGGAATGAAACCTATGGGAAATTTCTCCATCAAGAATAGTAGTGTAAATATAACCCCACTTAAAAAATAAAAATACTTTATGAATCTAACAATTTCAATAAATTAATGAAATAAATAAAATCACAGAACAAACAATAATACCAAAAACTTATTTATAACATTAAATACAATATACAATAAGTTATGATAAATTCCATAAAGGAAAAAAATAAAATATCTATATATTTTTTTTTTCTTTTTCAAAATATTTTATACCATAATATTTTTAATCTCACTGTACACTTATAAAAACATCAAGAGTGGGAATTATCAGAGTGTTTAAAATTAGGGAAAAGAACTAACAAAAACACTTTATGAATCTAACCATTTCAATAAATTAATAAACTAAATTAATGTACAGTAAATTATTATAAATTTCATGAATGATAACCAATAAAATATTTATATAAAATTGTTTTCTTTTTCAAAATGTTTTCTAAAAATTGGGTATACCATAACAATTTTAATGCCACTGTAATATGTGTAGATATTTTTATTAATGAGTGTTTACTAAACAAGATGATATTCTAGAAGTAAACTTTTAGATAAATTTGATAAGATGATAATAATACAACTAAATATGGCTTTGTTGTGTAGTCATTAATTTCATTAACATATTTTTCTAGAGAATAGGCATTTAGACAATTTATTTTATATGGAAGGTCATATCTCATTGGTCATGAAATGATTACACCAAAATTGTCAATACTTAGAAATATTTTAGGTTTGGTTACTCAGTTTTATCAAGTTAGTGATGATACAAAAAGTGTTTTCCAAGTGAGCCAAAGGAATTGAAATCTCTGACAATGGAAGTAAAACATAACCTAATATAATAAGGAGAGTGAAAAATGATTGACTCTCTTAATCTGAAATTATTTTTAAAAATATTACAAATGTTATTAAAATGATAGAGTTCAATTTTTTATCCATTAAACAACATTCATGGAAATAATAATTATTCTTAGTTGATGGTTTTTGTATTTATTAGTTTATGGAGCCAAAATATTTCGAGTTACTACTGGAATTCATTTTCCAAACCCTTGCTTTTATTGCAGGAAGCTAAAATATCCATTTACATTCGGTAATGGAAAGCACGATGTGTAACTCAATTAATGCAATCATTAGAAAAAGATCAAATTTGTTATTTCTTGCTGTTGTTGATTAAGAATACTTTCTGTCAATCACAACTACATCTAAGCAAGCAAAGAAGTTGGCTAAAAGGTTGGCGGAGATGGTGGATGTAATAAGAATTGATTGTGCAATTTGAATTTGTTCAGAATGAATTTCATGTTGATCAAATACTAGATGATTAATTTCAAGTTGATCAAATACTAGATGATTAAATATGAATATTTCAAACTTAGATATTTGAGATATTAAATATGAATAGTTCAACCATAGATATTTGTGATAGAATGGAACAATAACACATAGGTAAAAAGGAAATATGTTTTACAAATTGTAGTAATTCCCAATTGAAATGTCTTTTCCTACTAAAACATTCTAGGCTGGGTGCTATTTAATCACGCATATATACATTGCAATGAATTATAAATTAATAAACTGGTGTTTGTGAAGAAACAAAGGATTCCAAACATGATGTTTTTAAATGGTTAAAAAAGCCACTTTACAAATGTAGAACTATGTTTTACAAAATTCAAAAATTGACTAAGAGGTATTTCGAACCATGAATCCATTACCCGCACAATTTGCGGTGAAAATGCAACAAAACAAGATGAATATACTCAACAAATTTCAAGTGAAAAAAATTATATGTCTTTGCAAATAACTTATCATCGACTATAACCGTTTTTTATTTTTCTCTAGATTTGTGTATTTGTTGGCTACAAGTTTTAGTAAGCTAAAGCATAAAGATATTATTGTCAAACCCAACAACTTTCATAAAAAAATGAATAACATTTTGCCAGAAAATGGATGAGAAATTCTACCATAGGAAGTTTGTTACAAAAAATCCCGTAGCTTAGTTCGCCAAAGAGATAACCCTTTAATCATTGAAACCTCTGTATCAAAATTATTAATTTTTACAAAAAAAAGAATAATGGTTGAAATTTCTACACACCTTTTTGAGCCGCAACAAAATATCTATATCAAATTGGACCTGGAAACCTCTGTCTTTTTTTTTTGTAAGCTTAGGTGGTACCTTCGATTTTCTATTAATAAATTCGGGAAAAAGATACAAAACTAGACCTCAACCTGCCCGCAGGAAACTAGGTATTTTGGCCATCTGAGTTCAAAATAATTCAACCAAAACATAAAGAGTCTTAACAACAGAAAGCAGATCTGTCTATACTTGATATCGTGCAGAAACCATATCATGTACAAAACCCATATCATATATAAGAGGAAAGCTGCATAAGAATCGACAACAAAAAATGCAACAAGAAACTAAAGAAATTTAGTCTTCGTCAGAGTCAACTGGTGCTGGAGCTTTTGAAGAAACGCCAGGAAGCTCAACAGGGACTTGTTGCAGCGCTTTAAGCTCCTTCTCAAATCTGCCAAGTCACGTATACTGATGTAATTGTCGTAAATTGATTTCTTGAAAATTCCTGTTAATATCGGCTAGGGTTGCCTCCAACTTAGACTCCATATTTGGCTCCACGATAGACATAATCGCTTTGGAAAGAAGACATTTAACTATCCAATAAGTACGAACAGATTTTTGAAAGAGAGATGTGTGACCCCGAGTATGGCCAAGATCCGGGGTCATTGTCTGCATATCTGCAAAAGCCATGTCATCCTGCGAGTCAATATTATCCAAGATCTCGGATTCCCAACCATAGATGCGAACGCGAACAGAATTAGGATTGTCATTCATAAAGGTTTGGACTAGAGGTTCAAGGTGTTGTTGAACCATCTTGCGGCCACGTTTCCCATGCGGTGCAGAAGAGGCCTCTTTGCCCTTTCCCCCATTAGGCTTTCGGCCACGCTTTGTCATAGCAGAGAATACTGAAAAATATGTTAAAACTTCCACCCATAGAATAAGAGGATTCAGCCGCAGAGAAACCATATCAAGAACACCAGAATGAATATCACCATCATCTTCCAGGCCCGCTACCGAAATAAAGCACAGAGATAAATGCCTTGCATGGACAGAAGAACAGCATAACAGAACCAAACAATGTTGGGAACTAGGCCGCAGAGAAGGAGTACCACCAGAACGGAGGAGGAGACAGAGGAAAATAGGCAACCAGATTAGAAACCCCACAGCAAAGGTAGGCCAATAACAAGGGTTGAGACAACCCAGACCAAGATGCATGCAAGTATCAAAGGGAGCCCAAGAGGGAGCAAGGTAAAAAAGTAAACCCCAGGTGAAAAACGAAGAGAATGAAGGGTGATAGAAATGACCATTCTTCCAGAAACCCGAATGCGAAACCATGGCATAGTTTTCCTGACCAATACGAGAGAAAGTACCATAACCTGAATTGCAGACACTATGCATGCAACAGAAAAAGAAACCCCAAGAGCAAACTAGGCTCATAAGAGCAGAACCATGCCAAATATGAAACTTCCTTGCAACGATAGAGCAAGAAAGAAGGAATCCAGAAGATTAGTGAAACCAACCCGCCCAAGGAGAAAGAGTGTATCGCAAAATACAAGAGATACCAGAGTCAGGGGGGAAAACAGGAACCAACTAACACTAGCTAACTGGAATAGACAAGATAAAACAGATACGAAATGAGGAAACTGGATGCATTGACGACTGCATAACCCTGCTGCATGAATTCAAACCAGAAGCGACCATATCACCATTCCCACAAATCTTTTAAAAAAACCATATGATAAATCCACAGACGAGAGGAGAGCAGATACGTGAACTGAAGGGTTAGAGGCGGAGATACATACCACGGCTGAGAGAGGTTCGTCACCCTGAAACCTTGGCAATCTACACCGCTGCATGCATGAGCACCCGCAGGAACGAAAAACCAAACGAAACAAATGACAATGAAAAGGCAAACAACCTTGCAAACCTTAACCCCACACCCACGACATAGTTTCCAAAACACGACTAACATTTGAGCTGGCCGATCCATCTGGAGGCTACGAGAAATGCAAATCATTTAAGATCGGATGTCCCATCAGTGAACTCCTCACATCAGCTGCATGCTCCCACCACGTGGTAGGCGTACATATTCCGCAGACCCTCCACCACGTCGGCGTACAGCAGCCGCGTTAACACGATCGACCAGAGCTCTCATGTGATCGGCTGGAGCTCTCGTGTGAGTCCTTGTGCATTGTAAGGCGCTCTCGATTCTAGGTACATCACCTCCAAAGCATGGAGTACTCGAAGCCAGAGAATTACCGCCCAAGTCCTTTGTTAGAATAGTTAGAAGATCCAACATAGTCTGCAGCAGCTCCCGACGCCATGGCCAATCCACAAAACCATCAACATGTCGGCAAGCCCAATTCATAAGATAGTCAGCTGCTTGGTTACCTTGTCGTCACACATGCACATGTATGACATACTCGACTTGCCTAATTTGCTGCTGAATGTATTGTATCAGTCTAGCTGTGCGCCAACTCTTAGAAATTGTCTCCCAATTCAAGTCATGTAGGATTTTTTTAAGAATGCCAGTAACTATGGCAGAATCACCTTCAATTTCAAGCCTGTTATCATGTTCTCGTTGAGCAATAGAAAGTCCTACCTTCACAGCAGTAAGTTCCGCTTCATTATTTGTATAATGCCCTAGATCAATTGCAAAAATCCTGAGAGTTGTTCCTGAACAATCTCGAAACAATCCACTAGCACCTGCCTATCCAGGGTTCCCCTTGGACGCGCCATCATAATTCAATTTAAGAAAGCCAGGCTGAGGTCGAACAAAAATAGTTCTAACCTGATAGGGTAACGACACTTGTTTCCAGCAGGAAGGTGCAACCATCTCCTTGGCCAAATTCAACTGTTGAAGGATACAACGTTCCTGAGAAGAAACCACCCAATCGTCATGAGCCCATTTTTCAACCAGAATAGTCTCACAGATTCCTTGCTTAGTAAGGGTCCATATTTCTTCAAAATTAAGTTTATAGTCTTGAAAGATCATGTGATTTCGTTCTTTCCATTGGGACCAAAGGATAAAACTAACTACCAACACCCATGCTCTGTTCACGATGGGGATTTTTTATCCCCCTTTCCTCTAGTTTGCAATGGTCTGGGGCAAACTACTAGCTTGTCGGTCAGTTTGTTGAAATAAGCGATGAAGGTTAAGCCATAACCGTTCCATCTCAGGACAAGTATTCAACAAATGTTCCATTGTTTCATTAGAGGATTCACACATAATGCACTTAGAGGGGCCATGCAAGGCTCTCTTCTGGAGTTGATCCCATGTCAGAATTTTCCCGTGCCCTACCAACCATAAGAAATGCTCGATTTTCGGCCAATGCTTAGTTGCCCAGATCTTGGTCCACAATCAATTAACTGGGATATCCGAATGCTGCGCTTGCAGTTGATAGGCTTCCTGAATTGAAACATGCCCCGCGGCCGATAACCCCAACGCAAATATATATATATATATATAATATATATATATATATATATATATAAGATTATAAGATTTTTAAAAATAATTTCAGAATTACCGCCCAAGTCCTTTGTTAGAATAGTTAGAAGATCCAGCATAGTCTGCAACAGCTCCCGACGCCATGGCCGATCCACAAAACCAGCAACATGTCGGCAAGCCCAATTCGCAAGATAGTCAGCTGCTTGGTTACCTTGTCGTCGCACATGCACAGGTATGACATACTCGACTTGCCTGATTTGCTGCTGAATGTATTGTATCAGTGTAGTTGTGTGCCAGCTCTTAGAAATTGTCTCCCAATTCAATTCATGTAGGAGTTTTTTAAGAATGCCAGTAACTATGGCAGAATCACCTTCAATTTCAAGCCTGTTATAATGTTCTCGCTGAGCAATAGAAAGTCCTACCATCACAGCAGTAAGTTCCGCTTCATTATTTGTAGAATGCCCTAGATCAATTGCAAAAATCCTGAGAGTTGTTCCTGAACAATCTCGAAACAATCCACTAGCACCTGCCTGTCCAGGGTTCCCCTTGGACGCGCCATCATAATTCAATTTAAGAAAGCCAGGCTGAGGTCGAACAAAAATAGTTCTAACCTGATAGGGTAACGACACTTGTTTCCAGCAGGAAGGTGCAACCATCTCCTTGGCCAAATTCAACTGTTGAAGGATACGACGTTCCTGAGAAGAAACCACCCAATCGTCATGAGCCCATTTTTCAACCAGAATAGTCTCACGGATTCCTTGCTTAGTAAGGGTCCATATTTCTTCAAAATTAAGTTTACAGTCTTGAAAGATCATGTGATTTCGTTCTTTCCATTGGGACCAAAGGATAAAACTAACTACCAACACCCATGCTCTGTTCACGATGGGGATTTTGTATCCCCCTTTCCTCTAGTTTGCAATGGTCTGGGGAAAACTACTAGCTTGTCGGTCAGTTTGTTGAAATAAGTGATGAAGGTTAAGCCATAACCGTTCCATCTCAGGACAAGTATTCAACAAATGTTCCATTGTTTCATTAGAGGATTCACACATAATGCACTTAGAGGGGCCATGCAAGGCTCTCTTCTGGAGTTGATCCCATGTCAGAATCTGCCCGTGCCCTACCAACCATAAGAAATGCTCGATTTTCGGCCAATGCTTAGTTGCCCAGATCTTGGTCCACAATCAATTAACTGGGATATCCGAATGCTACGCTTGCAGTTGATAGGCTTCCTGAATTGAAAACATGCCCCGCGGCCGATAACCCCAACGCAAAATATCAAAACCCTCCTGTATAGGGATCTTCCTTGTCCGAAGTTCGTTGGAAAAATTGTGCCATTGCTGTGTGTTGGGAGCCTGTGGCTGGTGCCCCTTATGTTTCCATGTCCTCCAGAAGGCATCAGGTTGATCATCCCAATAATGGTGAATTGCCAAACAATGAGGGTGTCGAGTAAACAAAAAAATTTCCGCCAAATCCAGTTGGGTGAACAACTTCTCCCGTTGCTGCCATGAGTCCTTCCAAAATCCTGCGTGAGTACCATCTCGAACCTCCCAAAAACTATGATGCCTGATCGGATGTCTATTAGCAGAGGAAAGATTCCATATCCCCGAGCCTTTTTCAACAGTAAGGCAATTTAGCCGCTCTTTAATCGTAGGGGCCATATGATACTTCCGAGCCCAAATGGTTTTCCATAACACCACTCCGCCTTGTAGCCACCTCCACCATAACTTAGCACCCATAACCTGATTAAGAATAAAAGGATCCCGCAGACCAAGCCCCCCTTTGGATTTAGGTAAAATAAGTTTATCCCAGGATAACAAGGCCCATTTCCGCTTCTCCTGGGCACCTTGCCATAAAAATTTCTTATACAGACTTACAAGATCAGCACAAGTCTTTTTAGGGAAAGCCATGCTCGGCAACTGGTAGATAGGGAGGGCTTGGAGAACAAAGCGAAGAAGAATAACCCGACTTGGCAAGTTTAAGGCTCGAAAGGACCAATTGAGCATACGTTTCTGAATTCTGGTCAAAAGGGCTTTCTAGCAATTGGTTCTGACCACATTTTCCGACAAAGGCATGCCAAGATATTTGGAAGGGAAGACTCCTAAATTAAAACCATGGGTTCGGGTGAGAAAGCATGAGATTGAGGGTCCGTATTAAAAAAGAAAACATTAGATTTTCCTTTGTTAACCATCATTCCTGAAGCCTGCATAAAGGTGTTTAAAAGATCCAAAACCGCTTTGCATTCACGAAGAGTGGCTTGGAAAAATAACATAATATCAACAAATTGTTTTTGATGCGACAACGTCAAATGAGGACCCCATAAATTAAGCCCTTTAACCTCACCAACCTGGACTTTATGTTGGATAAGCTTGTCAAGACCCTCCACTGCTAGGATAAAAAGGAAGGGTGAGAGGGGATCACCTTGTCGAAGACCTCTAGAAGCATGAAAGGAGCGCGAAGGAGAGCCGTTTAATAAAATAGAGAAGTGGGCAGAGGAAATGGTGGACATCACCCACTGAACCCACCGAACATCAAATCCAAATGATAATAAAACATGCTGAAGATAAGTCCAATTAAGACTATCATAAGCTTTGGCCAGGTCGAGCTTAATCAACATTCCTTTAGCTTTAAGATGTCGAAGAGAATGGATAACCTCTTGAGCAGTGATAATACCATCAAGAATTTGGCGACCCTTGACAAACCCTGTTTGTTCAGGTGAAATCAGAGCTGGCAGAATAGGCTTCAAGTGATTCACCATAATCGTAGACAAGATTTTATAGATGATGTTACATAAAGAAATTGGGCGAAAACCCAAAGGGGTATCACATTTCGCTGTTTTCCGAATCAAAGTGAGGAAGGTAGGATTTAAACCTGGGAATACCTGATGGAGGTAGTGTGACTCCTTAGCTATATCGACAATCTCCTAACCCAAAAAGTGCCAGGACGCTTGATAAAATTCAACAGTGAAACCGTCGGGTCCGAGTGCTTTATTTCAAGGAATTTCCTTAACAATATCCTCAACTTCAGCCAGAGTAATTTCCCGAAGCAGAGCTAAGTTTTGATCACGTGTCACCAACTTAGGAATTACAACAGAAACCCGAGCAATATCATCTGACCTATGCTGATTAGGTTCCGAAAGGATTTCTGAGAAATGAGTAACAAGTTCATGTTCCATATCCTCATGCTCAACTAGCCGATTCCCTTCCGCTGTTTTGAGAGAAAAAATCCGATTATGTTGCCTATGCTGAATCATGGATTTATGGAAAAAACTTGTATTTATTTCTCCTTCCTGGAGCCAACGGATCCGATATTTTTGTTTCCATAATATCTCCTCTTGCATTCGCCGTTCTTCCAGTTGACTGAGGACCCACCCCTCTTCTCGAATAAGGTCCTCTGTCCGTCCGGTTAAAATCATTTGATGTTGAATTTGGTGCATATGCCCTTCAAGTTTATGCTTCTCTTTATGAATGTTTCCAAATTCCGTTTGATTCCATCTTTTGATTTTTTGCTTTAAGTCCTTTAGCTTCAATTGAAATGTGTGCATGCAGTTCCGGCCAGTAAGCCGACTCCCCTCCCACCAGCCACGAACTTTCTGTAGGAAAGAGGTGTCACGTAGCCAAAAAATTTCAAAACGAAAAGGTAATTTCTTCTGTTGTTTTTTGACATCCACCTCCAAACAAATAGGTGAATGATCCGAACCAAGGCATGGCACAATATATGCTTCATGAAAAATATCCAGACTCACAAAATCTTCAGACACTAAAAAACGATCAAGGCAGGAAACAATTTGATGTATTCCCCCTCGTGTTTATTCTAGGTAAATTTTCCATTATTAGTTGGAACATCTACAAGAGTCGTATCCGTAATGAGGTTAGTAAAATCCTGCATCTCTTGAAAATATCGACTAGTACCACCTTTTCGTTCATCAAAAATAGCTATCATATTATAATCACCTCCAGCAATCCAGTACTTATCAGGGTTGATAAGTTTAAGAGTTCTGAAGTCTCTAAAGAAATCAGGCTTCTCCCCTGGAACAGTAGGTCCATATACTGAAGACACAGAAAACCACTCTTTAGTACCGAGTTGCCTAAACCTACCAGTGACCAGTCGAGGCAATCCAAACCAGCCAGTAACCTCCAATTCTGAGGAGTTCCATAAAATGGCAATTCCCCCTGCAATACCATTAGCATAAATAGCCATAACTTCATAACACGGTTTTAACCTTTCAGCTATATGTGTTAATCGCTCCCTAGACAACTTAGTCTCTTAAAGGAGGATTATGTGGGGTTTTTCCTTGACAATCCGATCCTGAAGGTGTCTATGTTTTCCTTTACTATGAAGGCCACGAATATTCCAGGAGAGTATAATCATGAGGAAGGTTTATTGAGTTTCTGGAACATCGTGGAGATTGGCACAATATGTCCAGAGTTAACCAGCATTTCCCCTACCAACTGAATAGATTCTTGTATGGTTTTGCGACCTCGTTTCTTGCCGGATTTAGTCTTATAAGAAGGTTCTTGGCTCGGCTTTGGCCCTTGTTGAGATAACGGTAAAGTAGTTACTTCCACTAATTGTTGAGGTAACTGTTGATTTGATGCTTCCACCTCCCGACGTGCCTGAATCGTAAGATATTATTCAAATGTCTCTTTATATAATTCTTTTTGATCATCAGGGATGAATCGATCATCTAGATTTTTCCATTTGTTTAGTAATTGTTTCATAAGTAACTCTTCTTTCGTGAGGTCATCCTTCGAAATGTCGATTTCCATTTCAGCCTGTTCCGAGTGATCTTGTTGCTCCACTTGGTCTAGGCTCTCCAAAGGGGCTTTCCGTTTAACCATTGCTAGGGGGGACTGCTGGGGGGGGCCGAATTTCTTCAACCGGCAGATCCATATCTTTACCCCCCTGATCCTGTTCCTGTAAAATCTCATACCCTACCATTTTCTTGGACCCCGAAAAATCTCATCATGGAAACCTTTGTATTGAACCTGCAAACCAAAACCAATTTATTAAAACTTATTAACATTAAAAAAACCAATAAAACAAAACAATAATAAAATATAAAAACAAACAAATATACAATTATAAACAACCCAAACTTGAATGGAAAATTGCAAAGAGAACATGAGCTTTGTGAGAAAGTGTTCAAATTCTATTGAGAATAGTGTATATATAGTTTGGTATAAATTTATTTTAGGGAAGCTTGAAGAACATGTGTTTCAAATATATAGAATATTAAATGAAATGTAAGTAAATAAAAAATAAAAGCATGGTAACATAAATATGAATAGCTAATGATCTAACACAATAAATCCAATACGTAGTTACAAAGATGGTTGCCATGTGTCCAAAAATTTGCGTATAAAACCATTAGATACCACACACTTAATGAAATGAATCCATACGATTGCGTACTACTCACTTAATGAAATGAATGACCTTACAATGCATATTTTTTTACGTTTTTTTTTTTTTAATTTATTTGTGAGCAGTTAATCATTGTCATTACTAACATGGTTGCTATGTGGCCATACCTATTGATTTTATTTTTATTTTATATTTGTGGTGATGTGGCCTTAGGGTTATTAATAATTTTGATACAAACATAATCGCTAATGCCATTTGGCACATGCAAACCCAACTCTTTCCATATCACCATCTCAAATTCTAAATTACATATCTCACACATCTCCATACCACCATCTCAAATTCTAAATTACATAATGCACACATTTCAACACACACGAATACAATTTTTTATTTTATATTTTATTTTCCCTTAATCCTCATACATGGTACTAATCATTATATGTGGCGATTAGTAGGTATAGTAAATTTTTAAACATGGTTTAAACACTTTATTTAAATATGCAAAGAAGTTATCACTTGTAATTTGATTGGTTGATGTGTGACAACTACGAGAATATACTGGTATCTTTCAATTTAAATCAGTAAATCAAGATGATTAATTAGAAAAATCATTAAAGTAGCTAATTCCAAAAAAAAAAAAAAAAAACCTATCAACATAATGGCTCCATAAACTTATAAATATTGGTTGTCCTTCATCGTTACTAACTCTCGAGCATGGGAAGCTTACCAGGCCCATTGAGAGACTGCTTAACGTGTTCCAAGACATGTGGTGTACCATGCCTCACTATCATCTGTTACGGTGTGTATGTTAGCGCAATCGTTCACGAGGATTTCGTTAAATACAATATATTTCATTGATTTTATATAAATTTATAATATATGATACGATTATGTGTAGTATTGTGTTTATAAAAGTAGGTGGATCAATTTAATGCAAATCATGATTGAGGAAAATCTATGTGGATTACACATTTTTTCTATTTACTTGGATTTGCTATTTTCGTGATGTTTAGATTAGTTTTTCATAAATATTACAAAAGGTTGTAGAAAGGGTTTATGCTTTTT
The DNA here is from genome assembly GCA_034641835.2 of Pinus albicaulis. Lineage (NCBI taxonomy): Eukaryota > Viridiplantae > Streptophyta > Pinopsida > Pinales > Pinaceae > Pinus > Pinus albicaulis. The sequence continues at coordinate 371,352,560 of CM076575.1, forward strand.
AGTGGAGTTCATTGCAAAATGATGGGTAGCTAAAAATTTAAAATCAATCTTCTCTAAGGTTTGAGTATGTTTGTTATTTATATTTTTATGGTTGAAACAATTAGATTTATAAAATTATGTTTTACAAATTTTTATCATATGTATTATTAAGATTTGTGATTTAAGACTAATTATAATTTTAATGTTTTTTTATCTCAATAGTAATAATTTCTGAATCTAATTATATATATATATATATATATATATATATATATATATATATATATATATATATATATATATATATATATTTGCATAAAAGATAAGTATTAAGCAACACTTGTTAATTATATTAAAGTATTTTTTTCCCAAAAACATATAATATTAATAAGTTATTATTTTATAATATAATTTATTTACAAATTAAAAATTATCATAATAATTTTTCATAATTCTCAAAATAGATATAAATATAATTTAAAATAAAATTATTATTTTATTAAATTATATATATATATATATATATTTTATAATATAAAATATATTATAAAGTAAATATTTTAATACTTATATTTACTAATAATTTATATTATATATTAATTTGAAAAATATATGAGATATTATCCATATCACATTGACTTTTACATGTTACTTATAAATGTTAAGTATATCAACATGTACTGTCTAGAAAAGAAAATGAAATGAAAGAGATGATATATTGAAACCGACTTCCTTTACTTCAAAACAAAGTGGAGCTATCAGAATGAAGCAACGAGGACTCCTTCCACGAATTAAACGTCCTTTTGATTTCATAATATACGTACATGGAAAAATAAGGTGCTTGCGGGTGAAAGTGTCTATCTATATATATTATTAATGGTATTATTCACTTGTTTATAAACACAATTTCAACATTACTTAATTATATTTAATATACTATTTTCAAATTTCACTAATTTTTATTTCAATATTTCATGAAAATCATAACTACGGGTAATACTAATAATGCTATTTCCTAATTATTCCAGTGGTGAAATTAGGTACAGAAATTAAAGTGAGTTGGAATGTGTGTTGTTTATGCGAATTGTTTATATGAAGGTCATATGTGGAAAGCCTCACATAATGATAATGAAATTTTATTCTTTCGTGACATTTCTTCCTTAATATGTGAAGGTAATGGGAGAGAGATATCACCACTTGCTAGTTTTTCTTATTTCATTTTCTCTGACTCATATAGGTTTTAGTAGGTTTGCCATAATGGTTTTCACAAGTTTTATTATGGGAGAAAATGATGCATGTTTTCAACTCATTAATGGCTTTTTGCAGATTAGAAGAAATGTTTTCGTTAAAGAGTGTGTCACATTCAACACTGGTTTTATCTTCATCCTTCACTGGTAGCGATCTCTTGATTTCATGCTATTTCTCTTCCTCTGTTCGTTATAAATGGGTCAAACTATACATTGGTCACAAAATGTACATAGTATTTTGCAGCAAGGTTTGTATGATTATGTGGTATATGAATTCAATCTATCATGTCATGTTTGGCGCGGCATGTTGCATGCATTACTAGTCATTTCTTGATAGTCATATGAAGGAGGAAATTGGGGTTATAAGGTCCTTTTGTTACAAAGGTCTTTGAAGTCACTTGTTTTCATCCTTTTCTTACATAATGCAACCTCAGGGTCTGTCTTCAAATTAGTGGTCGTGCTTCCCCCATCGACACTCCAGGGCCTAGACTTCCTAGGTATCTCTTTCAACTACCCATTTTTGGTACGAGGGGTCTAGTACCCTAGAAATTTTTCTATTTAGTTTTAATAGTTTACTCTATTATGACTCTGTGATGTTACAATGAGGAATTTTCTGACTCACGGTGTTTAATTTCAGGTTGTATTGTCTCATGTCATGTGTGGTAGTGAGTTATGGCTTGCATGGGATAATCCATTGCCTTGTTATAATGTGGTTTTTGCGTTTCTTTCAAATTGTCCCCACTCATTTCCTCTCTTTCAATATGGTCACAAAATATGGCTTGTAGGAAACACTGCTCAGTTGGTGTCTTCTGTGCCAAATCTTCTTATTGTTAAAGGTCGTTACATGGCTAAATCATATTGGTTTCATAACATCCTTAATTTGTATACTCTCAATTCCATTGTTGTTTCTCGCGTTTCCTTCTTGTCACAAGAACTTGCTTCCTATCAAGGGTCACTGCAATCTCAAGTCGGTCTAGTTTTCTATTTGGTGACAATATTCACTCCATTTGAGTTTGCGTATAGAGAGGTTTTCAGTTGGGTTGGGTATTGTCCAATATTGTGCTCTGTGGGTTTTGGGGATGACATAGTTGTTTGTGGGAGCTCTTCACCTTCGCCCTGTGAGTTTGGGTTTAAGTGCTTAGGGTAGTCTTGGATTCAGTTTTCTTTGTGTTAGTTGTGCATTTCTGCGAGCGAATATACCTCCTCAACACAAAATCGCAAACCATATGGGAGGTACCAACAATAGTTCTATATTTAAGCCAAGACAACTATGAAGATGGAATTCAGTGGCAACATTGTTTGAATCAATCCCTTTAGAAATAAAAAAGGAGATCCAACAACTTGAATCTCACGAATTTGATGATAAAGCCTACTTCCCAGATTTGGAAGTGGGTAATCAAGAATTCAAATGGATTCTCGATCCTAGAAAAGTAAGAAAAAAAGAAGCTGCATTTTTTCACAGTTTTTGCAGGTTACCGACAGTTGGACACCTTATTTTGTTTGGTTATCTAGGACAAACAAGTGGATGCTTACAAAGTGTTTGCAGGTCAGGAGGACATAAAATGCCTCCTTAGGAGCATTTGGTTCTATCTAGATGACATTCTCATACATCTGCAGAGGGTGGAGAAGTACAATGCATTGGATTGTGATTATGAATCTGAGAACATCACTGAGACTCTTGTAGTGATCGATGTTCAATCGGTCAACATTGCTTCACCTCCTAACATTTCTCCACCAGCTAATGGAGCTCTCCTTTCTCTGGTGGTCATCTCCAACTAAAGGTATTATCTTAGCGACAAATTTTGTTTTTTGGCAACTTTTTTTATTGTTGAATGCACACTAGTGGTTTGGCAGATAACAAAGCATCAACACTATGAACTCATGACCGAATTTCCTTGGAATATTGTCTTTATACTTGGGATGAAACTTCCTTTTTAGTTTTGTTTTCCTTTTTGTCTTTTGTATTCAAAGTTCAATCTCTGCTTTGGAAACACTTTTAGTAACTATCTGGGCAATGTCTTATAAGCCAATAACAAAGATGGTTAAGGTAATTTTTTTGGACATGAGGAGCTTTCATGATATATATATATATATATGGTCAGAGGATTTTTGCACTCCCATATTAGTCCTTGTCATAACCATGTACTCGTTGTAAACTCTTTTGATTAATGATTTTTTTGTACCAATTTACCAAAAAAAAGAAAGATAACTTTATTTCCTTAATGTTAATTGAGATTATCAACTTTATTACTATACTGTTATATTTATTTCCTTATGATATTACATATTTTATGGAATGAATATTTCTTATTAATACTTCCTAATTATTGATCATTTGAGGTTCATTTTAATTTCTGATCTACAGTGGGATCAAATCTTAGGAGCTACAAAATTTTGTTTTTGTAGAAATTTGCTGAATAATGAAGATTTATCCACCGAGATTATCCTGATCACATATCAATTCGAATTCATATGCAACACATAATCTCTTCCACTCAGATCATCACACATGCGGAAATAAAACAAGCGGTATGCGATCAAAAGATCATCAAAACATCACCCACATTACACAGTATGTATGGGGAAAGCTTATAGCTGAAAAACCCTAAGCTATTCTGTATATTATAATGGAGAAAACATGTAACATTACATAGCACAATACTCCTCACAAGTACTCAGTACTATCTCATGAAGTTACACACAAACTAGCTTGGTTTTGAACAAGTCATAGGTTCAAAACACATCCACTAATTGCCTGCCTCTATTGCGCAATCAAGGCTGGTCTAATGAGAGATCCAAGGTTCGAATCTCCTTGGCTTGACAACGCAATCATCATGGGAAATTCCTCCAAGTGTGGTGCAAATCTCATGCACAACTGATGTCACAACTGATAGCTATCTCAACCCTTTCATCTACCTCTTTCAATGGTCTCCACTGAACTGTCCATGCACTGTAGTGAACTGATGTGTTCTTGAGTTGAATAATGAGTTAATAATTAGTGAATTAAATAATATTTAATTCACTCCACTCATTACTAGTTGATTAGCTAGTTAAACTAATCTCAACTAGTTCAGCTAAGTTAAACCGAACACAACTCCACCAACTGTCTCATCAACTCCACCAAACTTCTGCCACTGAAGTCCTAACTGAAGTCAACCATGCATGAGCTCACCAAAACCCTAGGAATAGTGTAATTCCTCTGTCAGATGCATGAGCCACTTCTGTAGCTCGAACTGAAGTGCTCCAAGAGAGTAAACTGAAGTTTAGAGTCCAAATATTATTAAGGGTAAATAATATTTGACTTTTCTATTTTAGGATAGGCAGTCTAAAAATAGACTTCGACCTAAATGTCTAAAAATAGAGGTCCATCTATTTTTACCAACATGACCAATACTCCAAGAATAGCATACTGCAACTCCCGGACCATGCTCCATATGTCTAAAAATAGACTTTGCGCCAAAAATAGCCTGCGGGCCCACTTAGTGAAGGCGACTTCATTTCACTAAGCTCCATCATCTTGCTGCATTTTCAACACTCCCTCTCAACAAGATATGGATTATCTGCAACCCCTATCCTGCCTCTGTGGAATTCGAACTTGCTCCTGGTGAGCGCCTTTGTCAGGATGTCGGCATCCTGATCCTCCGTGGGAACATATGAAAGCATCATGATTCTCCGCTGAACACAATCTATGATATGATGGTACCTGATGTCGATGTGTTTGGATCTATCATGAAATACTGGATTAGCCGAGAGTTTAATGCAACTCTGGTTATCACAATAAATCACTGTAGGCTCCAAGTGCAACTCGAACAATCCAACGAGGATCTTCCTCATCCAAATAGCCTCGCATGCAGCCAAGCTTGCTGCCATGTACTCGGCCTCTGTTGAAATGAGTGCCACGGATCTCTGCTTCCTGCTGTACCAGGAAACTGCTGTCGACCCAATGCTGAAAACTCCTCCAGATGTGCTCTTTCGGTCAGTTGGGCTCCCTGCCCAATCTGCAGCAGTGAAGCCGGAAAGCTTCGCTCCATCCTCCTGTCTGTACCATAGACCATATCCTGATGTGCTATTAAGATAACGCAATACATGCTTGCCTGCCTTCCAAAAGAGCTTGATAGGCTTAACCATAGCTTGCGAAAGCTGGTTAACTGCATAGCATATATCGGGTCGAGTATTGACCAGATACATCAACGACCCCACCAACTGTCGATAGACAGTGGCATCCACTACCTCCTCCGAAGTAGCATCTCCCTTCCTCCAACCTCCAGGAAGAGGGGTATCAACAGGCTTGCAGCCTTGCATGTTGAACCTCTCCGGAATCTCCCGGGCATACTTGCCCTGAGAAACAAACAGTCCTCCACTGCGCTGCAAATTTCCAATCCCAGGAAATATTGAAGGAGGCCCAAGTCCTTCATCTCAAACTCCTTTGCAAGATCAGCCTTGCATGAGTGTATCAACAGTTCATCACCTATCAAAATCAAATCATCTACATAAAGTACAATGATCAGCAACTTACCCTCCACCACAATCTGGTATAGGTTCGGATCCACCTCACTCTTGGAGAATCCAAGTCTGGTAAAATAACTGTCTATCCGTGTGTACCAATCACGTGGTTAGCAGTTGGCCGTTCGATTGCTCTCTTGGTCGATCCATGCGACTCCTTCTTTGAAGATCTGTAAAAAGTTGAGGGTTGCTCTATGTACACCTCCTCCTCAATGAATCCATTGAGGAACGCAGTCTTTACATCCATCCGATGGATGTGCCACCCCATCTGCGCTGAGAGAGCTAGGATCGTCCGTATGGAAGAGTACCTTGCGACAGGTGCAAAGGTCTCCTCATAATCGATCCCCTCGATCTGTGAAAAGCCACGGGCGACAAATCTTGCCTTGTACTTCTCCACACTCCCGTCAGCCGCCTGCTTCACTTTGTAGATCCATCGCGAACCCACCACTGATTTCCCCTCCGGTCTTGGGACAATCTCCCATGCACTGTTTCTGACGATCGAATCATATTCTTCGATCATGGCATCTATCCATGCGGGTTCCTCCACAGCTTCCTCAAAAGAGGATGGCTCCGTCACGACACATTGACTCACAAGAGCCATGTATCCAGTGTACCGATCCGGTGACTGCCTCTGTCTGCGCTGTGCTGTAGGTGGTCCTACAACCTTCTCTGCATCTCGAGCCAGTCGCTCAGCTTCTGTAGTGCGCATGCGCCCTCTGATGGTTGGCGCTGCATGGGTGGTTTCTTCCACCTCCTGAAATTCCTCTTGTGGCTGATCCACATCCGGAAGCTCCTCCTTGGGAACTAACAGCTCCTCATCTGCATGCAAGTGTAGCTCCCTCTCAAGCGAACACTGCATGGCTTTCTCCTCTTGAAACTTGATATCCCGTCGCACAACAGTCTTGCGACTGTCTGAAAAATACACCCGATAGTTGTGAGGTGTATCAGTGTACCCCACAAATATTCCAACCTCAGCGGTTGGATCCAGCTTCCTTCTCGCATCCTTCGTCACATGCATGTGGACAGGAGAACCAAAAATCCGCAAATGGGAAATATCAGGCCTCTTGCCAGAATAAGCCTCCTCCGGTGTACTCATGCCAAGAACCTTGTGAGGACAACGGTTCTGCACATACACTGTTGTATTGCATGCCTCAGCCCACAAGTGAAGGGGTAGGCCCCGATCATGCAACATCGCCCGTGCAGCACCCACGATCGTTCTGTTCTTCCGCTCAGCCACCCCGTTCTGCTGTGGGTTATGGGGTGCGATGAGCTCTCTCCGAATCCCTTCTACGCTGCAAAAGTCTTTGAATTCAGCCGAGATGAATTCACCACCATTGTTGCTCCTAAGAGCCTTCACATGCTTCCCCGATTCCTTCTCAACCAGCGCCTTGAATTCACAGAACTTAGAAAATGTCTCGCTCTTCTTCTGCATGAAGAAGATCCAGCACTTCCGAGAGAAATCATCAACAAAGATCACGTAGTACTTGTGCTTTGCTGTCGAAGCTACAGAGAAAGGACCACACACGTCTGTGTGAACTCTCTCAAGGATCATCGTGGCGTGACTATCCTTCTCGTGAAAAGGTGGCTTTCACATACTTCCCTAAAGTACACCCCTTGCACTGATCTGACTGCGCAAGAGTGCCCTTAGGAAGCCCAGTAGAAATCTGCTGCAATATCTTCAAAGCTCCATGGTGAAGGTGGCCCAATCTCCTGTGCCACAGTTCGCCCTCATCATCCCGGCTCACCACTTCTCCCGCCTTGCATGCCATTGCTGCGCAGCCATCTACTTGCAACTGATAAAGGTTCTTGACTCAAACCCCTATCTTCCGGGTCTCTCCAGTTGTCTTACTGCGCAGGAAAGCCTTTCCTTCGCTGAAGACCACATCATACCCCTTGTCTTCCAACATCGCCACAGAGATTAGATTCTTCATCAATCCTGGAACATGCAATACTTCCTTCAATACGAAGGGTTTACCAGACTCCCTCTCAAAGGAAATGGTACCGATACCGATCGCACTGTATCTACCATCATCGCCCATCTCGATGTGCACTCCAAGATCTTTTTCCTCCAGATCTGAAAACAGATCTTGATCTCCGGTCATGTGAAATGACGCACCACTGTCCAAGAACCAAACTGATCCCGCCACACTTGAAACCAAGCATGCGATCAGTGAAAAATCCAGTTCGAATTGAGAAGCCAATGCCTCTCCCGCTGCAGATCCGGCAACCTTCTTATTTTTCTTCTTCTACGGACAATTTGTGGCATAGTGTCCATGCTGGTGACAGTGAAAAAACTTCACCTTGGACATGTCTTGCTTCTTGCCTTTTGCACCAGACTGAGAAGCCTTCTTGCTCTTCCCCTTCTTTGCTTTGGCAGCCAAAGCGCAATTTTCTTCATCAGATACCTTTGATGAAGATCCGTCCCTGGTAGTCCTCCTTATCTCCTCCTGCATGAGATCCGCCCAAAGGCGCTCCCATCCTGGCAACTTCTCCCGACCATTGACACTATCTTGATATGAATGCCAAGCCTTTGGAAGACCAAGGAGAGCCAGGTCCACCATGTCCTCATCTTCAACAGTCACCCCCACACTTCCCAGCTCATTTCTGCATTGAGTGAACTTCGTGAGGTATTTGGCGATACTGTCGCCTTTCTCCATCTTGATGTTTCTGAGCTTATCCTTGAGTGCCAACTTCCTTTGGTCGTTCTTACTCTGGAATAGATCTGTCAATGCTTTCCACATTAAATATGGAGAAGCTTTTCCATGTAGGCTAGATACAATGTGATCCTTTACGCCCTCCAACAGAATCCTTCGACATTTTGCCATCTTCTTTTGCCAAGCCTCGACTTCAGCAGGATCAGTGGGCTTTTGGACATCCGTATCTACGAAATCCTTCAGTCCATTATCTTCTAATACTACCTCCATGCGATCCTTCCCTGCAACATAATTCGAATTGCCTTCAAGAGCATATTCGAGTCGCAAACCGTTGAAAGACATTTTCAACTCCGGCACCAAGAAAACAAACTGCTGCAAAATTCGAATTCCAAGCTCAAAGCTCAACCGCTCTTGATCTGTGAGAACAAATTATTTCTAGCACATAGATCGACTGCAGGGGCATTTACTGGATATATCACCTTTCAAAGGAAAGGATGGATCCAGAGGCTACCTGGCCCGCATGCAGACTCTGTCTACCGAAATAAGTTTGTAATAACTGTGATGATCAATCTCTGCTTCAATAGCTCCGATACCATGTAGAAATTTGCTGAATAAAGAAGATTTATCCACCAAGATTATCCTGATCACATATCAATTCGAATTCATATGCAACACATAATCTCTTCCACTCAGATCATCACACATGCGGAAATAAAACAAGCGGTATGCGATAAAAAGATCATCAAAACATCACACACATTACACAGTATGTATGGGGAAAGCTTATAGTTGAAAATCCCTCAGCTATTCTGTATATTATAATGGAGAGAACATGTAACAGTACATAGCACAATACTCCTCACAAGTACTTAGTACTATCTCATAAAGTTACACACAAACTAACTTGGTTTTGAACAAGTCACAGGTTCAAAACTCATCCACTAATTGCCTGCCTCTATTGCGCAATCAAGGCTAGTCTAATGAGAGATCCAAGGTTCGAATCTCCTTGGCTTGATAGCGCAATCATCATGGGCAATTCCTCCAAGTGTGGTGCAAATCTCATGCACAACTGATGTCACAACTAATAGCTATCTCAACCCTTTCATCTACCTCTTTCACTGGTCTCCACTGAACTGTCCATGCACTGTAGTGAACTGATGTGTTCTTGAGTTGAATAATGAGTTAATAATTAATGAATTAAATAATATTTAATTCACTCCACTCATTACTAGTTGATTAGCTATTTAAACTAATCTCAACTAGTTCAACTAAGTTAAACCGAACACAACTCCACCAACTGTCTCATCAACTCCACCAAACTTCTTCCACTGAAGTCCTAACTAAAGTCAACCATGCATGAGCTCACCAAGCCCCTAGGAATAGCGTAATTCCTCTGTCAGATGCATGAGCCACTTCTGTAGCTCGAACTGAAGTGCTCCAAGAGAGTAAACTGAAGTTTAGAGTCCAAATATTATTAAGGGTAAATAATATTTGACTTCCCTATTTTTAGGATAGGCAGTCTAAAAATAGACTTCGTCCTATATGTCTAAAAATAGAGGTCCATCTGTTTTTACCAACATGACCAATACTCCAAGAATAACATACTGCAACCCCTGGACCATGCTCCATATGTCTAAAAATAGACATAGTCTAAAAATAGACATAGTCTAAAAATAGACTTTGCGCCAAAAATAGCCTGCGGGCCCACTTAGTGAAGGTGACTTCATTTCACTAAGCTCCATCATCTTGCTGCATTTTCAACAATTTTTGTACTAAAAAAAGATTTGTTTGCATGATAATTTATCCCTCTCAGCACTTGATAAATTCGAGTTAATATGGATCTAAGTTGTTTTAAAATACAATTATTACATATAATGGAATAATCTAGTAAATAATGTGGTAAAAAGATTATAATTTAAATTTTAATGAATTTATTAAAATATATAAAACTATTTGAAAACATTAAAAAACAAAACAATATTATAAAATCTTATTTAAGTTAGTAATTAAATAATAATTTATATTGAAATTTATAAATTATATATAAATTTATAAATTAGAGAATTGACCAATGGTGAGTTTGGTTTTGAAATTGCTACCCATATATATAGATTAGAAAATTGAAAATAAGCCATCTCCCTTTCTTTTTAATTTATCACTTTTTAATTTTTATTTTATATTTTAAATACAATAAAATAATGGGATAAAAAGTTTTCTTTTAAATCTTTAATGTCTCTCTTAATATCTATAAAACTCTTTGAAAAAAATAGTAACCTAAACAAAATAAGATTATAAATCTTATTTACATTAATAATTATAAAATTAATTTCTCATTCTTGCATTTTAAATTAAAATTTATAATTACTTATAATGCAGAAATTGATTTATTTTACTTTTGAATAAATTGAAACAATACATACACAAACTAAAAGCAAAAATCTATTTCACAAATATGCCTATAACCTAACAGTAAATCTTATATATATATATGATGATGATGATGGTTAACGTCTAGTGAGACCAATCTTTGGTCTATCAACAAATTATTTAGTTTGATTTAAGATTTTATTCTTATGCTAAAAAATCTTGGAGAGAAGCCTCCCCAGCTCACTATAATTTTGACATCTTAAAAGGCTAGGAAGGTTAGTATTGCAATAAAGATTATCAAATTGATATCTAATGTGGTTGTACCAGGGGCACTCTAAGATGAAGTGTTTTTCATACTTGATGTTCACATTCTCACAGAGATGGTAGATCCTTTCCATCCATGGAGTTTTAGGAACTATGCAACGACCTGTTTCACTATGGAGCTCATGATAGTTCGTAAGATATATATATATATATATATATATATATATATATTCAACTCTATATTAATTTTTTCATTTGATTTTTTTAATGAAAATTTAAATAGTAAATCATAACTTTTTTTTTTGACAATAACGGTTAGTTTTTATTTAAAATTCGGCAAAACAGCTGCCGAGGAATTTAACAGGGCTAGTCTGTATTTCTTTGTTACAGCTATTGATTTCGCTTTGACAGTAGGCAAGAAGAATGCATTTAGCTTCTGAGAGTTGCGCTGATGGAAGTACCCTGTGTTTGCAGATAAAGGCATGGATTTGCACTTGAACTGGCTTCATAGTGGCATCTTCATTTTCTGCTGTGTCTGTTTGTAGTGTTTTAGCTTTGCTTCCTAATTTTCCGAGAGGAGACCCAACGCTTCGAACTTCCAATTCCGGGTCTACCAAAAGCTCCTTACCTATTTTCTTTTGGATAATCTGGTGGATTCTAACTTTGTGTTCAAATTTTCCAGGTGCGATGTCAACATTGCCGGCATTTCTTGTTGTTTCATTATAATTTGCAGCAGAGGCCTTTCTGCTATCTAATCTAACCTTGATGCAGCCTTCGTGAACCTCCCAGCGCTTACCCAACTGATTGCAGAGTCAAGCAGCAGTGAACTCCAGCAGAATGGAGAGGACGAAAATGAAGGGGATGCGATCCAATTTTTCCCTTGAAAATGAGTTCAAGTTCCCTAACATCTGCCTGCTCATTTTGATCTGGCCCCGAAGCTCTGGATATTGAAGAATAAACTGAAACAGAGTAGGAAAGGAGGCCCAATATTCTTCAAGATTATGGAATACTGTAGTGTGATTCAACATCATTAACTAACAGAGATCTCCTGCTCCAGAGAGAGCCAAGATTGGCTTCCAAGTCCGCCTAAGAGTTTAACTTCCGCAGAATATGAAAGAAGGAGATTTTATGAAATTTGGGCAGTATTGGCCTGATTTTTTTGAATGTGGAGACTAAATGAACCTAAGAAGGATCCTTATGAGAGTTCATAGCCTGGATAATTAGCCTAGAGTCACCATAGACTGAGAGGGATAGGAAATTCCTCTTGATAGCCAGGTTTAGACCCTGCCACAGAGCAAGAGCCTCCGCTCTGTTGTTAGTTTCATTGCCCAGTCCCCAAGCAAACCGCGGCTCAATTGAGCCTCCAGGACTCAAGAGAACTCCACCGCCACCCGCCGCTCCTGGGTTACCTTTAGAGGCCCCATCAAAGAAAGGAAAATGATCATCTAGAGCTGATCTCCATTTAATGAATTCCTGCTCTTCCAGACGAATTTCCCACTTAGAAAATGATTTTGCAGGAGGGATGGGACTATCTTTATGGTTTGGAACTAGCTCTTTTAGCCATTGATCTTCCTCGCTGTCCAGGATCATATCATTTCTTAAAGCGGGTTTGGCTTCTAAGGCCTCACCGAACAGAGCTTTGATTTTAGTGATAACTCTGACAGGATTACAACTCTCCTCCCTGAAAATTCTGTTGTTCCTCTCCAGCCATAGTTTCCAGCATGTGAATTTGGGAATCCACATCCAGCCAGTCTTGAGAAGGTTTTTTTTGGAGAGACAAAACGGGGATAACTTGGCTCAGTTTCTTAGTAGGTTTGGAATATTTCCGGGGAGCTCAATTTTGTCAGGACCTAACATCAGGACACCCCTCCAAACTTCTTGAGCAAAGGGGCACATTAACAACAGATGATTAGTTGTTTCTTCATCCGAAACACATAGAGGGCACCTTGAAGGCCCTTCCATTCCACGTCTTCATAGGTTATCTCTGGTGAGGATACTTTTATGCACCAATGTCCAACAAAAGAATTCAACTTTGGGAAGTGAAGGAAAAGACCAGATAAATTTCCATTGAGTTGGATCCGGAGGTACGTTTGGGACCGCCATTATACTTTTGTAACCTTCTGCTGCTGAGTATGAGCCTGAAAGTGAACCCCACCCTCTTTTTTCCTTAGAAGAGGCCTTTAATGGAGATTTTCCTTGGAGCAAATCCAGCAGTAAAGTGGCTTCACCACCCAGCCATTGAGGGACCTCCCCCAGATTCCATCCATCCCAAAGACTTCTAGCATCATCAATCCAATTAGAGATGTCCCAAAGGGTTTTCAGATTGCTGACCTGAAGCCAAACTCTGACATTTGCAAGTTCTTCCATCTGATTCAAGGGCTGATCTCCAAGGATCGAATCTTCCCAAATTCTTATTTTTTTCCCATTACCTTGGATCTAGTATAACTTGTGACTGAAATGATCCATTGCTGTAATACAAAGTTTGAATACCAGTGATCCTTTGGTTATTCTTGGAGGTTGGTCCAAGTACCTCAAGCGTTGCCCATGAAAATATTTTTTCCACAGAACTCGCTTGCTCCAACTGGAATTCCTAGAAACAATATTCCAAAGAAGCTTGGATCCCAGAGCAAGATTTTAGGCAGCCAAATCACGCATTTGGAGACCTCCTTCCAAGTATGGCTTCTTAAGAGTGTCCTAGTTTACTAAATGGAGCCTTCTTTCATTATTCCCCCCCCCCCCCCTCCCACAGAAATCTTCTCAGAAGACCATCCACTTTACTAATAAAGGATTTAGGAGCAAGTAGAATGGAATTCTGATATAAAGGAAGACTTATGAGAACATATTTCATTAGGATTACCTCCCTAGCATTATTCAACCATGAGGCTCCACAAGCTTGTATTCTGAGCTTTAGTTTGTCCAGCAATGGCATCCAGTGAGCTACTTTAGGATTTGATTTGAAGATTGGGATCCCAAGATACTTAAATGACTCCCAAGTCAGTGTTCCTTTCATTTCTAATAGCCTTGCTATGTCTGTCAATTCCTTGATCGAGCAATTCCAGCCATAGATCGTGCCTTTTAGATAGTTGATCTTGCTGCCCGAAACCTCCCTATACGTGTTCAACTCCTTTTTGAAGGACCTTGCAGAATTTATGCTTGCTCCTCCAAGAAATAATGTATCATCAAAAAACTGGGCATGATTTATGTCTTTAACATTGTGAGCCATCCTAATGCCTAGCAGAGTTTGAATCTGTTGACAGTAGTCTAGCTGGAAGCTGAGCACCGAAGCTTGAATAGCATAAAGAAGCGGGGACAATGGGAAACCTTGTCTTAGCCCCCTCGAGGCTTGGAAGAATTCCATTGAACGACCATTAACCAATGGCGCAATCCAAGGGGAGGCTATGAAGGCTTTCACCCAATTTATGAGAGCTTTTGAGAAGCCAAATTTCTCCATCACAGCAAACAGGAATTCATGTCTCACCCTATCAAAGGCGCTTGCAAAATCTAGCTTAATCACCATTCCTTTCTCTTTTCGGTGAAAACTTGAGTGAATTGCTTCTTGCACCAGCACAATATTGTCAAGAATCTTTCTCCCTTTGATGAATCCTCCTTGTTTTTCAGGGATGATGACCGACAGAATTTTATTAAGGCGGTTGGCTGTTATTTTGGTAACTAGCTTATAACTTGTATTACATAGAGAGATGGGCCGGAATTTGCTGAAGTCAGTGGCGCCTTTATATTTTAGAATCAGGGCGAGGAAGGCCGAGTTGGTAATGCCTCCAATATTGGCACATGTATGAGATTTCCCGACCATTCTCAGAAGATATTTTTTAATTATAAGCTAGCAAGTCTGGTAGAACCTTGCTGTGAACCCATTAGGGCCAGGAGTCTTATCTGGTTCCATGCTATCCAAAGCTTTTTTAATCTCATTCATACTGATCGGAGCAGTCATCATAGTATTATCAGAGTCTTGAACACAATGGGGAATTAGAGTAATCGGATAGGCTTGAGAATCGATAGGAGGGACTTTCGGGGCCGAATAAAGGTCTTTGAAGAAAGAGTGGGCTGCTCGCTTTATGCCTTCAAAATCTTTAACCACAGTGTTTTGATAGTGAATTTCATTTACTGTTTTGAAGTTCTTGTGTGCTTCGGCTTGCTTATGGAAGAATCTTGTATTTTTGTCTCCGACATGTAACCAAATATTTCTGGACTTCTGCCTCCAGAACTCTTCTTCATCCCTACTTGCTCTATGGAAATATTTTTGAAGCTCTACTTATTTTTGAAGGAGGTTTTGAGTTACATCAGATTTCTCCATTGTTAATTGATGAACTGCTAAACTGTCATGCATCTCCTTTCTTTTGGCAGTGGGCGTTTTCAATATTTTAGCCCACTCCTTGAGCTCTCTTTTAAGTCCCCTCAAATTTTCTTCCCACACAAAGAAAGGGGATCCTTGAACTTGCCGGTTCTAGGCCTCGGAGACCACCTCCTGGAAACCTTCTTGATGTATCCACAGAGGACTGAATCTAAAGGGAATGGGGCCAAGATTTCCATCCAAGGAGAGTTCAAGCAAAATGGGTTTATGATCAAAGGTGTAGTTTGGCAAAATTTTAGAGGTGGCCATTAGACCACAGGTCAAGAAGGAGGTTTGGACAAGGAATTTGTCCAAATGAGCAGCAATGTGGCCAGGGCCTATCCTTTTGTTGGACCAGGTGAATTTCATAGATGTGGGCTTAATATCCTCCAGATCCCATCCTAACATGAGGTCTTCAACCCATTCTCTAGCTGGGTCCCTGACCGGAGAGCCCCCCTTTTTCTCTTTTGCAGCTAGTGTAACATTCAGATCACCTGCAATAATAATATTTTTTGGATTGTGCAAGAAAAGATAGGACTGAAGCGAGTCCCAACAATTTTTTTTCTCAGCTGGTAAGACTGAAGCATATAAATTGAACATACTTACTTGATGGCCAGATTATTTGTGGAGGAGCTTAGTGAATAGCCAATGGGGGCAGCATTCTTCGTAAATCAGATCATATTTGGAGCTGTCCCAGAAGGAAGAAATCCCTCCAGAGGCGCCTCTAGCACTGACATCTCTTCCTTGGCCTTTATGCCAGAATGCTTTGCTTGCTTGGAGGAGAAGAAGGTCCTCCATCTTTGTCTCCTGGATGAGAAGGATTTCAGGCGATTACATCCTCACAATGTCTTTCAGAGCTTCTTCTTTCAGTCTGCTGCCTAACCCTCTGCAATTCCAGGAGACGTATTTCATTATTTACTGGCTTGGGAGGTTGTGGCTCCTTTTGGAGCCTGACCATGCTTGCGCCTAGATCTGGTATTCATCATTCCTTTGAGAGTTTTCTGGGAGCCTTGGAGTACATCCAGATAAGTTTTTTCCTCTCTCTGTTTCTTCTTGAACTTTCGGCCCCTGGCCGACTTGATTGGAGTGACTTGCGAGCTGTCTGATTCAGAGTCTCCATCGTCTGATTCTCCCCCAGAATCGAAACTAAGACTGATGTGCTCCTCATTTTCTTCTTTTCCCCTTGGTCATCCTCTGTTGGAGGGAGGTTTGTTTTTGCCTCAGCTTCTTTCACTTTCTTTGACAGATCTTCTGGATCCTCTTGGGTCTCAATGGCATCCGCCTTTTCCCCAGAGGAGGACCCTTCTTTTGGGACTTCTTTGGCCTTTGGATTAGGCTGGGGCTTCACCAATGGCCCTGGATTTTTCTTCTTAGTTGGTTTTGGAATTTCCTTGCCCTTTTTGATCTCCTTCCATCCTTCTTCATCCACTTTGTCCCCTGTTGGGGCTTTTTGGAAATTTCGTTGGAAGTGTCCATGTTCATGACAGGCTCTGCATTTGAAAGGCAATTGCTCGTAATCCAATTTTTGATAGTGATGCCATTTTCCGACTGCAAGTTTTACCACTTCGGGTAGCCCAGCTTCTAGATCGACTTCCACACAGATTCTTGCGCAGGTATATTGGGCCTTGTTATCTGCTTTGTCGATGAAACGGCCAAGACCATTTCCAATCTTCTGCAAGGTGTGATAGCTCCAGCAATGGATCGGTAGATTGGGGAGTTGAACCTAGACTGGGACCTCTTTAGGGACATCGACTGAGGGATCGAAATCAGGGGTCCATTTATTAAGATACAGACCTTGATTTTCCATAAAGTACGGACCGTTTCTGAATACCAGATCTCAATCTTCTTTGGAGGTGAACTCAAAAATGAAATACCCTCTTCCGACTGCATAGCAGATCACGTTGTTTTTCAGCGGAGGTCTCCAGTTGCGTTGAATCCAATCATCTGTTGTTTTTGTAGAGGGCCAACGTCCCATAAATTGTCCTACCAACCCTCTGTCAGCTAGGGCTGGGGCAATTTTTATCAGTTGATCTTCTGGCAGGGCGATCTCAGGAATTTCCTCCAATTTTTTGATGAATTTTGGGACTTCTGGGTTCATGTGTTTCTTCCCTTTTTGCGTTAACAGTCTTCAGAATACTTCCTTTGATGAGATCGGCGGGGTGGGAGAAGGCTCCCCACCCCCAGGCGCACTCATGGCAGTTGCTGAAGCTCCTCTGCGTCCAATACCTAGCTCATAGACGCAAATGCTGTGCGCACGATCTTTCTTTTTAAATCATAACTTAATAAACATAGTATGTGGAAATTAGGTATGGAATTTGAAGCAAGTTGTGGTTTTGAAATTCTACTTTACTACTTTTGATTTAGGTTGGTGTTTATAATACTGGCCTTTATATATTATTATTATATTTTATTTATTTTTCATGATTAAATAAATTAAAAAAAATGTATTTTAAGTTTTTCTCTTATTTCTTTTTAATTTATTATTATTTAATTTAATATAATCTTTTAAAATATAATCGACATATTAATGAAGATGTAAAAAGTGTAGTCTTACTAAATTTAAAAAAAGAGTAATATAATAAAAATATTATATTTTAAATTTTAATGGTGCTATTAATAATGTGTATAAAATTGTTTGGAAATATTAATAATCCAAACAAAACAATATTATAAAATCTTATTTACAATAATAACTACAAAAAATATTTTTTCCATTCTTAAATTAATTATATATGAGGCAATTTTCAAATTTATATTAAAAATTTTAATTTTAATCAAAACTTTAATTTCTTTTAATAAAAATTAAATTGTAAATTAATTAATATAATGAATAGAAATCAGAAATGGAATTTGACCCGAGTTGTAGATGACTCTATTATATATATATATATATATATATATATATATATATATATATATATATATATATATATATATATAATTTATAAAAATCAAATATATCTATATACATCCCCATTCTGAGCTTTACAGCTCTACATTAATTTTGTTAAAAAATAAAAAGAAATCAGAAACTTAAATTGTAAGTTAATCAATATAGTTATCGACAATATAGTTACCTCAAATAAAGTAAAGTTGTGAATGACGTGATTAGTTTGGTTTTGCAATTCTTGCCTTATTTTTTTTAATCTAGGTTGTAAATGTGAGTGTGTGGGCACACACCTAAATTACATTTTAACTACTAATTCATATTAATTATGATGTTTTACATATTAGTTATGATATTTATTAAGTATATCATGGATTTAAATTATATATGTGGGTATATTGGAAATGTGATTTTAACTTTTATTTCATATTAATTATAATACAAATTTAATTATAAAAATATATAAAAATATGAAAATATTTAACTTTAAATTTTCTATATATTAGTAACATTTTTTATATATTAATAACACTATAAAAATAATGGTTGTGGTTTTGAATACAAATCATTATTTTAAAAACTAATTATAAGCTTCCAATGATCCAAAAAACTTAAATAACTTTACTTATGATGTATTATGAAGTTGATTTTTTTTTTTTTTAGTAAAGTGAAACCATACACACACAAACTAAATTTAAAAAAAACATTGCTCTAATATTCCCAAAACTGAACACTAAGTCCTATTCCAAACATGTCCAAAATAACATTATTCATATATTGGTAACACAAAAAAATTAATCGTTATCAATTTGAAAGGAATTCATTGATTGGATTATGGTCTAGATTGCATAGTCCAAAAAATTTAAATTATGATTACTTATGATGCATTGACAAAGTCTATTTTATTTTTGGGTGAAGCCAAACAATACACACACAAACTAAACCTAAATAATATCCCACAAAGATGTCCAAAACTGAACCACAAATCCTATTCCAAATATGCCCAAAGATATGGGAGAAGAAGTTTAAAAAGAGAGTAAAAATATGGTGAATAAAAAAATGGTTGATTTCTACCAAATTCTCAATTCCTTCCTTGTGGATGACTCCTAAACTTTCTGCACCATGTGTATGCTTTCTAGGTTAATGTAGCATATTGCTTCTACTTCTGGCTCACTTTGATAGTTTAAACCTAATTTATAGTGTTCTAACCATAATTTATAGGTATAAATGATATATTAAAATATTTTTTTTATATATTAACTGAAATTAACCATAGGATAATTATAAAATATATTATATTATTATGAAATATACTATCTTAAGTGGTACTTTAAACCTAAATTATATTATTTTAATCTTAATCAATAAATCTAAATCATATTAAAAAAATGTTATGTATATTAAATTATATTAATAGAAGGTATAAATTATAAAATAATATATTAAGAAATATATTAATTTATGGTGCTTTAAGCCACATTAGGTGATAAATATCATTTAGAAAAAATGTTATTCATATTAAATTATTGTCAAATAAGTATAAATTATAAAACAATATATTAAGAAATGTATTATTATGTTCTTGCTTTAAACCAAATATATATTGCTCTAACTCCATACTGACTCTAGAACACCTCCGGTAACAATTAAAATTAGTATAATTAACTGTATCTAAATGTAATCAGTGTTCCAAAGTTCTTGTATTGTTGTTAATTATTTTAGATAAATAATCTCATTTTTAAGATATTCTAATTATAATTATAATTTTAAATTTGTTAATTGTTTTGAATAAATAATCTCATTTTTTGAGATATTCTAATTCTAATTCTAAATTTTTGTTAACAAGGGTTTTTTTTTTGTTTTTTGTGAGTCTCCATTTACTATGATTTATTAGTTACTTTTTTTTTCTTTGAACAAGCCCTTTTAGCTTAAATAAAAGCAGATTATCTATTTACAAATTTTGAAATCTAACATATTTTATTTTGTTTAGCATTGATATTTTGCAAGTGTTTTTTTTGTCAATCATCATAGAAAAATTATATTATCAACTTTGAGAACCACAGTAAACAAATTTCTTCACACCCCCTGGCTTCACGAAGACGAGAGATGAGAGCGATGGGTGCTGAAGAAAGCATCGCATATAACCATACAACTATTATTTCCAATAAGCTTAGCAGTCATACATAACAAAAAGACGGAAAAAAAATTCAAAGAACCCGAGAGCATCATATCAAAGAGGGTAGTGAGGAGGAAGGCCACGAGGCACTGATAGGAAGTTGTCTTGCTCGTTCATATGAAAGTCGATGTTCTCTACTCGGGACTCCAGGTCACGTAGATGGTCATTGTGGCGTATTTGGTTCCATCAAATGCTCTCGAGCTTCTTGAGAGTCTCATTGAGCCTGAATTGAATGTCATTCATATAGGCCACCAATTCGTTCCAATATTCATAATGATGCTCCCTTATGATGTCCAGGTTGGCTTGGACACCTCTTAGTTGTTCAACAATTATTTTTATTTCTGCCATGGTTGGAGCCTCCACTCTTCCTAGAGAATTCCCATGGTCTTGAGAAACCTCACTCGCCCATTCACCACTTACTACATCCTTAGAAGGATACCTCGAATCATTAGCTTGAGGCACAACAGGACTGTGTTTCCCACCTCCGTGACAGGGAAGACCATGCTGGTGGGGCATGGATGGCGACAGCCAAAGACCATCTACCAGAATGACCAAGGTTAACTCTACCGCCCTAAAGCAACTGATCGATAACACACGCCTGAGCAGACACAAGCCTTGCCACCACCTACCCATTATGACTTTACAATTATGTCCAAGCCTAACCTCCCGTCAAGCCTTTTCCACCATCACCCTTCCAAAACCCTTAGTCAATATTTCTCCTCCAACAGTCCACAACCAGAACAAGGGAGGGTTGATAATAATTTGCAACCCACAAGCACACACCAACACACCCAAAGCCACAATATTCACAACTAGATAACAACTAATCAGTGTCTCGAAGGCCGCACGACGACCAGTTGTGCCACCACCCTGGGGGGTTTTTCCTGAGGGGTACACCAGAAACTAGAACCACCATGAACCCTCATTACCCTTCAGTGAATTCTATTCAGAATGAGAACGAGTCCACAGTCCAGTCCACCTACTCCAAAGGACAAGCATCAACATCACCTTACTAACCACCACCGAAATCAATTGCTACCAGAAGTAATAGAACCTAAAGCAACTTATTTCCAGGAGACCACCGAGTACCCACCAGCCCGGAGCAGCCCTCTATCGTTGGAACCTGGGGTTCCACCATACACTATTGAATGTACAACACCAAAGAGGAGATATACCTCCAAATGAACTAGGATCCCTTATAAAGCCACAATATCCCTTCTGAGAAGCCAGAAAAATATTGTCTGAGCGTTCCACACAATGTCAGCTACCCCATGGCTCCGACAAGCATGCTTGGTCTTCAATGCTACCATTCACCACCCTACATTCTGAATTCATCACCCAAGATACAACAACTGGTACACTAACACGTTTGCACAATATAAACAACATAGGCGGGTCTAGAGTGTTTTTCTACTCGCCATCCCGTCGTGTCACTTTAATCACCATCCTTCGCTCACCTACCGCATGCCTTATGAGACGTACCTTGAAGTGCTATAGCCAAATGTTTAGTCACCTCGTTTAGCAAGCATTTTTCAGAAAAAGAAAAAATTACAATTATTAATAAATTTGTTATTTTTATTATCATTCCATTATATAATGATTCATATTATACTTTACTCCTATAAATAATTAGAATCTATCTCTAAAACAAATATTTCTATAAAATTAAGATGAAAAAAAAAAATTCCAAATATCAATAAAAATGTTGTTTTTATTTTCATTTTTACCATATAATAATTTATGTTAAATAAAAGTCAGTTTTTTTTTTTTTTTTCAAACTCTTATTTAATAATATTAAATAAAATAGACAATTTTATTTAAGAAAATTTATTATTTATTTATAAATTTAATATTTTCAAAAAAAATTATGATTATTAATATCCTTGCACCTTATAATAATTCACTCAATAATATATGAATTTTCATTTTTACTATATAATAATTTATGTTAAATAAAAGTCAGTTTTTTTTTTTTTTTTCAAACTCTTATTTAATAATATTAAATAAAATAGACAATTTTATTTAAGAAAATTTAATATTTATTTATAAATTTAATATTTTCAAAAAAAATTATGATTATTAATATCCTTGCACCTTATAATAATTCACTCAATAATATATGATATTTTCTCCGAACTTTTGCCAAATAGAACGAATCTTAAATGGTATTGCTTTTGTATATAATTAATTCCTACAAAACCATCTTAAAAACAGTCTGATAGTGAGTAAAGGCAATGATCTATGTATACACTATGTACTGCGTTCAAAATAGTGCATATAATATCTATCTCTATATATAAAAGAATGTATTTATGTTCACATGTATTAATTTAGGGAAAACGTTTTAAATTTACTGGAGTTTTTGTGGCCGTATCATTCTTATTCAGATTCCTAAATTTACAAGAAAGTAACGATTTTGATTACTCTTTTTCCATATAAGAATGTACATGGAAATCATTTAACATACAGGAAAAATTAGGCTGGTGTTGATAAATTAGGTTTGGTCAAAATTTTAAAAATTCTTCAGAATTTTTGTTTATAAATTTAGATGATGATTGAAAATTGATTTTAATGAAAAAAATGAAATGAAATAGAATAGACATTTTATGTGTAATATTTTTTATAAAATATTTTGATTAATAAATATAAACAAAATCAATTTAATCTTTCCTGTCCATCCAATTTTTAAAATATTCCAAAATTCCATACAGGTATGCATTATGCATCACTATCTTTGTTTCTTGTTTTTAGCCATTTAACGCGTCTGTGTAAAAGAACGTGGCATAGCAAATTTTAAGTCGGTAGCCTGCCACTACCACCGATATTGAGATGCATAATTTTATGGATTGGAAGTTTAAATATATTTTTTAATAATGTTTTTGTAAAATTCAATAATATTTTTAAATTAAAGTAGAAATTTTAAATTTGAAGTAATTTTTAAATTTAATGGTTTAGTCAAGTTTCACTAGCACAAAAGGTTGAGGATGAGTTTTCTTAGTAAGACTATGCAGGATTAAACTTTACAGGAGGAGGTTGTGATCTTTGTTAGGGAAGAGACATGCTAAAAAAATCTATTTAGCTGAGGACTTAGATTCCCCTGATTTGTGGTTCCTCAAATCAAGGGTAGAGGATCAAGGCTGGGTTGTGGTTCCACAAATCAAACCTGGAAGATCAAGGACAACTTGCCTAGGAAAAGAAATTGATGGTTTCCAACTCATTTCAATTATTTTAATATAATTTTTTTGGCCTTGTTTGAAGGGAAAATCACACCAACATGAACACCTAAAATTCATAATTCCATCCCTAATTAAAATATGTTATTTTTTAATAATATTTTTAAAATTATTGTTTATTAACTTGATTTAAAAAATAGCAATAATAAATTTTAACTATGTTCTTAAAAAACAATAATAAATTTTAACTATATTCTAAAAAAATTTAGAGTGATTTTCATTATGAACACTGTTTTAAAATCTTCAAAAAAATATATTAGTTTATTCTCTGTTTTTTTAAATCTACATTGTTTTATTAAGATTAGACTCAAAGACTTATGGAGACCAAACCTCTATGAATAATATTTAGATCACGTTTCCAAACTACCAATAATATGGTCCATCCTTACCAATAATAATATAAAGTTATCTTAGAAAATACTAAAATTAGACTGAGAATTATGAACACCAAACCTCCCAGCATAATATTTAGACCACACATCCAAACTACTAATAATATGGTCCATCCTTACAGATAATAATGTAAGGTAATCTTAGAAAATAATCAATAATAATATGCTTAATTGAAAAAAAAAATATAATAATACAGTAGTTACACACTGCATAGGCACATTTTATTATGCTTATCAGGTAGCATCCATTTATAAGATGTTCCATTACACATGCAAAATATAATTCGCAGAAGTTGGATACACTTGAGCTATAATGGCTTGTAATGGGAAGAGGTGTACTGAATTACACTTGGTCTGCCATAGTTGGAACTACTGAGGCTACTCTCGTTACAAAACTTGATTTCCCAGTGTCTTTCTTTAAAACTGCTGGCATATCAACTACATTGTCTACCTGTTTGGTTTGTGAAAGATCAATGACAGACGATGGTGAAACAATCAGCCTTGAATTTCTGTAAACGAAGTACACTACAAGTTGGATCATTCCCAGAAGAGAACCAATTCCACTGGGCACCTGCAGCGTCAATAAAATGCAAGATATTAAAAAGACAATGAATAGAAACACATAAAAACATATAAATTTTGTGGGTAATTTTATGTGGATAGCTGATTTTCCCAATATTTGGGGATCAGATGGACATGGGGGCTGACAATAATTGACAGCCCTCATATTCAGAATATTCTGCAATCAGAGGGATATGGGTGGGCGCCCATATCCCTCAGAATATTAAGAGTGATTGCCAAATATTTTGAAAATCAACCACCTACATGAGAATTTGACCTCACTCATATTCCTCTAATTACATAATATCAAAATATTCTAAAAATCAGCAATCTACATAATCTCAAAGAATTTTTATTACAGAGAGCTTGAATATTCTAAGACTGCAATATACAATATCAATTGAGAGTGGAAGTGAAACAAATTAAACTTACAGCTATGAAGAGATCTCGAGTGACCAAAGAGTAAGCAACCCAGGCTAGTGCATTTAGAAAGTTGAATAATGAGAGTAGGAACGGCATGCTCTCTACGCTTTTAGTTCTAATCACAAGTTTCTGGAAAAAAAAAATTCAGACAGCAGCTGTTATCAGCATATAGATTAATTTTTCAAAATTGATATCATTAATGATTGAATAATTGTATAGTGGTAGAGAAATAGTTAGAGGATGGAGGTCATATCAGAACTGATAATGGCGAAGCATACATGACAGTTGACAAAATGATACCCACACTACCGACTACTATCTGTCGAACACGGCAAGTATGCAGAACAAAGACTGTGATTCCAACCCCCATGACGAAGGCCATCATCAAAGCACAGGTCAGCCGTATTGTGATGACCTGGAGGAAAGGTCACAACGTAATTAACGGTAATGGGTTAAGTCATTTCGACAGCTAAACTTAATTCAATTGCAGAATACTAAAAATTGAATTTAATTTTCAGATTTTAGGAATATTTCTGTGACAACCTCATTTAAAGATTAATTAACTAGTTTAAACAATTTGTTTATTTTTATTTTTATTTTTGACAAGAAAGACTTGATGGTTATATGTTGAGGGAAAAATTATTATTTTATTTTTATTTTTGAAATTATTAAAAGGAAACCAATGAATGAAAAAGGGAATTTGCTAAGTTGTTGGTATTAGTTTCCCAGAATAGATGGTGCTTGGAAACAGTTGGAAAACAATTACCCTCTCCTCATTGGATAAAGTTGGAATCCAGAGGAGGAGAGGGGGTTCTAGAAAATTGGCAAGAAAGGGAAAGTGTTTTCTAGAGTTGGTATGAGGCCAGTTGAAAACAACTTTGGAAACCCTTGTGTGAGCCAGATTTACTGTTGGTGACTAGATTGGGATATCCAGAGGTCACAGCAGGTTATTCCACTGTTACTACCGTGGCACCATTCAGTTTTCTGGAGCTAGGGGGCAAGCTGAGGACGTGATAGCCTCCCTTGAAGGTTGGGTGGACAGCAGCTTGGACAAATCTACCCTTGCAGATAAGTACTCATGTGGAATCCTGAATTTAATACGATTATAAATGTGCAGATATGTATTGCTGTAGTGTATTTCTTTTTAATGTTGTTCTTGAAAACAAAATGGAAAGTGTGCCCTGTCTAAAGCTACAGTGGGAAATTGAGTTTAAGTACATAATCTACAATTTTTACCTCTCTCGGAAATACTCTAGAAAGCTTAAAATGTCTAGCTGGTAAATACTTTGATTAAGGGTTCTTCAAGTTTAAACTCTGTTGAGGTAATGAGAGAGATCATTCAGTGGAATTTGTAAGGATAGAGCATTCACTTGTTTCCTTCTTATTTAGTTCTTTCCTATTTAACTATTTCTATTAGCTTGTGTTGGATAATTAGTGACAGAGAGGGAAACAGAAAAACCAATTTATTACAATCGATAGCAGAGTTCAAACTTCTTTGTAGTGAAACCAAGTGGAAACTGAGTAAAATTTAAACATCAGTAAGGAAGAAAACCTGTTAACAGGCCACAGTTGGTGAAACTGTGATAAAGATGTGAAACATGTAAACAAGTAGAAATAAATATATATACTTCATAGTTTGGTGTCACAATCACACTTGACAAGTTCGAATAGTTATAGGAACAGAACCCTGTAACGCTCATACCGACGGAGGAAGGTACGAGTGCAATAATCTTTACGCTAAAAACCTGTTAACTATGGGTAGCTGAATTCATTCCGACAGTAATGAAAGATGTGAAAAAAACGAATAAATAGAAATTTAGTAGAATTAACAGAGAACCCTCTGGAAAAGCAGGAGAAATCAGTACACGAGAAAGATCATAGTAACTGTACATGAAAATAGAGCACAAACTTAGGGTTTCCGCACCCACTGAGGGGTGAGGAGTCAAATCTTAAATCACGCATTACTGCGTACAGATAATAAACAAGAATTTGCGCTTATATTTGCATACATACAATTGTCAAGAAAAACTGTCTGTAATCTCAGAGTCTAAATATGGACAACAGCTAGCCATAATAAGGAAGTTATACTTAAACCAAGTTATAAACCAATGCTCTGTGAGCGTTGTCCAACAGACAGGAAAACCCTTGAGTAGAATGAAAAACCCTAGCGCAGAGAGAACAGAACTGATGACTATTTTCTTTAACTTTAATCAAATCCTAATTTACAAAGTCGGTCGAAGGCCTGTAGCCTCGACGAGGGCTTCGACAAGGGTTCTTTTCTCTCCTGTCATCGGAAAGTATGTACCTGTGAGAATGGCTCTGATAGTTAGCTAGGGTCAAGGAGCTTGAATTTTGATAGGCGCAGAAAGGTGAAGGAGTTGTTATACCTGCAAAACACCGGAGAAGATAGTTAGAATACAGATAATAGTGCTGATATTAGTAAACAAAAGTGATGGGTTAACCCTCGAGAGGGTAGTTTACCTGCGAGTCCGAGTCCCGAATCTGGATATTCCTGTAGGAAGCAGAGAAGGGAAGGGTCATTAGTTTTTCACCAAATTGGAGACGAGTAGTACTCTATCCACAAGCATGGTTGCAGGCAGGGGTTAGATAGGGTTGGATGAGCGCGTGGAGGACTTACCAGCGTAACCCTGAAGCGGAAAGGAACCCTTCTGGAGAACACAGCAACAAGGTATTGTTCAGATATTCAATAGAAAGAAGAAAACTGAGAAAAACTGTAAAACTCTTGTCTGAGGTGCAGTGGAGTATGGGTTTAACCTGTATTTAGAGGAAACCGGGCGGAGATCTCAGACAGGCATCTCAAAGGCACCGTGGACGCCGATGAAACTCTTGGAAACCGCCTTCCCATGATCTTCTACCTACTGGAAGTGAGCTTACCAGAAACTCGCGTTGTGTCCCCGGCAAGTGAGACTAGAAAGCTGGAAGTGTAGTCTTTCACGGAAAGGATTGGAGGGAATTCAAGTCCGGATTGATAGCTGTGCCAAGTAGGCCTGGTAGTATAGCTGAGTTAATGAATTGCATTAAGTGAGGAACCGCGGGAAGGGCGTAGGTAAGCCATGTGTCGGCCCCATCGTAGCCATGGTATGGGCGCTATTAAACACCAACTAATATACAATAACACCATATCCGATGACACAAGCTGAGTAACTCTCCAAGCAGAGGTTTGGACAGATGGCACCGATTCAATTCATAAAACTCAGTCCATACTTAAGGATATTTAATAAGAACAACCAGAATCATGAAATCATTGAATTAACCATAGCGCCAAGATTAACAAACACCACGAAATAATATTTTCGATGGCAAACAGTGCCAGATTTTAATCATTATTTCCTGTACTTTATTTTGTGGAAGTATGTAATGACAAAAGCCTTGCCGTAAGTTTACTTTTAGCTTGCAACAATTACCATGGTAATAGTAACATCTAATTTTTTTTTTATGGTGATATATTTCTTTGGCATGTATGTGACAAGTGGTATCAAAGCCGGTTACAACATTGGCAACCTAAGGGTCTACTAACAAAGCTGTGTGTGTAATAGTGCACTGAGAAGAAGAAGAAAGATATGGCGTCCCAGTCACAACTGAACGAGACTCCAACAGTTATGGATCCCGAAATGTGGGTTCAACTAACTGTGGAGCAGCATCAGAAAACGAGTAAATTGCTGGAAGAACAGCAGCAACAAACTGATTTTCTGCTAAACACTGTACAACAGTTACAAGAAGAGATGATTAGAGTCCGGAAAGACAATGAAAAGTTGTTGGAAGACCAGGAAAAGATTCTGAAGAGTATATCTGATAAACAAAATCATGAGATACGGCAACCAAGTGCAGAAAAAGGATTATCAACGGAAGCAGAGGACCAGCAAACCGGAAACAACACCATTGGAAAGATTGAAAAGAGTTGCTCCCACAGGAGCAAAAACCATAATAATAATGAGGCAGAATCGGAAAATCTGTCTGAACAGCAAGATCATAAGAGGCAGAAAGTTGAACTGCAGGGGGAGTTTCGTAAGATTAAGCCACCAATGTTTGATGGCGAGGCGGAAGAAGCAGCTGAAGCATGGTTGATTAACATCAATAAATATTTTCAGGTATATGAGTATAACAGCAATCTGAAGGCCAGATTGGCTATATACCAGCTGTGAGAGAAAGCCACCCTGTGGTGGGAGGAGGTTAAAAATGTTCACAGCATTGATGAGCGGGACATCACATGGGAATTATTCCAGCAATACTTCAAAGATAAATATCTAACAGAAATATTTTATGATGATAAAGCTAAGGAATTCCATGATCTTCGGCTGGGCCAAATGACCATGGATGAGTATGTCACGAAATTTACTTCCCTGCTACGTTATGTACCTTACCTCAGAGAGGAAAAAGCCAAGGTACAGAGATTTCTGAGTAGTTTGCCTGCTCTCATGAGGGAAAGAATAGAGTTTGTTAACCCCCAAACGATGGATGAATCTGTCAGGAAAGCACGCATGTGTTACCAGCAGTATAAGACCAAAGGGGATGGTGGAAAGGGTTGGCAGCCCAAGAAAAATCAAAAGAATTCCTCTACTTTTAAAAGCAGCAAAAGCAGCCACTTTAAAGGGGTAGGACAGAACGCTGGCAGCAAACAGTTCAATAGGAATCATCAAAGGATCAAGTGGCCAGCTGAAGAAAAACCCACAGAAGCATCAAGCAAACCAGAGCAGGGGCAGAATTCTAAACCTCCCCTACAGTGTTGGGGCTATGGGGAAGCACACTACTATAAGAACTGTCCACAACGGAGAAAGAACGAATCTGTAGAAAATTTGCAGGAGGCATCAACAGTGGGGGACGTGGCGCGAAATATACCACGTATAAACCCAGCCTTGGAGGATCGACAGGCTGACTTCCAACCCACAATGATTGAACTAGAAGGTACTATACATTCTAAACCTATCTCGATTTTAGTAGATCCTGGAGCTAGTTTAAGCTATGTAAGTCCTAAACTAGTGGAGATGTGTAAGTTAAAAGAACAAAAATTTAAAAACTCCTGGTTAGTTCAACTAGCTACCGGAGCAAAGCGCAAGGTGACTGCGAAAATTGCTAATTGCATACTGGAAGTTGCAGAACAACAGTTGCATGTAGACTTAAATGTTCTACCATTGGGATCGTATGATGTGTTACTAGGAATGGACTGGCTGGAAAAACACTGGACCTTAGTGGACTGTAAGGAAAAGACAATTTATTATAGAGCACTAGATGGTACGCGTAAGGAAATAAAAGGAATTAAAAAGCTTGTGCAATTACGCCCCATAACAGCGTCTCAGATGAGCAAGTGTATCCGAAAGGGATGTCAGTTGTACGCCATTCAAGTAGGGTATGCTGAATCTAAGGGAAAGGCTGCAGACATACAAAATATCCCTGTGGTACAGGAATTCTTGGATGTGTTTCCGGAAAACATTCCAGGGTTGCCACCAAAAAGGGAAATAGATTTCACTATTGAATTACTACCCGGAGCCTCTCCTGTGTCAAGAGCACCTTACAGAATGAGCATACCAGAGTTAACAGAGTTAAAGATGCAGTTGCAGGAGTTGTTAGATAAAGGATACATCCGCCCAAGTGTGTCACCTTGGGGAGCACCAGTTCTTTTTGTTAGAAAGAAGGATGGAACCTTACGGATGTGTATGGACTACCGACAACTCAACAAGCTGATAGTTAAGAACAAATATCCTCTACCCAGAATTGATGATTTATTCGATCAGGTGAGAGGCGCCAAGGTGTTCTCTAAAATAGACTTGAGGTCCGGATATCATCAGATTCGAGTCAAGGATGAGGATATTTGCTGTTGAGGAGGTAAATCCCCTCTGCGGACAGAGGTGATCCCTACTAGCCCAGCAGGGGTCTAGCAACAAACAAACAATGCTATGACGCAAGCTCCTAGTTACGAATGGAAAGACTAGGAATAGAAGCCTACCTGGATTCCAACGCTATAATCTGAAGAAGAAGTGTCCCCGTCCTTCAGCCCTGGCAGATCACAATCCTTCCACGATCTCCGCAGATGAACACCTGCACATAGAAGAAACGAATAGATACAAGCATAGAAACCAGCATACGTAACTAAACATCGGTCAGAAAAGACATTACTCGCGTTAACATGATGGAAAACGGAGTGGAACCATAATCATAGTCATCTATTAAATAATAAACGAATAGAGGTTAAAACCAAGTTCTGACGTCGCAGCCTCCTTCGAACGGGTCCCCGGTTGTCCACGTCTCGCAAAGCTCGCCAAGGAAAGGGAAAACCTCTCCAGAGTCTCGTGACAATGGTCTCCTTACTTGAATTGGCCTTAAGGGAAAGAGAGGATTCTTTACAGCACAAAGGCACTTGGGAATATGGAGATGCAAAGCTTCAGCACTTCAAGACTAGCTTGCCATGGATCTGAGCAGGCTTTTATAGATGGGGAAGGAGGGAGTTGGGATCCCTATTATTATGGGATTGGCTCTATCAACAAGGAAGGTTCCATGGAAGGTGGCAAAACCACTTCCCTTCCATAGAACTCCCGCAGCCAAACCTCCCAACTCAAGATAGGCAATGGTTTGTGAGTTTGTTTGAACTCAACTTCCGCCATCCATATTTAAAAAACAGTCCCTAAAATGGGTGGCGTGACTACTGCTCTATGACAGAGCGCCAGGTGGCACGACCTCTTTGCAGGATTTTCCTCATTGGCGCGAGTACTGAACTGCATGCCCGCGGCAATGCAAAAAGGGATGTTTTTCATGATTTTTGCAAGGAGATGTCTCAAGGGAAAATAAAGCTCATGCTTAGAGGGATGCATTGATGATGTTTTCAAGGCATGACAATGTTCACAGGTCACGAAATGGGTCCTCCATTGTGCGGGATGGGAAATGGTAGGGACGGTGACAAATTACTGTGTAACAGATGCCCCCTAAAGTATGAGGCCCGAGAGAGAGAGGGGTGAAATGCTTTACGAGAACATGTTCAACTGAAGGCCCGCCGTCGGAAAACCTGCGCAAAAAGATACAACCGATATCTCAAGTACATGATATATATGTGGTATGGACGCAGCCATCCGAAACAGAGTATGCTATAATCCGGATCCAGGGCATGGGTGCAGCCATCCAACTAAGATCAAACAAATAGACTCAGGTATGGTCGCAGCCATCCAATCAATGAGTCATGTACATAATGATAATAATCCACAATCGCAGCCTGGATTACAACAGACACAATCCAGGGTCTTGCGCTCCATCTCGACTCAAACAAGTACAAGTTCAAGCATGTGAATATGTGATCTGATGTCGAACATGCAAGAACATCGTCTGATTACCAGCCAATGATGGAAGCTGTTAACAGACGCGAGAGTAACCACCAATAATGACAATGGTTCTGCCCCCAAGGTACTAAGGTGCACAATCTACTAAGGCGAATAAATGAGTTGACGCTCTAACACCCAATCACTGACGCAGGTCAATGATGTAAACCTCACGTCGAATGCGACGAACCCGGCCATTGATGGCGTGTGCTCCAAGGTACCATCAGAGTCTCTAGACCAACCTCCTCGGATAATGAGTTGAAGTCGACAGGAAGTATCTTGATCGAAGGTGGGCCATAATGATTCCCACATCACTCCATACACGAGACAGGAACATGATGTTTTTGTTGTGAATCGTGGATCGTATGAGAAACAGAGGAAGGTTGATATTTGCAGAGGCCAACTTCTCTTGAACACATAAACGGCACGACAATGGATTTGGCAGTATTTGACATCAACGGATCAGGGGTCATGGCGACGAGGCAGTGAACAGATGAGAGGTCAAAATAGATTACCCAAACCCATGGAAGCAAAGTGAAGCAACGAGATGAGATGTCCCCAACCCGACACGAATGCAGACAAGTGCCATGTTCAAGAGCGACATACTGCCGACGACAACGACGATGGTTCCATTTTTTTCCCCACCATTTCTGGCGAGTACCCCAATTATTTTTTATAACAAGCTTGAAGGGGATAGCATATGCTTGTGATATAAGTCCGCCCTTCGGGCGAATCCGTCCTAGTGCATTTAACGAGTCCTAGGAAGGAGGAACTCGGAGAACGTCATTTCGACTAGATCCGATGTCATCAGGGTTTAACGAGTCTGACAAAGGAAGAACTCGGCGTCTTTTCATGTTTAGAGAGTTTGAAAAGACAGCGGAAAGAAAACTCCACAGGTCCCTTTTCGTAAATAGTTCCCCAGATCCGAAAAGGTAGAAAACAATATCCGGGAAAACCTCCTAGTCGCGATAGGCTAGGGTATTCCTTTTTCGTAATCGATCCATCCCAGCCCGAAAAAGGGTTAAACTTATACTGGGTGAATGTCGATTCGTGTCCATTTTAACGAGATCGAAACGACAAGGGCCTCGGCAATCTTTTCGTATTTAGAGAGTCAGAAAAGAGCTGAAAGATGACTCCAGAGTGACTTTTTCGTGTATTTACCGAGTCCGAAAAAGTATAAAATACAACTCGTTCCCATCGTTTAAGTCGCAAAACCTGTTGCTACACATACCAAGCAAGCGTAAAATCCATTTTCGACATAACATATGCAAATATTTGATAAAAATAACTTTTAAAACTCTTTTAACGTCGAAAAAGTTATAAATATGTCAAATTGGTAAAAAATAAAATTACTTTTACTATTTACCTTGGTAGAAAGCAACAGTGGTCCATTTGGAGCAGAAACTTTCGTCGACCATTGCGACCAATCCAGGCAACCATTCAGCTTCTCGTCTGTCACAGGTAAAAGGCGCTCCCTTGCTCTACATTTTCATTCATTTTTTAATGTTTTTCCCTTAAAAATCAGTTCTGTGAGGCCACTCTTAAAAATTTAGGGCCGGGCCCATTGGCGCGGGTATCGGGCACGGACCCGCGCCAATGAGCTCTTTTTTGTAAAGGGTTCGCGCCACGTGGCGCGACTGTTCGCAAAACAGCCGCGCCAGCGGCCGAACCTTAAATTGCGCCCAAAATTTCAGTATTTAAACCAAATTACTTGGAAATTGAAGCTTATCAAAGATCTAATCAGGGGTTTTTGACCATGTGAATGCAGATAATCACTCAAAATGGCAATCGAATGGAAGGAACGAGAGCACGGAGACGAGGATGAACAAGCCATGCAAAGCCAAGCTTGCATGAACGCACTTAGAGACTGTGGATTGAAAAAATTCTTCCTCACGCCATGTTTACGAGCTCAGCCCGAGCTCCTCCAATATCTAATCAGCATCTGGGATGAAAATGAACAGGTATTCAGATTACGAGACCAGGTGTTGGAACTGGAGGTCACTGACATTTATTTCATCACTGGATTGTCCCGCAGAGGTCCAATCCCCGTACTGACTGGGAGCAGACCATCCGGGGAAAAGATGGAACAGGTAATGGCACGGGTGTGCCGAGGGGCACAAACAGGATCAGGAAGCAAGAAGGTAGACATCCATACTATCCCCGATCTAGCACTGAGAGTAGTTCTCCATACCATTACGCGGGCTGCTGGGTCGTAGGCTCCGCACGAGGCCACGAAGACTCAACTCCTTCTGGCCTCAAAATGCATGGGTCCCTTACTGTTCAACTGGGCAGAAGCAGTAACCATCAACATGAAAAGGCAGCTCACAAGGTGCAAACAGGGGAAACTGAAACAGTTCGGTTATGGTTCCATCTTGGTATCGTTCATTCTGGAACGCATACCAATCTTCCAGGGCCAAGGAGCCGCAGTGGCGAGTCTGATACCACGAGAGCCATGAATGGTTTGCTGGGCAGCATTGATGCCCAGATCTGGAGGTGGCCAACAGATGTCCTGGAGGCCAGAGTTCTTTAGGTGGTTACGGCGCCAGCTGATCGTCGTGGAAGACTGGCCCTATTCGGGAACTGACTTTACTGGGGACCCAGATCTCCCATTACCAGAAGGAGATGACTGGGACGAGGAGCTGGGTAAGACCTCATATTTTTTGATTTTATGTTTATATGTTTTTTTTTGTTAATACACATTCGTCTTAACACAATTATATATGCATGCAGATGTAGGACCTGAGAGACCAGCCGGGATGTCTCCAATCTCCCGGAGGACACAACTCGCCCCTGAGATCCAGGGGGAAGGCACCGGAGGAGAAGAGCTGATCCAGAACCTTGAGGGGATTGCCCATGGGATCCCAGACTATGCCCGGCTATCAGACGTACCGATGGCATACCAGCGCCACACGGTGGGAGTCCCGAATCGGGTCCACCGAATCCTGAGGCGCCTAGTGCGTGCAGTGACGTGCTACCATGAGCACCATGCGGATTAGTCTTTAGGATTTATACCACACCTATTTTTGAGAGATATAGCGTCTCCGGATGTATTAAGATGCCTATGTATATTTTTTGATTTTTATGTGACACACTCTATGTAAACATTTCGATATCTACATATATACATATCTATTTCTGGATGAGTCTTTCTTTACATGTGATGATGATTTATAAATTGCGCAAATGTCTGTCTAATACCAAATTTGCTACTGCATCTGTTAATGTATTCAAATGTCTGGGTATATGATGATATGTAATGTAGTCAAAATTCCTTTCCAGTAATCGAATACGCAAATACGGACGTAAGATGGACGGGTTCCTTACCGAATAGTGTCCGTTCAGCTGTAACACTACAAGTTGTGAATCTAGGTACACGAGCAATTCACGGATACCAAGGTTTACTGCCTCGGTTAACAATTCCAACACGGCACTATATTCCGTGATATTGTTCGTGGTACGACCTAAACACACACCTTGCAGGTCAATCAACTCACCAGCAGGATCGTAGATTACCCAGGCTGCGGAAGACAGATTCCTGGTACTGCGGGAGGCACCATCCGCGAAACCAACAAATGGATGAATAGACATCTGCACAACCAGGAAGACCCGATCAGCAGAAAGATGTTTACAAAGCACACCACACTATGCACACAAATGACAATCGCACACCTATGTACACACACCACACCAAGAAATCACTTCAGGCATAGTACTTTTTAAGGTACAGCCCATTTCTGGGCTGCGCCAGCGGAACTCCTTCGTAATCTATAAGCTCGTAGGCCCCATTTTTCAAAACACGCTTTACTATATAGGGCCCGTGCCACATAGGCTGGAGCTTACCGGCTCCAAGCTTATCATGTGCCTGATCGTACAAGAGGACGAGGTCTCCTTCGATGAAAGAACGGGGAGAAACAGATTGATCAAAATGAGTTTTGACCCTCTTCTTTTGTGCTTCGATGATTAAAGCAGCTAGACGACGGGTTTCATCCAACCGTTCGAGATACAGAAGACGTTCTTCCTCAAGAGAAGTATCCGGTAAGAGCTCCACAGCTAATTTAAGCGAAGGAATTTCACATTCAACCGGTAGAGTGGCTTCCAGACCGTACACCAATTGGAATGGTGTGAATCCGGTTGCACTTTTAGCAGATGTTCGGTACGCCCAGAGAGCTGAGAACAGTTGGAGATGCCAAGTGGATTTATGAATCCCAACTGTTCGCTGAAGCATAGTGACCAAAACCTTGTTCACTGCTTCAACCTGACCGTTCGCTTGAGGGTAGTATGGCGTTGAGCTGTCGTGACGCAGGCCCAACGCAGCTGTCAGCTCCGCCATCATGTAATCGCGGAAATGAGTACCGTGATCAGTGACGATAGCTTGAGGAACCTCGAATCGTGCAATAACATGGTTGAATAAAAATGAAGCAGCCGTTCTTCCGTCAGCCGCTAGTGTAGGCATCGCCTCGGCCCACTTAGTGAAGTAGTCGACGGCGACAATGATATACGCATGCCCCCCGGCCGAGTGAGGGTTACACGTCATAAAATCCACGCCCCATTTCGCAAATGGGCCGACGGTAATAACGGGATGCAATGGCAACGGCGGCACGCGCATCTTGCGCTGAAAAATCTGGCATGGATGACATTTTCGGACTGCAGTGATACAATCCTTGAATATGGAAGGCCAGAAATAACCTGCCCGTAGAATATTCTGGGCAGTAGTATACCCGGACATATGTTTGCCACAGGCGCCACTGTGACAGTCATTTAAGACTTTCTCAGCCTCTTCCAAGGTAAGGCATCGTCGGAGCACCGAATCTACTCCAATGCGATATAAGGTATCTCCTACTATACGGTAGGGTTGGGACTGGTGCCGAATCCGACGGCGGGCAGTTTTATCCAACTCAGACCGAAATGTCGCGGTCTGAAGATACACTATGATGTCACCATACCAAGGATCACGAGTATCAATAAGAAACAACGTTTCGTCCGGTATATGATCTTCTGAGTGTGAAGGAACAGAGTCCGTAGGGAGAGAACATATCAAATCCGTGAAGACCAGCGATTTAGTTGACTTGGCAGTGGTAAACTCCAAGTCAAACTCCTGCAGGATCACGATCCATTTGGAGTACTTGCCCCCTAGTAATTGTCTAGAAAGAATATACGTCATAGGGTTGCAGTCTGAAACCACTGTTATCGTACGCAAAAGGATGTAATGGCGAAAGCGTTGTACGGCATGTACTGCTGCTAAGGCCAACTTCTCGACATGTGCATAACGCGTTTCCGGGTCGAGAAGGTTCCGAGACAGGTAATAAACAACATGTTTGTCACCGTTCTCGTCATCCTGCACCAAGACCATGGCGATGGTGCTTAATGCGGCGGCTAGATACAAAGTAAAGTCGCGGTGGTAGTCCGGAGGACGAAGCAACGGAGCATTGACTAGCAATGTCTTCAACTTCTCAAAGGATTCTTGAGCAATTTCGTCCCAATGAAAGGGAACATTCTGCTTTAACAAACGAGTGAATCCTTTGGCCACCTCGGCATAATTCGGGATAAAGCGCCTAAGAAAATTCGCTTTCCCTTGCAGACTCTGTAACTGATACAGGGAGGAGGCTGATGGGAGATTTATGATGGCCTCAACCTTCAGAGGGTCAAGGCGAATTCCGTATTTCGAGACTATAAAGCCTAAGAGACGGCCAGAATCAACGCAGAAGACGCACTTATGAGGATTGAGCCTGATGTTGTAGCGTCTGCAACGAAGAAAAATCTGGCGAAGATGCTCAGGATGGTCCTCTTGCTTACCCGAATGGGCTGGCAAGTCGTCCAGATAAGGCTGGACAATATGACGAATGTCATGAAAAGCGTAGGACATCGCACGCTGAAACGTGGCGCCAACGTTCTTTAAGCCGAACGGGAGTTTTTTGTACGCGAAAGTGCCCCACGGACAGATGAATGTGGTCTTATGTTGATCCTCAGGTGCAATATTGATTTGATTATAGCTCGAGAAACCGCTCCCATTAAGGAATAGATCTCACCCCCAAGATAATCGGGTCGATGATCTCGGTCGATAAACGGAGGATAATTATCCTTAGGACATAGCGCGATTGGATATCGCGAGCGCTATTAACCGTCGAATGAACGATTTATCGTCAGGACGATATTGGACACCCATTCTCAGAAGGGGGAGGAGATAACAAACCCGCGTTCAGAAGTTTTTCAACTTCTGCCTTGATAGCGGCTGCTTTCCGAGGATGCATGGGACGTAAGCGTTGGCGCACGGGCTTCGCACCTGGATAGGTTGGAATCTCGTGCACGACAATACTAGGATCAATTCCCGGCATTTCCTCGTAGGACCATGCGAAAACATCTCTGAATTCTTTGAAAAGCTCAGTATAGACTTGAATCTCCTCGGGAGAACAAGTCACACCCACATGAATGTTCTCAACAATCCCCGGTTTAACAAAGATGTTGATTGGAACAGTTTGAGTAATGTTACTCAGATTACCCTCCGAAAAGACCTCGTGCATCAAGATCGGTGTTTGAAGAGGAGGGGAAGGAACCTGAGTAGCATAGCGCTCCAGAAAATCAGTCATTGCCCCCAAGCTGGGCATAAACGAGGAGCGATGATGTCCATCGCCCCAGGGTAGCTCCTCAAGAGACATGGTTTCAATGATAGCCTCATCTGAAGGAAAAGTCTCTCTGAGAGGATCAGGTGAATCAGCCTGACCAAGCCAGGGGGATTGCGAGTAGACGTCAAGAGCCATGCTCATCGGAGCATGCTGAGGAGGTGGAGGGTCCGATGCGGTAACAATCTCACAGTAGCTGATCTCTACTGGCGTTAAAGGCATGGATTCTCCAAACTCATATACCTGCTCAGGTGTAGGAATAAGCCAGGGGTCATCAGTCCTGGACAACATGTTGACTTGAGCGGTATTCGGTGGTGGTGCGGGGAATATACCCATGAGAACTGGGTCTTTGAAAAGACCAGGTCCTATGCTGTCTGGGGGATTCGGAATTTGATCCACGTATGGCACGTTGTTCTCAGAGCTAGAGGTGAAAAATGACAACTGATCTACCGTGACAATCTTGCCCTCGTGAGGGAACTTAATGAAGCGAAAGATGGTAGACGGCACGCAGAGCATGGCATGGGTCCAACTGCGGCCAAGAAGTATGTTGTAGTTGAGTTTAGCGTCAACCACTTCTACTTCCACGTTGACAGTTTTTCCCTGTAATGTGATCGCAAGACTCTCGAGAACTCCCAGGGGTTTAGATTCCCGACCATCAAATGCCTCAAGGGCATTGGGAGATGACGACAAGGTTGGAGAGCCGATGGCTTTCCAACAAGCGGAGGACATAACGCAGGTAGATGCACCCTCATCTACGACGGCCCTATGAATTTTTAGACCGTTAATCCCGACTTGAATGACCAAAGCGATTTGATGCGGAAGCCGGGGAGTAAAATTCTCCAGATCGAAAGTGAGAAGACTTGAGTCGGCGGGATCGATACCACCGATCGCAGACAGTAAATCCTTCCGTTGTGAAGGACAACTTTGAAGAACCTCAAGTGCAGACATGGCACATGGCGCCTGTGCCAAATCCTCAACGATACTGTAATGTTGAGCGGCACGAGCATTTGGATTATAAGAGGATCTTCGAAGAACACCCTTGGGAGGTGGCTTCACAACGGGTTCGAGAGTCGGCTTCTCGATTTCCAATGGACCGGAGGCAGGTGGGGGAGGCGGCCCATCCGCAACTGCCTTCCCGGGTGCCTGCCGCGGTTCATTGTAATCTTTCGATCGCGTAGCGATAGTGATAGGTGCATTAGTCTTCATCATGAAAACCTGAGACCCAAACGGTGCAGATGGTGACGCCTGTTCGACCATCTGGGTCTGTTGAGATGGAAATGGCTCTTTTAAAACAGCCTGAGTCCCTTTTGAGCCTTTAAGAAGTTGACTAACTTCGGACCGTCGTGGACAATCCTTAGTGTAATGGTCACCTTCACAGATGAGGCAAGGGAATTTCGGCTTACGTTGGGAGCCATCCTCAGTTCGAGATTTAGATTCCGGTTTCGGGGCATCAGATTTTGATTTGCTTTTGCCCTTCTTCTTCCCCTTGGAGGATTTGTCCGCAGGATTGGCCTGGACGGCATTCACCTCCGCGGTTTTACCAGAATCGGATGAGGCGGGATTAGCAGAGGTATTGTTGGAAGAATTAGCCTTCTGCTTCCCATTCGAAGACTTCTTCGAATTTTGAGAAACGGAACCAATGACACCATCCACCGTAGGGGTAGGTAGAGCCTTAGTGGTTCCGGGCTGTGGAGCATCAGTCAAGATGTCATAAAGCGTGCCAGACTACGAATAGACAAGATCCAGGTACTGGGCACGCGCGATAGCTTGTTCCTCCGTCACACACGCTCCCATCGCAATATCCTGAGCGATTTTATTCACAAAGGAGGTGGTGAACTAGTGGGTCAAAATCTGATCAGGTATGTGAAACTTGATCAGTCGACGACGGCGCCGCCACTCATGTATGTGATCCGAGATGTGAGTGGCCGTGTCCTGCTTCAGAGAAGACAGGAGGTGCGTCCCGGCCTCATACCGGACCGGTAACTGGAAATGCGTGAGGAAAGCCATGGCTAACGAGTTGAAATCTTGAAAAATACCACGGGACAGTTCTATGTACCACTTAGCAGCAGCTCCTGTTAAAGTACGCTGGAAAAGAAGCAGAAGAATCGAATCGTCGGTCCAAGAGTTAGACGAACACCAGAGGTGATACGTCATCACATGCGCCTGGGGGTCTTCGCCAGCTTTGCCCTCAAACTTGGGACAATCACCTGGTATCTTGGTGGGAACCGGAGGCCAATACGGATTGTGTGCAATCGGATCATTGGTCAACTTTGAAACGTCCGGCAGTTCCAAGGTAGCCAGGAACGGCAATGGAGGGTTAACTACCATGCCAGTCCCAGGATAAGGTCTGGTACCTGTGCTCCACGATGGTTGTGAATATCCCTGCCCCCACGGGTTCTGTCCCGCAGGATTCTGACCGTAGGGGGCATAGTTCGTATAACCAGACTGATTTGGCTGCTGGTAACCATAGTGCGGGGCTTGATAACCAGGGTTCGGGCCCTGATTAGGCGTCTGCCCTGTATAAGCAGCGTTTGGATTTGGCTGCTGAGCGTAGGTAGAACCGGGTGGAGGAGGATGATACTGAGAGCCTCCAGAGTGGTTATAGTTCGGTTGAGACTGACCATGTGGATAATAACCACTCTGAGGATAAGTAGGCTGCTGATAAGTGGAACCCTGCGGAGCCTGGTACGTAGGGCGCAGCTGTTGATTTGGCTGCGGCATTGAATGAACAGGCTGTTGAGCAGAGTGAACGGAATGAGAGGGCTGCCCTGAATGAACAGGTTGACTCGAGTGAGGGGGCTGGCCTGAATGACCAGGTTGGCCCGGATAAACAGGCGGCGCTGGTTGCGCAGGTTGACCTGGTTGTAAATGGGCCCCAGGTTGTACCGGATGGGCAGGCTAGCCTGGAGGCGGGACACCAGGTTGCACCGGATGAGCCGGTTGGCCTGGTGGCGGAACAGAACCAGGTGCTTGCTGGAAACCAGTTTGACCTGAAGCAGAACCATAGAGCGGTCCTGGCTGATATGCAACGTTAGATACAACAGGATACTGCGGTTGCATCGGTAAAGAAGGCTGGATTTTCCCCCCAGGACCATAGGTCGGTCCCGGTTGATACCCCGGCTGAGGTTGAGCAGGTTGACCAGCAGGGCTATAATATGGTCCTTGCGGATTGTACAATGGCCCTTGCTGGCCCGCAGAGTAGCCTTGGATGGGCTGTCCCTGTGGGTCGTACTGATAGCCAGGTTGGCCTACAGGTTGGCCTTGGAAAGGCTGTCCTTGTGGGTTGTAAGCCTGGTTGTACGGTAAACCTTGAGCATAAAGATAAGCCTCAGGAGCAGGAAGGCGCAAAATGTCCCCATGCTCGTCAAGCTGACCCGGAAAACCATACACGGGAGTGCCGTCTTGTGCATAGTGCGAAAAGAAAGATCGGTAAGGATCTTGGGGAAGCTGTCCAGCTCCGGCGTTCGGCTGCTGTAAAAACAACCGATACTCCTCCGGAGAGATATTCTCCGGTATAGCAGTAGCTAGATAAACATCTTCGGGAGTTGGCCCAGCCCTGGTGGCTGAGATAACAGCAGAAGAGGCAGCTACACAAACAGTGGGCCGCACGGGAACAGAAGTGACGGGCGTCGAAGGAGACACCCCGGGTGTAGTGGCAGCTGGCCTCGAAGCAGGAGATGATATTCCCATAGAGGCAGCAGCTGAAATAATCTGACCCAGAGATCTGTATCCCTGCGGTA
The DNA here is from genome assembly GCA_034641835.2 of Pinus albicaulis. Lineage (NCBI taxonomy): Eukaryota > Viridiplantae > Streptophyta > Pinopsida > Pinales > Pinaceae > Pinus > Pinus albicaulis. Next base: position 371,395,273 of record CM076575.1, read on the forward strand.
AAGAAGGACTGGCTGACGACATGGTAGCCAGCTCAGAGTCGTCTCCCTCAAAAAATCTACGAGGGATGCGCTGATAGTCATCAGACCCCGGAATTTCCTCACCAGAATCGATCATGGTTGATCCTGCCGTTAAATCACGCAAAAGACGGCGAGGACTAGGAGGAAAAACAACAGCAACAAACGGTGAACCCGATGTAAGAGAAAGGAAATCAGCTCCTAATCTCAATTCAGACACAGGGTCCGAAAAGGGCCAATTGAACTCAACTAGTCCTCCAAAGGGTTGCTCGGCGAGAACCGGTCCCCCGTCAGGAAACTCGGAAACAACAGGCTGTTGTGGTTCAACAGAAGGCTGAGAAGCTTCTGAAGAATCGTCCGTGTAAGGGCTACCAGTAGACGAAACCGAAGGTTCCGCGACCGTGGCAAAAGGCTAGAGAAAAAGAGCAAACACACACACGGGCTGAAAACGAGTTAAGACACACAATCAAACGGTCAACAAGCAATGTCCAAGCAGGTGTGTAATCGTGGGCGATTAATTTTACCACATTGGAAAGTAAGAAACTCTACCGTTTCATATTTTAAGAGTCGAGAAACGATAAAAAGATGACTCTATCTCTTTCAGAGTTGATACAAGCGTGAAAGGACAAGCGCTTGACGGTCTTTTCAAGTTTTAGGGAGTCAGAAAAGACCAAATGACTGCTCAGGAAAAACTAGGCACAAAGGGTGTACCAAATATCCGTGAACTGCAATATACACCTTGGTTTCAATAATGAAACAGAAATCGACCAAGGACTTTCCGTACGTGCAGGTAGTCTCCCCGAATGCTGTGTTCGGTGTATCACGGGTATAAGGCGGCAGACTCGGCTTCCTATGGATAAAGGATTGAAAACCTAGAGGGGTCTCCCTTTATATACGCGACGGTACGGGGAGCACAAGTCCGTACTAGCGCTGTCTAAAGCCAACAGGCGAACGACAGCTGCTAGGTTTAACGACGCGGGAACACGTCTCTAGCCTAGACCTTCTAAATATGTTTCGTTAAGTTCCAATGCTGCCTTAGGTTAATTGAATAAATTTTACAGTTGATCTTCAATTAAGTTTCAATTTCCAGGCCCTATCGTATGTAGTGTCTCGAAAGACTCCTAAATGCAAAGCTATATGCCACAGTGCAACATTTCGTTCGATGAAAACTAGTTAAATAAGAGTTGAGAGCTTTTATGCAAACGAAATGAACGGAAAACAAACAATGAGATCTCTAATGCAACTAATGCAATTGAAAACCTTTCATTCAAACACTAATCACTAGCAATATGGAAAAGATCACAATTTGCACTAATTAACAAAAGCAAAAGAGATTTGTTTTTTGATTTTCAATGTTTAAGAGCTAATATGCACTAAACAATCTTGAAAACAAACGGAACAATTTGGGAAATGATATCCAAGAGAGCGAAACAAACAATATTCACTCAACAATGCAAGCAATCAGACCCCCAAATCGACCAAAGTCCCTCAAAGCAAAGAAAAGACTCAAAAGCTTCCAATGGACCGTGTGATCTAGGTCCAAAGCAAGGCCAAACGAATTTCGAATGAAGGAATGGACAATCACCCAAAAAACGCAATAAAACAACCAACGACTACTAAGAGGATGTGGAGAATCAATCAGCAAGTTGACAGGACAATCAAGACACCAAAACTCCCAAGGAGGGCTCGATACACCAAGCCACTAGATGCCCTAGGGCTCAAAACGTGAAATCGATAGATAAAAGAAAACAACCAAAGGACAGAGGTGAATTTCCAGCCAAGCAAGACTCCAACACACTCAGGCAGTCGTAAAATCAAGAAGAAAAACACTGATCAAATCCAGAGAGCTCAAAAATGAAGAAACTCAAAAAACTCACAGGGGTGGCGCGACTGTAAGTGTGAAACTGGCGCCAGAAGTCAATTGGCGCGGGCCAGACAAAGGAAACGTGCGCCAATTGGCGCGACTGTCGGGTTAAAAACCGCGCCAGTCGAGTTTCTCAGCCAAAATTGAAAACAAGCTACTCCAGAAGCAGACCAATGCAAGCTAAGCAAACCAAGAAGCTAAAATAATGAAAGAATCCAACCCAGAAGGTTCATCAAGCAAGGAAATACAATCAAAGCGAAACAACATAAACGAGACAATGAAAACCGGACGATCCCCAGCGGAGTCGCCAATTTGTTGAGGAGGTAAATCCCCTCTGCGGACAGAGGCGATCCCTACTAGCCCAGCAGGGGTCTAGCAACAAACAAACAATGCTATGACGCAAGCTCCTAGTTACGAATGGAAAGACTAGGAATAGAAGTCTACCTGGATTCCAACGCTATAATACGAAGAAGAAGTGTCCCCGTCCTTCAGCCCTGGCAGATCACAATCCTTCCACGATCTCCGCGGATGAACACCTGCACATAGAAGAAACGAACAGATACAAGCATAGGAACCAGCATACGTAACTAAACATCGGTCAGAAAAGATATTACTCGCATTAACATGATGGAAAACGGAGTGGAACCATAATCATAGTCATTTATTAAATAATAAACGAATAGAGGTTACAACCAAGTTCTGACGTCGCAGCCTCCTTCGAACGGGTCCCCGGTCGTCCACGTCTCGCAAAGCTCGCCAAGGAAAGGGAAAACCTCTCCAGAGTCTCGTGACAATGGTCTCCTTACTTGAATTGGCCTTAAGGGAAAAAGAGGATTCTTTACAGCACAAAGGCACTTGGGAATATGGAGATGCAAAGCTTCAGCACTTCAAGACTAGCTTGCCATGGATTTGAGCAGGCTTTTATAGATGGGGAAGGAGGGAGTTGGGATCCCTATTATTATGGGATTGGCCCTATCAACAAGGAAGGTTCCATGGAAGGTGGCAAAACCACTTCCCTTCCATAGAACTCCCGCGGCCAAACCTCCCAACTCAAGATAGGCAATGGTTGTGAGTTTGTTTGAACTCAACTTCCGCCATCCATATTTAAAAAACAGTCCCTAAAATGGGTGGCGCGACTGCTGCTCTATGACAGAGCGCCAGGTGGCGCGACCTCTTTGCGGGATTTTCCCCATTGGCGCGAGTACTGAACTGCCTGCCCGCGCCAATGCCAAAAGGGATGTTTTTCATGATTTTTGCAAGGAGATGTCTCAAGGGAAAATAAAGCTCATGCTTAGAGGAATGCATTGATGATGTTTTCAAGGCATGACAATGTTCACAGGTCACGAAATGGGTCCTCCATTGTGCGGGATGGGGAATGGTAAGGACGGTGACAAATTACTGTGTAACATTTGCAAAACAGTGTTCCGTACCAGATATGGGCATTATGAGTTTGTGGTGTTGCCATTCGGATTGACGAATGCACCAGCAACTTTTATGAGGTTGATGAATGGCATTTTTCATCAATATCTAGATCATTTTGTACTGGTCTTCATAGATGACATATTGATTTATTCCAAGAGCGAAGAAGAACATAAGGAGCATCTGAGGATAGTACTGGAAATGCTGAGGAAACATCAGTTGTATGCTAAATTCAGCAAATGCGATTTCTTTAAAACAAAAATTCAGTACTTGGGTCATGTTGTGACAGCTGAAGGTATAGCAGTGGACCCCGAAAAGATTAAAACTATCTTGGAATGGCAAGCACCCCAGAATGTGGCTGATATCAGATCGTTTATGGGTCTGGACGGATATTACAGACGGTTCATCGAAGGGTTTTCTAGGATTTCTTATCCTATCACATCCTTACGAAAGAAAGGCAAACCTTTTAAATGGTCAAAAGATTGTCAGATCAGCTTTGAAAAGCTGAAACAACTTTTAACCACAGCACCAGTACTGAAGGTAGCCGACCCCAGCAAGGACTACGAGGTATGCACGGATGGCAGTAAGGAGGGAGTCGGTGCAGTGTTAACACAAGAAGGCAAGGTAATAGCCTATGAGTCCCGAAAACTGAAAGAGCACGAGCAAAAATACTCTGCTTATGATCTAGAACTTACAGCAGTAGTGCATGCTCTCCGGGTGTGGAGGCATTATCTACTGGGCAAAAAGTTTGTACTTAAAACAGACCATAGCAGTCTAACTAATTATTTTAAGCAGGCCGATTTAAACTCTCGGCAAGCCCGGTGGAATGCCTTTTTGAGCGAATTTGACATGGACATACAACATGTTAAGGGTAAAGAAAACCGAGTTGCAGATGCCCTGAGCAGGAAATTACATGGGATCTGTGCAATGTACTTCAGCCAACCTGTAAGCCAGCTATCCGAGCAATTAAAGGAGGAGACACTAAAGGACCCATAATACAATTTTTTATGGCAGCAGATGGAAGAGGATAAAGAGCAAGGTAAGCCATCTGAATATGACAGAAATGAAGAACATATGTTAGCTTTTCGCGGAAAAACCTATGTTCCTAATCGCACAAGTCTCAAGGAGTTGATCCTGAACGAGTACCATCGCAGCAACTACGTAGGTCATCCTGGTTATCAAAAGATGCTTACAGCGATTAGAAAAATATATTATTGGCTAGGTATGCGCACAGACATTGCGGAATATTTGAGCAAGTGTTTAGAATGCCAACAGGTTAAAGTGGAGCATCGGCATCCAGCGGGGCTACTGCAGCCCATACCCATTCCTGAATGGAAGTGGGAAGTGATCTCTTTGGATTTCATCACAGGCTTACCGCGAACAAGGAAGCAGAATGATTTAATCATGGTAGTGGTGGACAAATTAAGTAAATCTGCCCATTTCATACATGTGCAATCCACTTACAAGACAGTGCAAATTGCAGACATATTTATGAGGGAAATCTTTAGATTGCATGGTATACCTAAGACTGTGATTTCAGACCGAGACGTTAAGTTTACCTCCGCCTTTTGGAAAACCTTATTCTCGGGTCTAGGTACTCAGATACACTTCAGTACTGCCTATCACCCTCAAACCGACGGGCAGACCGAACGGGTAAATCAAGTTTTGGAGGATATGCTGCGCATGTATGTAATGCGGCAGCCAAATAAATGGGAGGATTACCTACACCTAGTGGAGTTTGCATATAACAACGGATATCAGGAATCTCTAAAGATGAGTCCCTTTGAAGCGCTGTATGGACGACAGTGTCGTACACCGATAAACTGGAGCAGTCCGGAGACAAAATTAATGTTGGGGCCAGAAATGTTGGTTGAGCTAGAAGCTGAAGTAAAAAGAATAAGACAGAATTTGAAAGCTGCGCAGGACCGACAGAAGGTCTTTGCAGACAGGAAGAGGTCTTATCGTGAATTCGGAGTGGGGGACCACGTGTATGTTAGGATTAAACCAAAAAGAAGTACTTTAAGATGGACTTCTTGCGCCAAATTAGCGCCCCGTTACTGCGGACCCTTCCAAATTCTGGAAAGGATGGGGCCAGTAGCTTATAGGCTGGCACTGCCTAGCCATGTTAAAGTACACAATGTATTCCATGTATCGTTGTTAAAGCGATACGTGCATGATGAGAAACATGTAATTCATTGGCAAAACATTCAGGTAGGAAGTAAACATGGAAATAAATCCTAACTAAAGTCGAATAAAGTTTAACTCTACTGATTGATAAATCTTGTTCTTTCCTTTCAGGTAGAACCGGACGGAGAATTTCTGGTAGAGCCGCTACGCATACTTGATCGCAAGGAAATTGAACTCCGTAAAAGATTAGTTATCCAGGTGAAAGTGCAGTGGAAGCACTTTGGACCGGACGAAGCTACTTGGGAGGATGAAAAGTTTATACAAGAAGCCTACCCAGAACTCTTTGCAGAGTTGGGCTGAAAAACACCGAGGACGGTGTTACTTCCAGGGGGGGAAGATGTGACAGCCTCATTTAAAGATTAACTGGCATCAACTAGTTTAAACAATTTGTTTATTTTTATTTTTGTTTCTGACAAGAAAGACTTGATGGTTATATGTTGAGGCAAAAATTATTATTTTATTTTTATTTTTGAAATTATTAAAAGGAAACCAATGAATGAAAAAGGGAATTTGCTAAGCTGTTGGTATTAGTTTCCCAGAATAGATGGTGGTTGGAAACAGTGGGAAAACAATTACCCTCTCCTCATTGGATAAAGTTGGAATCCAGAGGAGGAGAGGGGGTTCTGGAAAATTGGCAAGAAAGGGAAAGTGTTTTCTAGAGTTGGTATGAGGCCAGTTGAAAACAACTTTGGAAACCCTTGCGTGAGCCAGATTTACTGTTGGTGACTGGATTGGGATATCCAGAGGTCACAGCAGGTTATTCCACTGTTACTACCGTGGCACCATTCAGTTTTCTGGAGCTAGGGGGAAAGCGGAGGACGTGATAGCCTCCCTTGAAGGTTGGGTGGACAACAGCTTGGACAAATCTACCATTGCAGATAAGTACTAATGTGGAATCTTGAATTTAATACGATTATAAATGTGCAGATATGTATTGCTGTAGTGTATTTCTTTTTAATGTTGTTCTTGAAAACAAAATGGAAAGTGTGCCCTGTCTAAAGCTACAGTGGGAAATTGAGTTTAAGTACAGAATCTACAATTTTTACCTCTCTCGGAAATACTCTAGAAAGCTTAAAATGTTTAGCTGGTAAATACTTTGATTAAGGGTTCTTCAAGTTTAAACTCTGTTGAGGTAATGAGAGAGATCATTCAGTGGAATTTTTAAGGATAGAGCATTCACTTGTTTCCTTCTTATTTAGTTCTTTCCTATTTAACTATTTCTATTAGCTTGTGTTGGATAATTAGTGACAGAGAGGGAAACAAAAAAACCAATTTATTACAATCGACAGCAGAGTTCAAACTTCTTTGTAGTGAAACCAAGTGGAAACTGAGTAAAATTTCAACATCAGTAAGGAAGAAAACCTGTTAACAGGCCACAGTTGGTGAAACTATGATAAAGATGTGAAACATGTAAACAAGTAGAAATAAATATATATACTTCATAGTTTGGTGTCACAATCACACCTGACAGGTTCGAATAGTTATAGGAACAGAACCCTGTAACGCTCATACCGACGGAGGAAGGTACGAGTGCAATAATCTTTACGCTGAAAACCTGTTAACTATGGGTAACTGAATTCATTCCGACAGTAATGAAAGATGTGAAAAAAACGAATAAATAGAAATTTAGTAGAATTAACAGAGAACCCTCTGGCAAAGCAGGAGAAATTAGTACACGAGAAAGATCATAGTAACTGTACATGCAAATAGAGCACAAACTTAGGGTTTCCGCACCCACTGAGGGGTGAGGAGTCAAATCTTAAATCACGCATTACTGCGTACAGATAATAAACAGGAATTTGCGCTTATATTTGCATACATACAATTGTCAAGAAAAACTGTCTGTAATCTCAGATTCTAAATATGGACAACAGCTAGCCATAATAAGGAAGTTATACTTAAACCAAGTTATAAACCAATGCTCTGTGAGCGTTTTCCAATAGACAGGAAAACCCTTGAGTAGAATGAAAAACCCTAGCGCAGAGAGAACAGAACTGATGACTATTTTCTTTAACTTTAATCAAATCCTAATTTACAAAGTCGGTCGAAGGCCTGTAGCCTCGACGAGGGCTTCGACAAGGGTTCTTTTCTCTCCTGTCATCGGAAAGTATGTACCTGTGAGAATGGCTCTGATAGTTAGCCAGGGTCAAGGAGCCTGAATTTTGATAGGCGCAGAAAGGTGAAGGAGCTGTTATACCTGCAAAACCCCGGAGAAGATAGTTAGAATACAGATAACAGTGCTGATATTAGTAAACAAAAGTGATGGGTTAACCCTCGCGAGGGTAGTTTACCTGCGAGTCCGAGTCCCGAATCTGGATATTCCTGTAGGAAGCAGAGAAGGGAAGGGTCATTAGTTTTTCACCAAATTGGAGACGAGTAGTACTCTATCCACAAGCATGGTTGCAGGCAGGGGTTAGATAGGGTTGGATGAGCGCGTGGAGGACTTACCAGCGTAACCCTGAAGCGGAAGGAACCCTTCTGGGGAAAAATCGACCCCAGAGCATGGGTAAGCTTCAAGTTCCCGGCACCCTGTTATCGCATGCGTTAATAAATAAAAAAAGAAAGAAAACACCCTTCAATTTAAAAAAAAAAAGAAAGAACAACAACAAGGTATTGTTCAGATATTCAATAGAAAGAAGAAAACTGAGAAAAACTGTAAAACTCTTGTCTGAGGTGCGGTGGAGTATGGGTTTAACCTGTATTTAGAGGAAACCGGGCGGAGATCTCAAACAGGCATCTCAAAGGCACCGTGGACGCCGATGAAACTCTTGGAAACCGCCTTCCCATGATCTTCTACCTGCTGGAAGTGAGCTTACCAGAAATTCGCGCTGTGTCCCCGACAAGTGAGACTAGAAAGCTGGAAGTGTAGTCTTTCACGGAAAGGATTGGAGGGAATTCAAGTCCGGATTGATAGCTGTGCCAAGTAGGCCTGGCAGTATAGCTGAGTTAATGAATTGCATTAAGTGAGGAACCGCGGGAAGGGCATAGGTAAGCCAGGTGTCGGCCCCGTCGTAGCCATGGTATGGGCGCTATTAAACACCAACTAATATACAATAACACCATATCCGATGACACAAGCTGAGTAACTCTCCAAGCAGAGGTTTGGACAGATGGCACCGATTCAATTCATAAAACTCAGTCCATACTTAAGGATATTTAATAAGAACAGCCATAATCATGAAATCATTGAATTAACCATAGCGCCAAGATTAACAAACACCATGGAATAATATTTTCGATGGCAAACAGTACCAGATTTTAATCATTATTTCCTGTACTTTATTTTGTGGAAGTATGTAATGACAAAAGCCTTGCCGTAAGTTTACTTTTTGCTTGCAACAATTACCATGGTAATAGTAACATCTAAATTTTTTTTTTATGGTGATATATTTCTTTGGCATGTATGTGACAATTTCAAAATGAGACGAATATAAAAGAAAAAAAAGTATATTGTAATTGAATAATTTCAAATAATCTAATTTCAATCAATTTGCTAATAGCAAATTTATAATAATTAGAAATCAATTAATCAAATTCCAAAATATTTTTAAAATCTACAATCATAATAACTAAAAACAAGTTAATTACTTTATTCAGATTTTAAAAATATTTAAAAATATAACTCATCAATTAATCAAATTCCAAAATATTTCTAAAATCGACAAACTAATTACCTTTGTCTTTTGCGAAGTAAAAATGAGAAAAGACATGAGATAAAATGTTTCCAAAGCAAAGCCTGCACCATTAATTGTGAGTATCATAGTGCTGTGCGGTTTAACAAATGGGCTTCCATAGAGTAGCCCAAGAGCACAATTGAATAGGGTGAACACATATGGATACCCTGAAAATTCCTGTGTAGACTTTAGCCTGTATATTCCCAAGAATGTTACCCTGCAGACAAGTTCAAATTAATTGTGTACTTTGAACTTAAAAAAATATTTTCATTGAAGAGTTGAATCAAAACATTAGATAGCAAAAAGCCTATTAACATGTGAAAAAAGACTTTAAAAATAACAGTATCATTAGCTTACATAGGCGATAAGTAGAGAGCCAGTGACGTTACATTTCCTGGCGATATGATAAACGATCAGTCAGTCACGTTTGTACTATAAAAATTGCTAACTCAAATAAGCCTCTTATATAAATAAAAAAGTGCTAAGTTGCTCAAATTTAATTCATTAGCATTTGTGGATGATGGTAATAATAATATTAATTTTAAAATAATATTTGAGTTATTCTTTGTGAGTAGAGAAAGAACTTAGCTATTTAACTAATAAATTTATTAAAAAATATATATTTTATTATTTTAAATTTGTGAAAAAACATAAACTTGTGATTACTATAAATCTAATCACTTACTATTACTAAAATGATTACTATAAATCTAAATTATAAGCTACCAATAACTGCAACTATAAGCAGAGACTATGAAGTCATGTTATTGATTAATAAAATTTATTAAGATATACATAATTTAAAAACATGATCACTCACCAATAACTCTAATTACAAACTGAGACTAAGCTGCCATGTTATTGATTAATAAAATTGGTTAAAATTTACATACTTTATTTCTCTGAATTTTTTTGAACTTATACTTTCCTTAAAAAAAACACCTTACACTTGAAACATTACCAAACACATAATCACTCATAATAACTAAAATCTATTAAAATATAGATACTCTATCCCTCTGACTCTAAACCTCAAAATATAGATACTCTATCCCTATGACTCTAAACCTCAAAATATAGATACTCTATACCTCTGACTCTAAACCTCAAAATATAGATGCTCTGTCCCTCTGATTTTAAACCTCACTCTAAACCTCAAAATATAGATACTCTATCCCTCTGACTCTAAACCTCAAAATATAGATGCTCTATCCCTCTGACTCTAAACCTCAAAATATAGATACTCTATCTCTCTGACTCTAAATCTCAAAATATAGATGCTCTATCCCTCTGACTCTAAACCTCAAAATATAGATGCTCTATCCCTCTGACTTTAAACCTCCGGCAACAATTAAAATTAGTATAATTAACTGTATCTAAATGTAATCAGTGTCCCAAAGTTCTTGTATTGTTGTTAATTATTTTAGATAAATAATCTCATTTTTAAGATATTCTAATTATAATTATAATTTTAAATTTGTTAATTGTTTTAAATAAATAATCTCATTTTTTGAGATATTCTAATTCTAATTCTAAATTTTAGTTAATAAGGTTTTTTTTTTTTTGGTGAGTCTCCATTTACTATGATTTATTAGTTACTTTTTTTTTCTTTAAACAAGCCCTTTTAGCTTAAATAAAAGCAGATTATCTATTTACAAATTTTGAAATCTAACATATTTTATTTTGTTTAGCATTGATATTTTGCAAGTGTTTTTTTTGTCAATCATCATAGAAAAATTATATTATCAACTTTGAGAACCACAGTAAAAAAATTTCTTCACGCCCCCTGGCTTCACGAAGACGAGAGATGAGAGCGATGGGTGCTGAAGAAAGCATCACATATAACCATACAACCATTATTTCCAATAAGCTTAGCAGTCGTACATAACAAAAAGACAGAAAAAAAATTCAAAGAACCTGAGAGCATCATATCAAAGAGGGTAGTGAGGAGGAAGGCCAGGAGGAACTGATAGGAAGTTGTCTTGCTCATTCATATGACAGTTGATGTTCTCTACTCGGGACTCCAGGTTGCGTAGATGGTCATTGTGGCGTATTTGGTTCCATCAAATGCTCTCGAGCTTCTCGAGAGTCTCATTGAGCCTGAATTCAATGTCATCCATATAGGCCACCAATTCGTTCCAGTATTCATAATGATGCTCCCTTATGATGTCCAGGTTGGCTTGGACACCTCTTAGTTGTTCAACAATTATTTTTATTTCTGCCATGGTTGGAGCCTCCACTCTTCCTAGAGAATTCCCATGGTCTTGAGCAACCTCACTCGCCCATTCACCACTTACTACATCCTTAGAAGGATACCTCAAATCATTGTCTTGAGGCACAACAGGACCGTGTTTCCCACCTCCGTGACAGGGAAGACCATGCTGGTGGGGCATGGATGGCGACAACCAAAGACCACCTACTAGAATGACCGAGGTTAACTCTACCGCCCTAAAGCAACCGAACGATAACACACGCCTGAGCAGACACAAGCCTTGCCACCACCTACCCATTATGACTTTACAATTATGTCCAAGCCTAACCTCCCGTCAAGCCTTTTCCACCATCACCCTTCCAAAACCCTTAGTCAATATTTCTCCTCCAACAATCCACAACCAGAACAAGGGAGGGTTGATAATAATTCGCAACCCACAAGCACACGCCAACACACCCAAAGCCACAATATTCACAACTAGATAACAACTAATCAGTGTCTCGAAGGCCGCACGACGACCAGTTGTGCCACCACCCTGGGGGGTTTTGCCTGAAGGGTACACCAGAAACTAGAAGCACCATGAACCCTCATTACCCTTCGGTGAATTCTATTCAGAATGAGAACGAGTCCACAGTCCAGTCCACCTACTCCAAAGGACAAGCATCGACATCACATTTTTGTTTTTAACAGAAACGGATAGAGAGATATATTAATACTGGCCAAAAGGCCTCAAAACTGATTACAAAGTGTAAAGCAGGATCTAGCGATATCCTTGACCAAAGCCAATGCCTCTTTTTCTTTGCACCCCCAGAGATTGTTACATTCTATTTTTCGGACAGCCGCCTCAATCTTCCCCTCTTTAAATATGCAGACAAACTTCTTTAGTAACAAACAGTAAAACATAATCAGTCAATTAAGGAACAGGATCCCAACTTTCGACTCCATCTCTGACTATGACTCCGAGTGGGAGGGAGACCGCTTTATTAGCTTCAGCGTCAGCTTCTTTATTATTGCCTCTCTTAACATGATAGAATTTCGGGCACTGGAAGGAGTTCGACAGTATTCTTATTCTTCTAATCAATCTGGACAGTCTTAGATCAGAGGGGGAAGCACTGTCTACCATAGTTTTAATGATGGACTGGGAATCTCCCAACACCGATGCCACAAGAATACCAAGCGTTTTGAGTTGTTTAAGGCCTTGAAGAAGCGCCAGGGCTTCAGCCTGGATGCTAGTGTTGAATCCCACACCCCAGGCGTAACTAAGCATAGTGACCCCATCAGCATTTTTTACTACACCTCCAGCTCCGGATCTGCCCGGGTTTCTTTTCGCTGCCCCGTCAAAGGAAAGAATACTGTGCGCCTTTTGTGAGCAGAATGACAAGAATTCAGATGCGTTGAGTCTGATTTTCCAGTCGTAAAGAGGAATGGGCGGCCTGACAATAGCAACGAAGCGGAACTCCAGATGATCGCACCAGACAGCCTCGTGATCCCTCAAACCAGCCTCATCGAGGTGATCCCCCGCGCATTCCTTTAACTGAGCTTTGATTTTGAACCAAATGATCTTGGGATCACAGCGCTTATTACTGAAAATCCTCCGATTTCTCTCTAACCAGGTGTGCCAGCTAATAATTTTAGGAAGGATGCACCAGGCATTTTTGAGGTGCGTATTCTGTGGAGGGCCTCCAGGGAAAGAGCGCAACCAATTTGAGAACAAATCCTGGATGTTATGAGGGAGGACGAAGTCCAGACCCCAAGGGCCTAAGGCCTCAGCCCAAAGATCGGTCACAAACTTACATTGGAGCATCAAATGCGCAGCAGATTCTGCACTTTCACCACACATCGAGCACCGGGAGGGACCATAGAAACCTCTTTTTTGTAATCTGTCCTCCGTTAAAATCCTCTGGTGGCATAGGAGCCAACAGAAAGAGTCTATTTTAGGCAACGAATGATGCATCCAAATTCCTTTCCAAGGAGTCGGATCTGGAGGGACATGGGGGATTGAAGTGAGCTGCCTGTAGCCCTGAGAGACAGTGTAGTGCCCTGGAGTCGGACCCCAGCCATGAACATCCACTTTTCTGCAGCGCAAGGGGGCCTTACCGTTTAAGAAGTCTAGGAAAGTGGCAAGATCACTAGACAGGTTCGGAGGCACCTCGAAGCTGATCCAGCTGTGCCAATCTCCTTTGTCCCAGATAGAAATATCCCACAGTGTGAAATGGCCAGCTCTATGCATCCATTCTTTCAACAAGTGCAGTGATCGATCATCATCCAGAGGATCACATCCCATAATCCTATCCTCCCAAATTCGGATTTGCTTGCCATTACCCGGAATCCAGTGAGCATATTGACAGATTAGGGAGGAGGATTTTGCACAGAGCTTTTGAATTAGCGAGCTGGGCTTGACTACGGGCTGGTCCAAACACCTTTTCCTCTTTCCACGAAAATATTTCTTCCACAATGCACGCTGCGCCCACCCCGGGTTAGGAGCGATAATCCTCCAGATCAGCTTTGCTCCCAATGCAATATTCTGAAGGTTGAGGTTCTTGAAATTCAGGCCTCCTTCCAATCTGGGCATGGAGATTTTGGCCCAGCTTATTAAAGGAATTTTCTTAGCATTGTCTTTCCCACCTTTCCAAAAGAATTTTCTTGTAAAATCCTCCATTTTCTTTATTATTCCACCTGGGGCCAGCAACACTGCAAACTGAAAGATGGGGAGGCTATTTAGAACAGCTTTTATAAGCACCAACTTCCCAGCCAGGTTTAGCCAATTGAAACCCCAGGAATGAATCTTAGATTTAAACTTATCCAGCAGGGGTAACCAATCTCTGCTAGCAGCATTTTTTTGGAAAACTGGGAGACCCAAATACTTGAAGGACGACCAGGAAGAGGAGGCAGCGAAGCCAAAGCAGCTGGAAATGGCTTGAAGCGTGGAGGCAGGAATGTGCCAGCAATAGATTTGGCATTTACCTTTGTTGAGACTGCTTCCAGATTCGTGGCAATAATCAAAAGGCACTGAGGCAGCACCCAGCAAAAGGGAATCATCCGCGAACAAAGCATGATTTATACTCTTAACTCCTCTAGCGATGCTCAGGCCCATTAGGTCTTGATCCTGTAATTTTTTGTTCAAAAGGAAGCTGAGAACAGAGGCTTGGAGAACAAAGAGAAGAGGGGATAAAGGACACCCTTGTCTCAATCCACGAGAAGCTTTGAAAAAGTCAGTGGCTCTGCCATTCACCAGAGGGGCAATCCAAGGCTCGCTGATACAGGCCTTGATCCAATTAATGAATTTAGGTCCAAACCCAAATTTTTTCAGCACATTCAGCAGAAATCTGTGTCTCACTCTGTCGAAGGCGCTCTCCAGATCTAACTTGACAGCCATACCTTTCTCTTTGCGGACCACACTAGAGTGAATCGCCTCTTGGACCAAGATGAAGTTATCCACGAGCTGTCTTCCCTGAATAAAGCCTCCTTGATTCTCAGGGATGATACCAGGAAGGATGATTTTTAGTCTGTTGGCAATAACTTTCGTGATCAGCTTATATCCTATGTTGCATAGAGAAATAGGTCGAAATCTGATGAAGGAGTTTGCGCCTTTCTCCTTGGGGATAAGAGCCAAAAAGGCTGAATTAGTACTACCCCCAATTTTCTGGCACCCTTGGGATTTCCGAATCATTCTACATAAGTCCTTCTCCACAATTGACCAGCAGAATTGCAAGAAACTGGCGGTAAACCCATCGAGCCCCGGGGCCTTATCCGGTTCCATAGCAAAGAGAGTGCTCTTTATTTCATTATTGGTAATCTCAGCTTCCAGGAAATGGTTTTGGCTGTCGGATATCAGGGAGGGAACCTCGTTCACAAGACAAGAATCCAGTTCCAAGACCTCCTCTTCTTTATAGAGGTTTTTGAAATGAGTGAAGGCAGCGGTTTTGATACTATGGATATCTCGATGCGTAGTGGTCTCAACAGTAATTTCAGAGATGGAGTTGCGGCAGATTCAGGCCTGAGCTTGCTTATGAAAGAATGAAGTATTCCTATCTCCCGCCTTGAGCCAGAGACTGCGGGATTTCAATCTCCAGTGATCTTCCTCTGCCAAGCTAGCCTTAAGAAACGATTGCTGGAGCGTGGCCTCCTCATCAAGCATAACTTTAGTGATCTCAACATTTTCTGATTCCAGTTGGTGCTTCTCCAACCGTTCCAGTATCGCTTTCCTTTCCACAGCTGGATTGGGTAAGGATCTAACCCAGGCTTTTAAAGCGGCTTTGACTCTCCTTAGCTTCTCCTCCCAAACAAAAAAGGGAGAGCCTTTGACTGGGGTCTTCCAGCTCTCTTTAATCAGAGGCAAGAATGACTGCTCCTTGACCCAGTGAGAGCTGAATTTAAAGGGAATGGGACCATGATTCGAGGGCGCCACCATCTCAAGTTTAATAGGGCGATGATCAGAAATACTACAAGGAATGATATGCATTCTAGTCTCAAAACCATGAAGAAGAAAAGAACTATGGACAAGGAATCTGTCTAACCTTGCAACGATGTGACCCGGGCCGATTCTTTTGTTTGTCCAAGTGTACTTCCCGGACAGAGGCTTAACATCAATCAGGTCCCAATCATAAATCAGCTCTTCAACCCATTCTCGCGTAGGGTCTCTAACAATGCTTCCACCACGTTTATCTGACGAGGATAAGGTAAGATTGAGATCACCTGCTATTATTATATTCTCCAGAACTTTGGACTCAGCCAGACTTCTAATAGTATCCCAGCAAAATTTTTTCTCCCCTACGCTGACAGGAGCATACACGTTAAGGAGAGAAAGAGTCAGGTCGGATTCTATGTGACGGAGCTTTGTGAACGACCAGTGCATATTGTTAGCTTCTTTGATCCTTGTGAATTTAGTGGCATCCCATATTGTGCCCAGACCGCCTGAAGCACCACGAGCTGAGACAGCTTGACCTACGCTATTCTTCCACAGTTTTTTGCCGATCTGGAGAAAGAAAGTATCCTCCATTTTAGTCTCCTGGATAAGGATTAGATCTGGGGATTCAATTCGTTTCAAACTTCTTAAGGCTTCTTCTTTTGATCTGCTCCCCAACCCCCTACAGTTCCAGGAGATGATCTTCATCACTTGCTTTTTGAATGATGAGCTCCTTTAGAGCTCTGGGCCTGATTTCTATTCTTCTTCGGAGTGTTTGCCAAGAGTTTCTCTAGGGTAGGCTGACTTCCCTGAAGTTTATCCTTGTATGTCTCTTGCTCTCTTTTTTCCCGAGCAGTTTTTCGGCCTCTTAACGATCTTCTGGCTGAAGTTTGAGAGATCCCTATTTCGCCTTCTTCTCCTGAGTCATCAGAATCTTGCCCTTCCTCTGTCTCTTCTATGAGGACCTCTTTTGATCCGTCTTCATTGTTATCCCCATGCTTTGGTCATGACGGGGGCTCTATGGGGATCGAGTCATCCTTCTGCTTCTCCGGTTCTTGAGAGCCTTCTATGAGAGAGCTTAACTGCACATATCTGTTACCTTGCTCTTCCATGATTGGAGTCTGGATTCTAGGGGCGGCCGGAGAACCGTTGCCATTAGAAATTCCAGCACGAGGGGCCCTATGAGCGGTTTTAGATATTTTGACCTGAGTCCATCCTTCATCCTTACCTTTCTCCGCTTCACAATTTTTTGGGCAGCTTCGGGCAAAGTGGCCATAAACATGGCATTTCCGACACTTGAATGGTAGTTGCTCATAATCCAGCTTTTGCAGATGAATCCAGCTTCCAACCCTGATCTTAACAGCCTCGGGCAAACCAATCTCCAAGTCGACTTCGACACAGATTCTCGCACAATCGTATTGATCTTTGTTACTTGCTCGATCAATGTACTTGCCTAAGGTGTTTCCAATATGTTTTAGTGATTCCCCATTCCAGCAATGCACAGGCAAGTTGGGAAGCCTAACCCACACGGGAACAGCCGTGGGCACGTCAACTGCAGGGTCAAAATCGGGCGTCCATTTGTTCAGATACAACCCTTGAGGACCCATGAAGTAGGGGCCGTTCCGGAATATTAGATCCTTATCATCTTTGTCAGAGAATTCAAACAGAAAGTAGCCCTTTCCAAGGAAGTACGAGGTGACTCTATCTTTGATCAGAGGTGCCCAATTTCGAGCGACCCAACTTTCCGTCGTCTTGGGGGAGGGCCAGAGGCCAGTGAACTGACCAACCAAGGCCCTCTCCGCCAAGGATAGGGCGACCTTGATCGGGCCTTCGGGGGGGAGAGATATCTCAGGAATATCCTCCACACGTTTCACAAACTTTGCCGTCTCTGAGGCTTTCTTCTTCGGCAGGGACTCCAATAGCTTGAGAAAGGCAGCGGCATCAGAGGGGGGGGGGCGGAGGAGGCGGCTCCATAGTGGCACAGAAGCCCGCAAGCAAACCCACACCACTTCAAGCCATCGCCGAAAGGAGCCAACGCCTCCACGAAGCCACGGACAAGAACAGGGCGCCCACCAAAATGCTGAAAGCGCAGAAAGCCGCGCCACCAAAGCGCAGAAGGCCTCGCCAAGGAACTCTGGGACACACCAGGAGGACGACTGCAGCCCACGGAGGGAGGCCAGCCAAGGGAGGCCGAGCCAAAGGCCACAGATGTAGAGGCCGAGCGGCGGCCTAGGTCAAGAGCATGCTGATAATGAAAAGTTTATGGTGTTCGACATCACCTTACTAACCACCACCGAAATCAATTGCTACCAGAAGTAATAGAACCTAAAGCAACTTATTTCGAGGAGACCACCGAGTACCCACCAGCCCGGAGCAGCCCTCTATCATTGGAACCTGGGGTTCCACCATACACTATTGAATGTACAACACCAAAGAGGAGATATACCTCCAAATGAACTAGGATCCCTTATAAAGCCACAATATCCCTTCCGAGAAGCCAGAAAAACATTGTTTGAGTGTTCCACACAATGTCAGCTAACCCATGGCTCCGACAAGCATGCTTGGTCTTCAATGCTACCATTCGCCACCCTACATTCTGAATTCATCACCCAAGATACAACAACTGGTACACTAACACGTCTGCACAATATAACGAACATAGGCGGGTCTAGAGAGTTTTGCTACTCGCCATCCCGTCGTGTCACTTTAATCACCATCCTTCGCTCACCTACCACATGCCTCATGGGACGTACCTCGAAGTGCTATAGCCAGATGTTTAGTCACCTCGTTTAGCAAGCATTTTTCAGAAAAAGAAAAATTTACAATTATAAATAAATTTGTTATTTTTATTATCATTCCATTATATAATGATTCATATTATACTTTACTCCTATAAATAATTAGAATCTATCTCTAAAACAAATATTTTTATAAAATTAGGATGAAAAAAAAAAATCCAAATATCAATAAAAATGTTGTTTTTATTTTCATTTTTACCATATAATAATTTATGTTAAATAAAAGTTTTTTTTTTCAAACTCTTATTTAATAATATTAAATAAAATAGACCATTTTATTTAAGAAAATTTAATATTTATTTATAAATTTAATATTTTCAAAAAAAATTATGATTATTAATATCCTTGCACCTTATAATAATTCACTCAATAATATATGATATTTTCTCCAAACTTTTGCCAAATAGAACGAATCTTAAATTGTATTGCTTTTGTATATAATTAATTCCTACAAAACCATCTTAAAAACAGTCTGATAGTGAGTAAAGGCAATGATCTATGTATACACTATGTACTGCGTTCAAAAAAGTGCATATAATATCTATCTCTATATATAAAAGAATGTATTTATGTTCACATGTATTAATTTAGGGAAAACGTTTTAAATTTACTGGAGTTTTTTTGGCCGTATCATTCTTATTCAGATTCCTAAATTTATAAGAAAGTAACGATTTTGATTACTCTTTTTCCATATAAGAATGTACATGGAAATCATTTAACATGGAGATCATAGTTGCCGCTTATATTGGATGTTTGTGCCAAACATACAGGAAAAATTAGGCTGGTGTTGATAAATTAGGTTTGGTCAAAATTTTAAAAATTCTTTAGAATTTTTGTTTATAAATTTAGATGATGATTGAAAATTGATTTTAATGAAAAAAATGAAATGAAATAGAATAGACATTTTATGTGTAATATTTTTTATAAAATATTTTGATTAATAAATATAAACAAAATCAATTTAATCCTTCCTGTCCATCCAATTTTTAAAATATTCCAAAATTCCATACATGTATGCATTATGCATCACTATCTTTGTTTCTTGTTTTTAGCCATTTAACGCGTCTGTGTAAAAGAACGTGGCATAGCAAATTTTAAGTCGGTAGCCTGCCACTACCACCGATATTGAGATGCATATTTTTATGGATAGGAAGTTTAAATATATTTTTTAATAATGTTTTTGTAAAGTCAATAATATTTTTAAATTAAAGTAGAAATTTCAAATTTGAAGTAATTTTTAAATTTAATAGTTTCTAGTCAAGTTTTATTAGCACAAAAGGTTGAGGATGAGTTTCGTTAGCAAGACTATCCACGATTAAACTTTAGAGGAGGAGGTTGTGATCTCTATTAGGGAAGAGACATGCTAAAAAAATCTATTTAGCTGAGGGCTTAGATTCCCCTGATTTGTGGTTCCTCAAATCAAGGGTGGAGGATCAAGGCTGGGTTGTGGTTCCACAAATCAAACCTGGAAAATCAAGAACAACTTGCCTAGAAAAAAAAATTGATAGTTTTCAACTCATTTCAATTATTTTAATATAATTTTTTTGGCCTTGTTTGAAGGGAAAATCACACCAAGATGAGCACCTAAAATTCATAATTCCATCCCTAATTAAAATGTGTTATTTTGTGATAATATTTTAAATTATTGTTTATTAACTTGATTTAAAAAATAGCAATAATAAATTTTAACTATGTTCTAAAAAACAATAATAAATTTTAACTATATTCTAAAAAAATTTAGAGTGATTTTCATTATGAACACTGTTTTAAAATCTTCAAAAAAAAATATTAGTTTATTCTCTGTTTTTTTAAATCTACATTGTTTTATTAAGATTAGACTCAAAGACTTATGGAGACCAAAGCTCTATGAATAATATTTAGATCACGCTTCCAAACTACAATAATATGGTCCATCCTTGCCAATAATAATATAAGGTTATCTTAGAAAATACTAAAATTAGACTGAGAATTATGAACACCAAACCTCCCAGCATAATATTTAGACCACACATCCAGACTACTAATAATATGGTTGTGAGGTAATCTTAGAAAATAATCAATAATAAATGCTTAATTGAAAAAAAATATAATAATACAGTAGTTACACACTGCATAGGCACATTTTATTATGCTTATCAGGTAGCATCCATTTATAAGATGTTCCATTACACTTGCAAAATATAATTCGCAGAAGTTGATACACTTGAGCTATAATGGCTTTTAATGGGAAGTGGTGTACTGAATTACACTTGGTCTGCCATAGTTGGAACTACTGAGGCTACTCTCGTTACAAAACTTGATTTCCCAGTGTCTTTCTTTAAAACTGCTGGCATATCAACTACATTGTCTACCTGTTTGGTTTGTGAAAGATCAATGACAGACGATGGTGAAACAATCAGCCTTGAATTTCTGTAAACGAAGTACACTACAAGTTGGATCATTCCCAGAAGAGAACCAATTCCACTGGGCACCTGCAGCGTCAATAAAATGCAAGATATTAAAAAGACAATGAATAGAAACACATAAAAACATATAAATTTTGTGGGTAATTTTATGTGGATAGCTGATTTTCCCAATATTTGGCAATCAGATGGACATGGGGCTGACAATAATTGACAGCCCTCCAGCCCTCATATTCCGAATATTCTGTAATCAGATGGATATGGGTGCCGGCCCATATCCCTCTAATTACATAAAATGAGAATATTAAGAGTGATTGCCAAATATTTTTAAAATCAACCATCTACATAAATTCAGAGAATTTGACCTCACTCATATTCCTCTAACTACATAATATCAAAATATTCTGAAAATCAGCAATCTACATAATCTCAAAGAATTTTTATTACAGAGAGCTTGAATATTCTAAGACTGCAATATACAATATCATTTGGGAGTGGAAATTAAACTTACAGCTATGAAGAGATCTCGAGTGACCAAAGAGTAAGCAACCCAGGCGAGTGCATTTAGAAAGTTGAATAATGAGAGTAGGAACGGCATGCTCTCTACGCTTTTAGTTCTAATCACAAGTTTCTGGGAAAAAAAATTCAGACAGCAGCTGTTATCAGCATATTGATTAATTTTTCAAAATTGATATCATTAATGATTGAATAATTGTATGGTGGTAGAGAAACAGTTAGAGGATGGAGGTCATACCAGAACTGATAATGGCGAAGCATACATGACAGTTGACAAAATGATACCCACACTACCGACTACTATCTGTCGTACACGGCAAGTATGCAGAACAAAGACTGTGATTCCAACCCCCATGATGAAGGCCATCATCAAAGCACAGGTCAGCCGTATTGTGATGACCTGGAGGAAAGGTCACAACATAATTAACGGTAATGGGTTAAGTCATTTCGACAGCTAAACTTAATTCAATTGCAGAATACTCAAAATTGAATTTAATTTTGAGATTTTAGGAATATTTCAAAATGAGACGAATATAAAAGAAAAAAAAGGTGTATTGTAATTGAATAATTTCAAATAATCTAATTTCAATCAATTTTCTAATAGCAAATTTATAATAATTAGAAATCAATTAATCAAATTCCAAAATATTTTTAAAATCTACAATCATAATAACTAAAGACAAGTTAATTACTCTATTCAGATTTTAAAAATATTTCAAAATATAACTAATCAATTAATCAAATTCCAAAATATTTCTAAAATTGACAAACTAATTACCTTTGTCTTTTTCGAAGTAAAAATGAGAAAAGACATGAGATAAAATGTTTCCAAAGCAAAGCCTGCACCATTAATTGTGAGTATCATAGTGCTGTGCGGTTTAACAAATGGGCTTCCATAGAGTAGCCCAAGAGCACAATTGAATAGGGTGAACACATATGGATACCCTGAAAATTCCTGTGTAGACTTTAGCCTGTATATTCCCAAGAATGTTACCCTGCAGACAAGTTCAAATTAATTGTGTACTTTGAACTTATAAAAATATTTTCATTGAACAGTTGAATCAAAACATTAGATACCAAAAAGCCTATTAACATGTGAAAAAAGACTTAAAAAATAACAGTATCATTAACTTACATAGGCGATAAGTAGAGAGCCAGTGAAGTTACATTTCCTGGCGATATGATAAACGATCAGTCAGTCACGTTTGTACTATAAAAATTGCTAACTCAAATAAGCCTTATATATAAATAAATAAGTGCTAAGTTACTCAAATTTAACATGTAATTCGCAAGATGTTCATTGAATTACACTTTAATCACATTTATAGGGAAAAAAATGGAGTGGCTGACTGTTTATCGAAGAAAGGGCTGCAGGGGGTTTTTGGGAACATGCAATATGAGCTGACTGATCCGGATGGGAGAAAAACTACAGGATCAGTAAACTTTCTCTAACATGTTTGCTGCTATACTAAGTCACATGACACGAGACACGGAGGACACATAAATACGAGTATTCGACACGAGACACCGTGACCTTGAAAACAAGACACGAGGGACACGTTTTATATATATATATATATATTAAAATTTAATATATATAATAATTTATAAATTAATATTAACAAATTAGTAAATTACAATTATACAACTTACAACTTACAACTTACAACTTCAAGGCTACAAGCACATAAGAAATACTAAAAGTAAATAGTCATTAAAACCACAAGTTATAACTTATAAACTTATAACAACTTGCATGTTTGTAGAAGACCTAAACAACTTTTGGTATGCAATGTCTGCAAGTGATGCTTATAATTGAAATTAGAACATGGACAAGCAAACATGGAATACATTAATGGATTAGGACTAAAATATTGAAATGCTGAAAAGATTGTTTGAGAATCAGGACATTCAAAAGATGTAAAATTTCTTCAAAAGCCTGCTACTTGTGTACACTGTACAGATATATTTAGCATATGGTAGGGTGCCAGTCTGTTTGCACTTGTACTATATATGGAGTTTCCACTTAAGATAAAGGAAATGTTGTTAATTATTAATTTCTTTTGCAGGTTCAAACAGGGGTTCAGATTCTTCGTGACAAGCAACAAATAGCTGAGGCTCATTCTCAACATGTGAAATCCCAACCGTATGACTGCACTGCCTCACAACAAAGCTTAGAATCTAGCTCTATCGATAGTCAATAACTTACAACAATAAATTATAACGAATAATAATAAATTTAAATATTATAAATTTAAATTTTAAAATTTATACATATATCATATATGATAATCATATTACATACCTGTGTGCGTTAACGTGTCCTCCATCTGGACAGTCAAGGCAGCAATATCAAGGTAGTGCCAGGGCAGTCGGGGCAACAACAACAAGGAGTGCCAACAACCTTAACGCCAAACAACACTGGGCAGCAACGGCACTGGGCAACAATGCAGTAGGAGGCAATGCAATGGCAACGAGTCTGGAACTTGAAATGCACGGAGGCAGCAACAGCAACGGGAATGCAGCAATGGAATCGAAGGTTCAAGGCAAGCACGAAGGTTCAAGGCAGTAGCGACCACATTGACGGCAACAACAACCACACCGAAAAGAAATAAAACTAATGAAATTTTTATCATTTTTGTATTTTTTGGTGGAAAACGTGTCCAAACGCAGGAATATGTTAGGGAAAGTATTCCAAACCTAGGACATGAGTATTCCATTTAAGGACACGCATTCAAAAACGGAGGGTACGTATTCAATTTCAGAGGACACGTCCAAAAACGTATTTGACACGTTTTAGGTCGTATTCCGTGTCCGACATGTGAAATACGGGACACGTGACCCTGGAGGACGTGTCCTGTGACTTAGCTGCTATAGAATGGTCACTGACCTGTTTGCCTTTGATAAAAACATTTCTATTAACAGAGGGACTTGTGAAGTGACAAAAACATTTCTATTAACAGAGGGACTTGTGAAGGGACTTACATTACTGTAAATTTTACTTGGCTAGGAAAGTTTATTGTTTTAGAACAGAGCATAAGAAAGTCTGAAAACTTTTTGGGATGTTTTTCTAAGTTTTTTATGTTTCTAGGGGAGTACTTATGTATCTTTTGCTTGCTAATTCTGTTTACAGAACTGACTGTTTAGTTGTCAATCCTTTGTATTGGCAATTTGTATTGATCTGGAACTTCTTTGAACTGGTACATAATATATGATACTCAAATTTAATTCATTAGCATTTGTGAATGATAGTAATAATAATATTAATTTTAAAATAATATTTGAGTTATTCTTTGTGGGTAGAGAAAGAACTTAGCTATTTGACTAATAAAATTTATTAAAATATATATATTTTATTATTTTAAATTTGTGAAAAAACATAAACTTTTGATTACTATAAATCTAATCAATTACTATCACTAAAATGAATTAAGATATATATATTTTATGCCTCTAAAAAGAAAGCACATACTCTTTAAACATCACTATAAACATGATCACTCACCAATAACTCTAACTATAAGCTACCAATAACTGCAACTATAAGTGGAGACTATGATGTCATGTTGTTGATTAATAAAATTTATTAAGATATACATACTTTAAAAACATGATCACTCACCAATAACTCTAATTACAAACTGAGACTAAACTGCCATGTTATTGATTAATAAAATTTGTTAAAACATACATACTTTATTTCTCTGAATTTGTTTGAACTTATACTTTCCAAAAAAAACAACTTACACTTTAAACATTACTATACAATCTATTAAAATATAGATACTCTATCCCTCTGACTCTAAATCTCAAAATATAGATACTCTATCCCTCTGGCTCTAAACCTCAAAATATAGATGCTCTATCCCTCTGACTCTAAACCTCAAAATATAGATACTCTGTCCCTCTGACTTTAAACCTCAAAATATAGATGCTCTATCCCTCTGACTTTAAACCTCAAAAGAGAAAACGTGCACTCCTTAAAAATTACTATAAACATGATTACTCACCAATAACTCCAACTACAAGCTGAGACGAGAATGCCATGTTAACGTGACAATAAGTATCGCTTGGATTGAAATGATCAATCGGCCAACTTTCATGGTGAAGAACTCCAGAATTGCAGTCCCTTTTATAGGTCTTAGTATAGTCTGTATTGAGAGTATTTACTATTGCGGTAGATTGTTTGGTAAAAAAATTATATGAAAAAGGATCTCATGAGTTGTGTTGGAGCTGGCTCAGCCACTATTGGCCTGCAGTGGCTTTACACATCAAAATAGTTGGATCCCAGCTCAACCCTAGTTTTGATAGTTTTTCAACGAGTGCCGTACTGGTACAAGACAAGTTGTCAAGTTGTAATTTCCTTTTGTCAGTTTGAATTATTAAGTCGGCTCCTCAGTCCTTTTCTGCAACTCTAGCTTAGTTGTCAATCCCGTTACGGGGACTGTGGACTGGAGAAGTTTGGAACAGAAGCAAGCCAAGAGAAGAAATTCAGAATATTTAGTTGGATTGGATCTCCAATCTAGTAGAGTGAGTACGCCTCGTTGTTACTGAAAATGTATGCCCAGAGAAGAAATTCAGAATATTTTGTTGGGTGTCTTCCAATGCACTTGGATAGGATACCAAATCTAGCGGAAACGCTGATTCCTGGCACGTCCCTTTAATACTGAAAATGTATGTCAAAACCCCACTGGCACCTAAGCTCGAAACTACTCTTTTATATACTTCAATGACAGGCAAATCAAGAAGATCCAGGTTATTTGTAGCAAACCTTACCTCGGCATCCGAGAGGTTCAATTTTCTCGAGAATTTCCTAATTGTCATGGCGCCAAAGGAAGAATCTGTGAACATGAAGAGGGACGAGGTCAAGTGAACACAGTTGAAACCCATTGCTCAGAGATTTAGGGTTTGTGCAGGCCCTCTGCCACCATTATGTCGACATGTGCAGCCCAACCAACACAGGCAAGCTTTACCCTGCCATACTAGATATTGGGGGAAGCTTTACCTGCAGCCATACTGGATATTGGGGGCGAATGCTCTAATAAATCGGGGGCGAATACAACTCAAACCCATCCAAATTAGAAAGAAAGAAAGAAAGAAAGAATTTTTAATGTCCACGAGGCTAAAAATAGCCTATGGGACAGATTGCTTCTCTATCTGACTCTTGTATTCGGCCCTTTTCCTGTGAAGTTTTACAATGAGCCCTCCCAGCGTATCGACGAACTCTTCGCTGAATAGATTATCCCAAGAATTAGCTGCCAGAATACCTGCATAGTTTTCTCTGGTGTCCTTGAAGGCTTCACATTCTAGAATGAAATGTTTTTCTGTTTCCACTTTTCCGGAGGAGCAAAAAATACATACTCTTTCTTCCCACATTTCTTTTGGCCTTTTCCAGCGCCCTGTTTCACAACGGAGTTGATGAGAATTAGTCCTTAATTGAGCAATAAGAATTCTAGATCTCCAAGAAATATCAGCCCCTATGTATGCCTTTTGTTGATGGTTATGTGTGGGGTTAAACTCTTCTATGTAGTACTTCTTCTTTCTCTCTAGCTCTTTCTTCCAAGTATGTTTATGGAATTTATCCATAACAAAAGTTTTTATCTCTTTACTGTTTGTAGGACACATGCTCAAGCAAATGCCCCATTTACTAAACCATTTGTTATTATGCCGCATCCAAGTCTTCTGCCTTTTACACAATCTGTCACTGAACACAACCTTAGGCCATCTATCCTCTTCCATTTGCTCAATTTTTTTCAGATACCTTATGACTCGCACCATAGCAATTGCTTCAATAGGATCAGCCCCTGTTTCACTTAACAGGATAGCATAAGGAACTGCACTTTTAATTTTGAATTTGTTTGTAATCAAACATTTCTGAATTTTCTCAATTTGTTTCCACTGCATCTTGGTTGTGCTGCTGGCCCATAGTTCACAACCGTAAAGAATCACCGGAATCACTAGAAGCCCAAAAAGAGTTAGGGTGGTTTTCCAATCCCACAGCTCTGCCTCTCTACACCTGTTTTGAAGAGCATAAAATGCTTTCCAACCCCCTAAAGTTCTTTTCTTTCTACAACCATCCCAACTTAAATTTCTGTTGAAGTCAATTCCGAGGTATTTGTAATCCGCAACTTCTTCCAAAATGCTGCCTCCAAAATAGAACTTATGTTGGTTATGCTTTCTTTTGTTAGAGAAAACCACTACTTTCGTTTTGCTAATATTGACTTGCATCCCAACCCTTCTACAAAAATGCTCAAGGGAATGTAAATGCTCTTGCAAACCAAAAGCCGAATTAGCAATCAATATAAGGTCATCTGCGTACAAAAGAAGCCCGATAACGAACTTGCCCAAATGGATATCGTCACCCCCTTGCGAATTTAGCCACTCTTCAAGCTTGTCAATATATAACCCAAAAAGGGTAGGAGACAATGGGCAACCTTGCTTGACCCCGATATCGCTTCTAAAACTTTCAGAAATGCCAGCTGAAGTTATGATTTTGACTTTCACCTCTTCATACAACCTATGCACAGCTGCTCTCAAATGCTTGGGAACCCCGAGTTCCTCCATTCTGCCCCAAAGCTTATCCCTAGGAACCGTGTCAAAGGCTTTTCTGAAATCAACAAAGCAACAAAAAACTTCTTCCTTATTTTCCCAACCTTTTTCAATGATGTGCCTTAAAGTTATACAATGATCAACTGTGGAATGTTTAGGTCTAAAACCTGCTTGCCCTTTAGCACATTTATTTCTTTCTTCTGCCCACTTGCTAATTTTCTTTTCCACCATGCTTCCAAATAACTTTGCAAACAAGGGGTTTATCATTATGGTTCTATAATTGGAAGGATTATTGACGTCACCACTCTTGAAAAGAGGTATTGCCATACTAGTTGTCCAATCTGTGGGGAACCCCTGCGGTAAGATGCTGTTGAAAATTTTTGTGATGTGAGGTGAAAGAAATTTTAAGCCCCACTTTAGATACTCTGCTTGGAGTTCATCTAAGTCTTTTGCTTTTCCAGCGCCCAACTTCTTGATACCCATCTCTACCTCTTGCACCGTGAAGAGTTTTGTGTCCGTGTTGACCAAGGGAGGAGGGTCAACCTTGGGATCCTGCTCATAAAGTTGTCTTGCATAGTCAAACCATTTAGAAGCTGTAATGTTGTTTTCAGTTTGCACCTTTTTCGATTGGAGCTCCTTCCAAAATAATTTGGGGTTATTTTTCCCGAGGAAGATTAGTTCTTCTCTCCTTGAAACCATAAAATCGGTTTTTTTCTTTTTTACTAACTGCTTGTAATCTTTGAGCTTTATGTTATCCGTGTCTGATTCCTTCCACCTTCTCCTTGTCTTTTTGCATTCCTCGTCAAACCAAGCATTAACCGGAAAGCAATTTTTTTCGGACTTCTTAATTTTTGCTCTTTTGCACTCAGCAAGTGCGCTTTGAATTAAATGTGTTAATCTGTGACTATGAAGGCCATGAGATGGGATTTCCTCCTTCTTGAAGAGCCTCTCTAACATTATTTTGAAGGTATTACAATTCGCTGGATTCAAAAGAATTCTGCCCTTTGGGGGATTTTGTTGAACACATTGATTTTTCAACCCCAATTGCTTTTTTCCGGTCCAAGAGAAACTTAAATAGAGTGGCTTGTGATCTGATTTTAAGTCCCAAATTTGATCTCCAATCAACACTTCCTCCATTTTCTCACACAAACTATGCGAGCAAATTACATAATCTACTACACTTGCTCCATTGTAAGTATTGCAAGTGAAATTACCGGACTTTTCCCATTTAGTCAACCCATTACAAATGACTAAATCAAAAGCCCCACATAGCATAAGCAGTTGTTCTCCAAAGATATTGCAGCCTTTATCCTCTGAAATTCGTTTCCACTGATGATTACTCTCTTCTGTAAGCCAGATAGGGTCATTGTCATTAGTAAATGCCGAGGCGAATCTAGCTTTTCAGGGTTTATGCGCCCTTATTTTTTTTTGGCTAAGTCATAATAATTAATTATTTTTAAAATAATTTTGGGGCTAATTATATAAAACTATACAAAAGAGGTTTTATATAAAAAATTCGCCCCTTTAAAATCTAAAATCTCTTAAATTTCACCCTTGGGCTAAAATTTGCCCCTAAAATTTTCCCTGGTTGCAATGGACATGCTTAGAAATGTTATTTGCTTTGGATTGATGAGATTGTGTGAACTTATATGAATTGGTGGGGGTAGAAATTTATATAGTTGTGTTATGTAAGTACATGAGCACAGACAAAATAACACTAGACAATTAAAGCTAGAATTATGAGGTATTACAGCTTTCACACTTTCACCAGCTGTGGAAATAATTGGGTCAACTGAAAAATAGTAAAATGCAATGTAATTAAAAAAATGCATCAAGTCTATAAAGAAAAAGAAATAAAGAAGTGTGAAATGAAATATAATTAAGAAAAACATAGAGACTACAATCTTACATTGAAGTCAACTAATATCTTGAGGATTTTTTAGGCCTTTGATACCACTTACTCCACTAAACAACACTCATGTTGTAGTGCTTGAAAATATGGAGGAAACATCAATTCAAGACTGGACTCACAAAACTAAGCAGCTCTTTTGTTACAAGGCATGGGGGAAACCATGGATGATTGAAAATAATGAAAGTAAAACAAGGTATCCATATAACATAACAACATTATCTTACAACTATTAAATAGTCTAGGATTTTAGATGTAATATTTATTAGTTTAAGTTTGAAAATTCAGAATATAAAAGAAGCATCATTTCAGGATTGGATTCACGATAGTACTGACTAGCTCTTTTGTCACTAGAGATGTTTGTAATATGGAATATAATGGAAGTAAAGTAAAGCACAACATAGCAACAACATCTTACTATATTAAACTTCCTAGGGACATAGATGTAATATTTATTTGTTGATTCAAATATTGAATCAAAGTAATTTCAATGTCAAACAGTATTGGCACGCAAGGCTCCACTAAGAAAACCTATGCAGCCACAGATCATCTAGTTTACAAAAGAAAAAAATGGAACCCATTTCATTTCACACAAACAAGGTAGTGAAATTTTCAGGAATATCTCTACAAAAAAACATTTCAGACTTCAGTAAACTAATCCCTTTGGACAACATCTTTGAAGTGCACAAATACATTAGCTCTTGTTACCTGTTCAGGGAGCCGAACCTTTTGGATATCTGACTTGGCCCTGTTTTGTGAGCTAACAGAATTTGTAGATAGCATTCAACCAAACACATAATTTGCATACCGAATGGTATCATAATATGCAACCCAATGAAAATTCAATGAAAAATCATAGAAAATTTAGCATACCCATCTAAGCATGGGATTCATACAAGTGCAGGGCTTCTTCTCATCAAAACATTCACATCAACGAATCTACCATTATCAGGGCCAATGAAGCCTATTGTAGGTAGAGAGGTATCCATTACATGCTCGATTTAAATAAATGGAAATCAAGCGTGTCAGTTCGCTTCAAGATGAAAAATGAAAATTATGACAATCCATACCAACATAGATATTGCCCAGTAGTTATTAATACCCTGAATCAAACCCCATACAATAACATAACCAACAATAATCCCATACAAGTGCCCCAAAAAGCTTTCCTATGGTACTATTGTAGATGTGAAGACAAGGGATTCAAAACAGGAAAAACTGATGGGCAGGGAAAGAAATCCAAAAAGATCCAATTTAGAAGATGGTTGCTTCACTGCAAGGTAGCCATCCACCCAAACACTACACATGAGTAACCCACAACAATGACTCTGCTGAAATAATCAAGCTTGAATCTCTGGACCAAGATATGGTAAACTCCAATGACTAAAAGGCTTGATAAGATGACAAAAAACTAAAGTATAGTGAAGATAAAATTGAACTACCAAACCTAGATGTCCCAGGCTCTCTATAACACCTAGGCTCCAAAGGGCACTCATGTTGAAAATCAAATGAAGAATATTAATATGTGAAAAGTCTAAAGTTATTAATCTCCAGTGTTGCCACTCAACAGCTGCGTCATAATTCAAAACCCCATCTCCATATCAAATATTCTTCCTTTGTATGTAAAACTATATTGCACTGCACAAACCAATCACACAACTCGTTGCAGGATTCTCAAGAATCTGATAAAAAAATGACCTACCCATTTCAGGCCCTTCTCAAAATCCCCCAATTTTTAATTATACCCTAAAAGTTATTGAAATCCCCCTTCATGAATCCTGATCACATGGCATCCCCTTCAAAGCTCCAGCTTTGTACATACCCTCGACAATTCAACAAATACAAAAATAGAAGTCTCCGTTATAATCAAATCACTGTCGAATATTCATCAAAACTCATCCAACTCAAACTCTAGAAGTGTCATAACCTGATAAATTAATTTTATTTTCTGGTACAATTTAAAGAATTTTAAGAAATAAAATTTGTGCAGACCCTGCTTATTTTCACTCAAGGAACGACATTGGCCATGATTTAGGCAAATTTTTGTAATCACTGCTTCATTTAAAGGCTACTAGCTAATAAATTGAATTATCAGATGGTTCTCAATGGAGAGAGGCTCAAATACGACAATTTGTACCTAGTTTCGATGATAGATTCATGGAATTTTTGTGCAGAGCACTCCTATGAAGTAACATAATATCAAAATTTAAGCACCGAACTGCCCCTTCTAGTCATCTGATCTCGATCTTTGTTAATGGGCCGCAAATCGATCACTGCCTACGGTTATCGTTACATGTTGTAGAATTGTTCTGGTACACTCCATGGCCCTTTAACGACCTAGCCGAAAAATTATTACCTGGCTGGACTGGTAAGGCCGACAAATGATAAAATGGATTTTGAAAACCCTACTGTAGAGAGCCTAATTTATCCAAACCAGTTTATCTACCTTGTTCTTTTAAAAAAAAAAAATTTTAACAGGAACGAAGATTCGATTACAATATGTGCATGATAGAACATAACCATATTCCAAAATGTGGTATTCAATGTTCATTTAAAATATCATCGATGCTTTTCAAGTATTACTATGGCACATAACACAAACTTCTATGCAAATTTATAATCAAAAAAATTAGAACAAATACAAAATGAAGCTATCTTGCAAGGAATTGACTCTCCAGTAGGTATGAATCTACGCATCAACAAACCCAAGTTCAGAAAGCTTCAGGTGAGCTTCCGCGTAGTCAACAAAGAAAGCATCTTCATCCTGTTCATACTTCTTAACATAAAATGCAAAACTAGGATCAACAAGCAGTGCCTTATCAGATGGCAGCTGAAGCAGGGCTTCCTTCTCTCCAGTCACAAGCTCTCTGAAGTAAGAGTTGTCAAAGAGAAGAGGTTTAGAGGTCCATGGTCCTTCAACCAGATCTCTCCTTGTGGCATCGCCCCAAGGTGTGGGCACCAGACAAGACCACAATTTCCTTATCACTCAACCCCATGTGACCAAAAACATCCCTTAGATGATCAAGTCCTTTTGTAGCATCAAGAAGGCGACCTTCTTCTAGAGGCTTAGGCTTGTCTTCTCTTCTGGGATGGAATGGAATGTCAGGACCTCTGGTCACTTCATCAGTCACCACACCAGCCAACTGATAAAGACCAGCATAGGTGATTATGGGGAACTATTCCTTGATTGATTCCAGGAGCCTCACGGAAATGTCCAGATTGTTGTTAGCACCATGGGCAAGCTCGGCCCCGTATCTGATCGTCCCGAAAAGCCCTCCGGTCTTGGTCTTGACATCGTAAGTCCCAGCGTTGTGCCATGCGATTCAAACCATGATAGGCGCACAGTTCTTCTCTACA
The DNA here is from genome assembly GCA_034641835.2 of Pinus albicaulis. Lineage (NCBI taxonomy): Eukaryota > Viridiplantae > Streptophyta > Pinopsida > Pinales > Pinaceae > Pinus > Pinus albicaulis. The sequence continues at coordinate 371,428,580 of CM076575.1, forward strand.
ATGAGAGCATGGATCTTCCTCTTGGCTTTGTCAATGGCAGCCTTGTACACCTCGCTTACGGTGGTACTCCTCGCTTACGGTGGGATAAGCCTTCACCATGGTTTCTTAACCTGCAAATGACAAATCCAGGAGGAAATCAAGCCTTCACCATGGTTTCTACCTTGTTCTAGCCTGAAATGTAGCGAAAATTAATCCTTGAAAAACAAACTGCCAATGCCTGGGCCGCCCTAAAATACAAATACAGGGCGAACTTGATTTTCAAGGAATGGAGAGGGCGAAATACCCATAACCAGTCTCCCATAACCAGTCCCATTTGTAGAAATCGGGCGATCTGAAGAAAATTTTACATACAAACAAGGAGAAATCGGGCGATCTGAAGAAAATTTTACAAACAAACAAGGCGAATAGGGTTGGGAAGGTTTATCCGCCCCTATTTTTTGATGGGCTAAAATATAATAAAAAAATATTTATTAGATATTTTTTGGGCTAATTATTGAAACTATTGAAAATGAATGCAATTTAAAAAATTCGCCCCTTCAAAATAGGAAATCCCTTAAATTTTTCCCATGGGCTAAGATTCGCCTCTAAATTTTTCTATGGACACAAGCCTTGCCACCACCTACCCATTATGACTTTACAATTATGTCCAAGCCTAACCTCCCGTCAAGGCTTTTCCACCATCACCCTTCCAAAACCCTTAGTCAATATTTCTCCTCCAACAGTCCACAACCAGAACAAGGGAGGGTTGATAATAATTTTCAACCCACAAGTACACACCAACACACCCAAAGCCACAATATTCACAACTAGGTAACAACTAATCAATGTCTCGAACGCCGCACGACGACCAGTTGTGCCACCACCCTGGGGGTTTTTGCCTGAGGGGTACACCAGAAACTAGAACCACCATGAACCCTCATTACCCTTCGGTGAATTCTATTCAGAATGAGAACGAGTCCACAGTCTAGTCCACCTACTCCAAAGGACAAGCATCGACGTCACCTTACTAACCACCACCGAAATCAATTTCTACAAGAAGTAATAGAACCTAAAGCAACTTATTTCGAGGAGACCACCGAGTACCCACCAGCCCGGAGCAGCCCTCTGTCTTTGGAACCTGGGGTTCCACCATACACTATCAAATGTACAACACCAAAGAGGAGATATACCTCCAAACGAACTAGGATCCCATATAAAGCCACAATATCCCTTTTGAGAAGCCAAAAAAACATTGTCTGAGCATTCCACACAATGCGAGCTACCCCATGGCTCTGAGAAGCATGCTTGGTCTTCAATGCTACCATTCGCAAACCTACATTCTGAATTCATCACCCAAGATACAACAACTGGTACACTAACACCTCTGCACAATATAACGAACATAGGTGGGTCTAGAGAGTTTTGCCACTCGCCATCCCGTCGTGTCACTTTAATCACCATCCTTCGCTCACCTACCACATGCCTCATGGGACGTACCTTGAAGTGCTATAGCCAGATGTTTAGTCACCTGGTTTAGCAAGCATTTTTCAGAAAAAGAAAAATTTACAATTATAAATAAATTTGTTATTTTTATTATCATTCCATTATATAATGATTTATATTATACTTTACTCCTATAAATAATTAGAATCTATCTCTAAAACAAATATTTCTATAAAATTAGGATGAAAAAAAAATTCCAAATATCAATAAAAATGTTGTTTTTATTTTCATTTTTACCATATAATAATTTATGTTAAATAATTTTTTTTTATTTTTTTTCAAACTCTTATTTAATAATAATAAATAAAATAGACTATTTTATTTAAGAAAATTTAATATTTATTTATAAATTTAATATTAAAAAAAAAATTATGATTATTAATATCCTTGCACCTTATAATAATTCACTCAATAATATATGATATTTTCTCCGAACTTTTGCCAAATAGAACGAATCTTAAATTGTATTGCTTTTGTATATAATTAATTCCTACAAAACCATCTTAAAAACAGTCTGATAGTGAGTAAAGGCAATGATCTATGTATACACTATGTACTGCGTTCAAAATAGTGCATATAATATCTATCTCTATATATAAAAGAATGTATTTATGTTCACATGTATTAATTTAGGGAAAACGTTTTAAATTTACTGGAGTTTTTGTGGCCGTATCATTCTTATTCAGATTCCTAAATTTACAAGAAAGTAACGATTTTGATTACTCTTTTTCCATATAAGAATGTACATGGAAATCATTTAACATGGAGATCATAGTTGCCGCTTATATTGGATGTTTGTGCCAAACATACAGGAAGAATTAGGCTGGTGTTAATAAATTAGGTTTGGTCAAAATTTTAAAAATTCTTCAGAATTTTTGTCCATAAATTTAGGTGATGATTGAAAATTGATTTTAATGAAAAAAAATGAAATGAAATAGAATAGACATTTTATGTGTAATATTTTTTATAAAATATTTTGATTAATAAATATAAACAAAATCAATTTAATCCTTCCTGTCCATCCAATTTTTAAAATATTCCAAAATTCTATACATGTATGCATTATGCATCACTATCTTTGTTTCTTGTTTTTAGCCATTTAACGCGTCTGTGTAAAAGAACGTGGCATAGCAAATTTTGAGTCGGTAGCCCGCCACTACCACCGATATTGAGATGCATATTTTTATGGATAGGAAGTTTAAATATATTTTTTAATAATGTTTTTGTAAAGTCAATAATATTTTTAAATTAAAGTAGAAATTTCAAATTTGAAGTAATTTTTAAATTTAATAGTTTCTAGTCAAGTTTTATTAGCATAAAAGGTTGAGGATGAGTTTCTTTAGCAAGACTATCCACGATTAAACTTTAGAAGAGGAGGTTGTGATTTCTATTAGGGAAGAGACATGCTAAAAAAATCTATTTAGCTGAGGGCTTAGATTCCCCTGATTTGTGGTTCCTCAAATCAAGGGTGGAGGATCAAGGCTGGGTTGTGGTTCCACAAATCAAACCTGGAAGATCAAGGACAACTTGCCTAGAAAAAAAAATCGATGGTTTTCAACTCATTTCAATTATTTTAATATAATTTTTTTGGCTGTGTTTGAAGGGAAAATCACACCAAAATGAGCACCTAAAATTCATAATTCCATCCCTAATTAAAATGTGTTATTTTGCAATAATATTTTAAATTATTGTTTATTAACTTGATTTAAAAAATAGCAATAATAAATTTTAACTATGTTCTAAAAAACAATAATAAATTTTAACTATATTCTAAAAAAATTTAGAGTGATTTTCATTATGAACACTGTTTTAAAATCTTCCAAAAAAAATATTAGTTTATTCTCTGTTTTTTTAAATCTACATTGTTTTATTAAGATTAGACTCAAAGACTTATGAAGACCAAACCTCTATGAATAATATTTAGATCACGCTTCCAAACTACCAATAATATGATCCATCCTTACCAATAATAATATAAAGTTATCTTAGAAAATACTAAAATTAGACTGAGAATTATGGACACCAAACTTCCCAGCATAATATTTAGACCACACATCCAAACTACTAATAATATGGTCCATCCTTACAGATAATAATGTAAGGTAATCTTAGAAAATAATCAATAATAAATACTTAATTGAAAAAAAAATATAATAATACAGTAGTTACACACTGCACAGGCACATTTTATTATGCTTATCAGGTTGCATTCATTTATAAGATGTTCCATTACACATGCAAAATATAATTAGCAGAAGTTGGATACACTTGAGCTATAATGGCTTTAGCAGAAGTTGGATACACTTGAGCTATAATGGCTTGTAATGGGAAGAGGTGTACTGAATTACACTTGGTCTGCCATAGTTGGAACTACTGAGGCTACTCTCGTTACAAAACTTGATTTCCCAGTGTCTTTCTTTAAAACTGCTGGCATATCAACTACATTGTCTACCTGTTTGGTTTGTGAAAGATCAATGACAGACGATGGTGAAACAATCAGCCTTGAATTTCTGTAAACGAAGTACACTACAAGTTGGATCATTCCCAGAAGAGAACCAATTCCACTGGGCACCTGCAGCGTCAATAAAATGCAAGATATTAAAAGACAATGAATAGAAACACATAAAAACATATAAATTTTGTGGGTAATTTTATGTGGATAGCTGATTTTTCCAATATTTGGCAATCAGATGGACATGGGGGCTGACAATAATTGACAGCCCTCATATTCCGAATATTCTGCAATCAGATGGATATGGGTGCCCGCTCATATCCCTCTAATTACATAAAATGAGAATATTAATGAGAATATTAAGAGTGATTGCCAAATATTTTGAAAATCAACCATCTACATAAATTCAGAGAATTTGACCTCACTCATATTCCTCTAATTACATAATATCAAAATATTCTGAAAATCAGCCATCTACATAATCTCAAAGAATTTTTATTACAGAGAGCTTGAATATTCTAAGACTGCAATATACAATATCATTTGGGAGTGGAAGTGAAACAAATTAAACTTACAGCTATGAAGAGATCTCGAGTGACCAAAGAGTAAGCAACCCAGGCTAGTGCATTTAGAAAGTTGAATAATGAGAGTAGGAACGGCATGCTCTCTACGCTTTTAGTTCTAATCACAAGTTTCTGGGAAAAAAAATTCAGACAGCAGCTGTTATCAGCATATAGATTAATTTTTCAAAATTGATATCATTAATGATTGAATAATTGTATAGTGGTAGAGAAACAGTTAGAGGATGGAGGTCATACCAGAACTGATAATGGCGAAGCATACATGACAGTTGACAAAATGATACCCACACTACCGACTACTATCTGTCGAACACGGCAAGTATGCAGAACAAAGACTGTGATTCCAACCCCCATGATGAAGGCCATCATCAAAGCACAGGTCAGCCGTATTGTGATGACCTGGAGGAAAGGTCACAACATAATTAACGGTAATGGGTTAAGTCATTTCGACAGCTAAACTTAATTCAATTGCAGAATACTCAAAATTGAATTTAATTTTCAGAGTTTAGGAATATTTCAAAATGAGACTAATATAAAAGAAATATAAAAGAAAAAAAAGGTGTATTGTAATTAAATAATTTCAAATAATCTAATTTCAATCAATTTGCTAATAGCAAATTTATAATAATTAGAAATCAATTAATCAAATTCCAAAATATTTTTAAAATCTACAATCATAATAACTAAAGACAAGTTAATTACTTTATTCAGATTTTAAAAATATTTCAAAATATAACTAATCAATTAATCAAATTCCAAAATATTTCTAAAATCGACAAACCAATTACCTTTGTCTTTTTCGAAGTAAAAATGAGAAAAGACAGGAGATAAAATGTTTCCAAAGCAAAGCCTGCACCATTAATTGTGAGTATCATAGTGCTGTGCGGTTTAACAAATGGGCTTCCATAGAGTAGCCCAAGAGCACAATTGAATAGGGTGAACACATATGGATACCCTGAAAATTCCTGTGTAGACTTTAGCCTGTATATTCCCAAGAATGTTACCCTGCAAACCAGTTCAAATTAATTGTGTACTTTGAACTTATAAAAATATTTTCATTGAACAGTTGAATCAAAACATTAGATACCAAAAAGCCTATTAACATGTGAAAAAAGACTTAAAAAATAACAGTATCATTAACTTACATAGGGGATAAGTAGAGAGCCAGTGAAGTTACATTTCCTGGCGATATGATAAACGATCAGTCAGTCACGTTTGTACTATAAAAATTGCTAACTCAAATAAGCCTTATATATAAATAAATAAGTGCTAAGTTACTCAAATTTAACATGTAATTCGCAAGATGTTCATTGAATTACACTTTAATCACACTTAATTACATTTATAGGGAAAAAAATGGAGTGGCTGACTGTTTATCAAAGAAAGGGCTTCAGGGGGTTTTTGGGAACATGCAATATGAGCTGACTGATCCGGATGGGAGAAAAACTACAGGATCAGTAAACTTTCTCTAACATGTTTGCTGCTATAGAATGGTCACTGCCCTGTTTGCCTTTGACAAGAACATTTCTATTAACAGAGGGACTTGTGAAGGGACTTACATTACTGTAAATTTTACTTGGCTAGGAAAGTTTATTGTTTTAGAACAGAGCATAAGAAAGTCTGAAAACTTTTTGGGATGTTTTTCTAAGTTTTTTATGTTTCTAGGGGAGTACTTATGTATCTTTTGCTTGCTAATTCTGTTTACAGAACTGACTGTTTAGTTGCCAATCCTTTGTATTGGCAATTTGTATTGATCTGGAACTTCTTTGAACTGGTACATAATATATGACCAGAGTTTTTTCTGTTTTGAAAAAAAAAGTTACTCAAATTTAATTCATTAGCATTTGTGGATGATAGTAATAATAATATTAATTTTAAAATAATATTTGAGTTATTCTTTGTGGGTAGAGAAAGAACTTAGCTATTTGACTAATAAAATTTATTAAAATATATATATTTTATTATTTTAAATTTGTGAAAAAACATAAACTTTTGATTACTATAAATCTAATCAATTACTATCACTAAAATAAATTAAGATATATATATTTTATGCCTCTAAAAAGAAAGCACATACTCTTTAAACATCACTATAAACATGATCACTCACCAATAACTGTAACTATAAGCTACCAATAACTGCAACTATAAGTGGAGACTATGATGTCATGTTGTGGATTAATAAAATTTATTAAGATATACATACTTTAAAAACATGATCACTCACCAATAACTCTAATTACAAACTGAGACTAAACTGCCATGTTATTGATTAATAAAATTTGTTAAAACATACATACTTTATTTCTCTGAATTTGTTTGAACTTATACTTTCCTTAAAAAAAAACACCTTACACTTTAAACATTACTATACACATAATCACTCATAATAACTAAAATCTATTAAAATATAGATACTCTATCCCTCTGACTCTAAACCTCAAAATATAGATACTCTATCTCTCTGACTCTAAACCTCAAAATATGGCTGCTCTGTCCATCTGACTTTAAACCTCAAAATATAGATGCTCTATCCCTCTGACTCTAAACCTCAAAATATAGATGCTCTGTCCATCTGACTTGAAAACTCAAAATATAGATGCTATGTTCCTCTGACTTTAAACCTCAAAATATAGATGCTCTGTTCCTCTGACTTTAAACCTTAAACCTCAAAATATAGATGCTCTATCCCTCTCACTTTAAACCTCAAAAGAGAAAACATGCACTCCGTAAACATTACTATAAACATGATTACTCACCAATAACTCCAACTACAAGCTGAGACGAGGATGCCATGTTAACGTGACAATAAGTATCGCTTGGATTGAAATGATCAATCGGCCAACTTTCATGGTGAAGAACTCCAGAATTGCAGTCCCTTTTATAGGTCTTAGTATAGTCTGTATTGAGAGTATTTACTATTGCGGTAGATTGTTTGGTAAAAAAAATTATATGAAAAAGGATCTCATCAAAATAGTTGGATCCCAGCTCAACCCTAGTTTTGATAGTTTTTCAACGAGTGCCGTACTGGTACAAGACAAGTTGTCAAGTTGTAATTTCCTTTTGTCAGTTTGAATTATTAAGTCGGCTCCTCAGTCCTTTTCTGCAACTCTAGCTTCGTTGTCAATCCCGTTACGGGGACTGTGGACTGGAGAAGTTTGGAACAGAAGCAAGCCAAGAGAAGAAATTCAGAATATTTAGTTGGATTGGATATCCAATCTAGTAGAGTGAGTACGCCTCGTTGTTACTGAAAATGTATGCCCAGAGAAGAAATTCAGAATATTTTGTTGGGTGTCTTCCAATGCACTTGGATAGGATACCAAATCTAGCGGAAGCGCTGCTTCCTGGCACGTCCCTTTGATACTGAAAATGTATGTCAAAACAAAACAAACGTACGACAGATCAAGAAGCATGATTGTGTAGTTGGATACAGACAATTCGAGTGGTGCGCGTGGGAAACCAAGTACGTACTCACACCTCTGGCGAGTCACCTCTGCTACCGCCATTGCTGATGCGATAACTACAAGTAGGAAATATCAAGAGATGAATAGCCCACATTTCAGGATAATCGTTAACCGACTTTGTTCCCGTTTGTGGGGTGGAGTATGGATTATTTTTCAATGGAATTAGAAGTATCTGAAGCGTCTGGCTCAGCTCAGCTTTTAGGAGTACATAATTTTGTCAGAATTGGACCACTAGATTTGTAAGAACTAAATTTTCACCCCACAACTTGAAACTCAAATATGAAATTTTTAGTCTAAAAAAATTTATAAAATAATTCAAAAATTTTAGTAAGATTATGAAAAAATTTAGTAAATATGTTTTGAAGTCTGTGTTACATTAATTAAACTTCAATATTTTAGGTAATCTCAGGATTTTTGATGGTGCTGAATCCATTTCCACCATAAAAAATGCAATTCAAACACTTCGACTACCTAAATTAAAAAAAAAAAAAAAACTTACTATTCTATTAGTTATATAGACAACTCCGAACTTATTTAGCTAAAATGTTTAAAACAGTTTTCAAAAATACAAATTCTTGTTAAAATACATAATCTTATAACTAAAAAACTTGTAAAAACCAAACCTTCACTCCTCACTATTACACCTAACTATCATACCACAAACTAAAAGTCAAATATGAAACTTATATCTCACCCATAGTCGACATCGTTCATGCCCAGATCGCTAGCAGTACTTTTGACATTTTTAGCGAGGGTGTGGAACTCACATTCCACTCTATATCTCCCTTCCAACCATCCTCAAATTTAGATTGGTGAGAATCACTGTCAGTTTCGTCCTTGAGAAATGAATTAAATTATATATATATATATACATATATATATTTTGAATTTTTTTAGTGAAATATTATTGTTGGTTAGAATAATAAAGAAGTTTGGAAGATTTTTTTTTATAAGTTGTTAGATTTTATATTGGAAGTATTTGTTTAATTAGATTGTAATACTATATATGTAAGTGATTGTTGGCTTAGAGAATGCAAGTGTGTGAATGGTGTAGTTTTATATGTGAGTGATTGTCTTCCCAAGGAACTGCAACGCTTATACATATTTTGTCTTCCATGTTTTTGAGTTGGTATCATAGCTCAGGATCGTGAGGCTAGAATCGAGTTTGCGAAAGAGCCTTGTGATGTGGATGTGGTTGAGTTCTCGTAACGTGGAGGTCACCAATGCAATTGAGAAGAACCTTTGTTATCGTGTTGAGTAGATATTTGTTCATACACAACTCTTTCGAGACATGCACATGCGGTTGTCGACATAGTAGAGATTTGTTCATACACAACTCTTTCGAGGCATGCACACGCAGTTGTCGAAATATTAGAGAGTATGTGGAAGGGAAATAATAGATTTGGGTGTGGAATACTACAACAATTGTATAACATATGTTACCTGGTGGTTATTTCGATAAAAATACGACATTCATTGGTCTATTGGATCATAACTATGCTAATATGATTGTGAGAAAGATCGGTTCCTTGACTTTACTACTAGGCTCATTTTGAGTGCTCGAAATTTAAGAGTTTTTCTTTAAATGTGATTATCTGAATTAACTCTTGTGTGGATGGTGAATTTGAGGAGGTCGAGCCATGGGAGGAGTTTTTTTCATCAACTGGTTCCAATTAAGGAGAGAGACAGATTTGTGAAACTAGTGGGAGTCCAACCCACTTAGGGGGTTAGCAAAAGACCAAGTGAAGTTTTGTGTGAAGCTTGGCTAGTGTGTGAAGTCAAGTTGAAAGCATGGCACCAATGTAGGAAAACCTCGTGAACGTGGAAATTACCTAGATTTTCCTGTGCATAAGGTTGTGGAACTCCTTGTGTGCGAATTTGCATGAGCGAAGTAAGTCATGTGGATAATATGATGTTTTGATCTTGGCATGGAGATGTGAACATGGAGACCTGAACGTTTTGGCTCAACATGCCTAATTTTTTTTTGGAATCAACTTGTACATGTAGTGAGTGGGCTTAGAAAACAATTGGGCTCCCAAGATAAAAGATAGAAGAGAGTTGACATGGAGTGGAGTAAAGAGGAAGAAAGGATGTGATGAGGTTAGTTGTGTTGGAATGGAGTAGATCATTGAGTTTTAACCACTGTTTGGGTGTAGAATTGTGTGTCCATGTTGGACAAAGATTTGTAGTGAAGCTTGAGGTATAGGAAATAAGAAAAATGATGTTTGAATAGTGGAGTGACCATGCTAGACAAGTCAGGGAATTTGACAGCCTTGATGCATTGGAGCAAGCAAGGGGTTGTTATAGAATCCATTTCTAGAGAATTGCGTAAATAATTTGGTTTTAGATACTCTAAAGTAGTTTAATAGCTATTGATTGATTTGAAAGTTGGAGAACCTTATGTTTCAAGATGGATAATCCTCTAGCAGAATCATACCTAAATGAAGCAACCGAGTTGGATGGTGCCAATTACGTGAATTGGAAATTTAAAATGTAGACATTGATGGAAGGGTATAATTTCTAGTCGATAGAAAGCGACGATGAAGTGAAGCCAAAGGAAACTGTAAGAGCTACAACTGCATCAATTCAGGATTAGGAGAAGTGAGAAACTAAGGGGAAAGTGTTGCTGAAAATGTTTGTAAAAGACAACGTTATATCGCATATCAGAGACTATAAGACATAAAATAGTACCTAGACAACACTAAAGGATTTGTACGACAAAGAATACAAATAGACTCCTATCCCAGAAAAGTAACATTCTTTCTATTAAAATGGAAGAAATGAATGCATCGATAATTTTATTTCAAGAATTAAGGACATTGAAGATAAACTTGGAGATATAGGTGAAGCAATATCTAGCACCTACCTCATCACTATAACCTTAAATGGAATACTATATGATTATCAGATGTTCATCATAGGTATCACAACAAGGGAGAAGGCTCCTAGTTTTGATGATTTGGCATGTATACTCATGTAGGAGGAAGAAATATGAAGGAACCTTAAGCCTCAAAATTATAATTTGGCGTTGATGGAAAAAGGGAAACCACCTTTAAAAAGGAAGCCTTGGGAAGGTAATAAAGGGGGAAAGCCACCACATGGAAAGTTGTCATTTAGTAAGCCACCATTTAAAAAATGAAAATGAGGTATGCAATTTCCAAAGTTTGATGTTAAATGTCATTATTGTTGCATGTTTGGAAATAAGTCCAAACATAGAAATAAGAGGCACATTGATAATTTTGTTGTTAGGAGAGAAACAATAAATCACGGTGTAAAAAAATTTAGACTATTTATTACACATGTTGCACTATTTGATAATATAGATGATCCAAATAGTTGGTTTGTTGATTTTGGAGCCTCCATCCATATGTGCTGTAATAGGCACTAGTTTGAGAACTTTCATAAAACTAATAATGGTATTGGATATATATCTTAGGGATGAAAATTCACATGAAATTGAAGGGTATGGTGATTTATCTGTAACATTACCTAATGCTCGTGTTAAACTAATTCACAATGTGATGTATGTGCTTAGTATTAAGAAAAATCTCATATTAGTATCTACTATAACATTAGGGCTTAGGATATGGCTCTGCAGTTTGATTTTTCACCAAAGTCACCATAAGAATTCAGATGAGGGTTTTCAATGTGTATGCAGAAAGGAATTGGTCTGAAGTTATTCTCTCATGACTTGGTGTGTGGTTTATGAACATCTCTTTTTTTGAACCTTTCATGGTTTTACCAAGGCGGGTTGTTGGTAAGGGTTTGTGCAAGTCATATTGAATGATTTTCTTGGATTGCGTCATCTTTTCATCTGTGGTGGATAGTTTTTTTTTTTCAGTTAATCTGAGACTTTTTTTATTAGTTAGAAGTTATAGAGATAGAAGTGGTTGAATACAATGCAAACCCATATGAAAATTTTCCAATCTAGATGGAATCGCCACATCAGAAGCATGTTTTTGATTTGAGTGTGACACCTGGATCTCCATACTTAGATATGGTAACCCACTCCACCCACATTTACCCGCTTTCATTGATTTACCCAGGGTAGACATGATATGAGGGTCACTATGATAAGACTCAACCCCCTAAATTATATTAAGGAAATGGATTCAACAACTTAAGACCTTACTGACTTCCCTCAAGTGCTACAGGACCTCCAAGAGCAACCCGATCCCTCTAGGTGTCCTTGAACACCTGAGTTAAATCTGTTTTCATTGAACTAGAGCCTTACATTAGGGGAATTTTGAGGTCTAAAATGGGCCTCCTAAATAAATTATAAAATAATAGTGGAAATAATAAAATAATATTTGATTACTTCATCAAATTTTAGAGGGAAAAAAGGAAAAACTACTTTTTCAACTCGTATTTTCAACTTATCTCCGAAAGTTTCTAATCAAATTTTGAGCGGGAGTACTCGTTGGATGTAAAATTTAATTCCTCATCAAAGGATTACCCATGTTTCATACTTTCGATCGACCCTACTACATGAAAAATGAGAAATATATGAAAAACATGATTGCAATCACAATTTTTAATGTATTTCTCATTTTTCATGTAGTAGGTTCTATCGAAAGTATGGCACATGGGTTCTCCTTAGATGAGGAATAAAATTTTGGATCCAATGAGTACTCCCACTCGAAATTTGAGTAAAAACTTTGGGAGATAAGTTGAAAATACGAGTTGAAAAAGTAGTTTTATTATTTTATTATTTTTTAATTTTTTTCCCTTTTAATTAAAAAATGGTGAATCATCCCCCATGGTTGACATCATCATCTTGAATCCTATTGGTTATTATAAAGTTTATTTTGGTTGTACATTTTTCTTAGGAGGCCCATTTTAGACCTCAAAATTCCCCTAATGGCCTTAACTAATCCCTTTCTAAGGCATGCAAGTGACTATAGATCTCCACATTCTCCCATAGGCTTGTCTTCCAATGACTGTGGACTTTTCCAGTTAGTTATATGCCGACGACCTAAAATTTTGAGCCACTTTTTCAGGGCTAAGACTCAGGCCTTTGCCCAGAACTCAGTGAAACTTCCATAAATGATGAATGACATAGAAAAAAAGCTTATAAACCAAAACTTGAACTAGGACTTGACCTAACCTCTCCCAACTGAGACTGACATTCCATCAAACACTTGGTAAACATGTAACCTACACATCATGAATGCATATCCGAACATAAGGATATGGAAACTTATCTGAGGTTTAACAAGAAGGATTAATGCCTTCTCACAATAACTATTATAACACCAGTTAGGTCATACATTCATGAACTAGACATTGATTAATGAAATTGTGATAAGATCCATACTTAGATCTGCCAATTAACCATACTTATAACCATCATATGACGAGAAAAATAACAATTATAGAACAACCATTAAAGCCACATAATAAAAAGTACATTTTCTCATCAAAAGCAAGAGAAAATTAGCTCTTACTAAACATAGGTAAAATCCAACCAGGTCTGGGTTTTCCACTTACCACCCGACCATATATTGGTTGAACCAAATCTTTCTTTCAGCCAATGACCCACGTGCCATACTCCAAAAATGAATGTGGGATCTCATGGGATAAACAAATCCATAAACAACCATGAGAATCTAGAGGTTAAACCACCTCCACCCTCACCATACCATGATCTCACCTAAACCAGTGCTGATATAAAGAAAAAAACCAAGCTTGGATGCCTCAAAATTACTTCACCATCCCTTGAGGAATTTTATTGTCTCTGCCCACCTATTGAGGGCTTCCTAGAGAAAAACGTCTCCACCCCCAACCCTTGGGATTTTCCTGAGGCCACCTCAACCGGATCCAAATTATTTCGGAAATCCAATGCTCAACCGAGAAAGAATCCCATCACACCATGGCTATTCAGAAATGGCAAGGCAATGTTAAAATCCACTGTCAAAAACCGACAAAATCCATCCCAATGACAACAAAAGAACCAAATAGAAACATGCACATGCCATGCATGTCAAAACCAACTAGGATATCATACATGCAACCTGTTACCTACAAGTATTCTTGTTGGATCTTCTTGATCCAAATTTTCCTTACTTGATCCTTCCTTTCTGTTGCTTTCCTTGTCATTCCTTTTCTTGATTTCTTTACTTCTCCTCTTAGTGCTATTCTCCTCTCTGAAACCAATCCCAAAACTAAACTGATAAAAGGCTACCAGCTGATGCTCTGAGGTATTTTTATTATTGATGCCTCTAATTCCTTCATTTTCCTTAATTTTCCTTCAATTTCCTCCTCACATGCAACCTATGACCTTTTACCTTCCTTTTCTCCTAATTTCCTTTATTTTCATAAATAAATTGACAATAATACCCTTTTTCCTTTTCAAAGCCTTAATCTTTGCCTTTGCCAATTTCCCCTTATCCATAAACATAATAAGTGATGCCCATTAGGATATTTTTCCCAACATTCAACTTGGAATACATGTCCCTTGACCGTGGTCTCATTTTTCCTTTATTAAATTTTAATACAGGAAATTTTAACCTGGGGCTGTGAGAGAACCCTCCCCATCAGGGTAACACCATCCTCGGTGTTCGGTGACACCCACAACTAGCAAAACTGCTGAAAGAAAAAACATACTGCCTCTGGAGCTTTATAACCCAACTCGTTGTAGTATTTACAATAACATCCCGCTCAAAAGGAAAACCATCATGAAAAACATGATAACATGACAACCATATGGCTTATTGGAGCTTTATAACATAACTCATTGCAGTATTTACAATAGAAACAATGCATAAATACGTACAAAATCAAAAATTCATTTTCCTCCACCAGAAAATAATGAAGGATACATAGCCCACATCTGATCAGCCATATCCCATGTAGCTTCATCGGGCCCAAAGTGCTTCCACTACACTTTAACTTTCTCGATTGCTCGGTTACGGGGCATGAGCTATTTCCGCTACAATATGCACTGAGTTTTCAGATGGAATTTTTCTTCTAGTTCCATATGTAATATAGACTGATCATAAAATGATCAACATCCTTTAAATATATTTTAAGCAATGAAACATGGAAACCATCATGGAATTTCACTTTCAAAGGCAGTGCAAGTATGTAGGCCACTAGTCCAATCCCCTCTAGGACCTCGAAAGGCCCACAATACAGTGGTGCCAACTTAGCACATGATCCAATCCTCAAGGATCTCTTCTTCGGCTTGATGCGCAAATAAAAGTGCTCCCCAACCTGAAACTCGTTAAATTCCTGTGATGGTTTGCATAAATCTTCTGCCTATATTGTGATACCTTTAGATTCTTCTTGATAACCTGCATTTCCTGTTCCATGTCTGCCAACATGTCTTGTCCAATAAGTACCTCGTTCACTAGATACCTCCAGCTGATGGGAGTGTTACAACTCTGTCCATAGAGTGCCTCAAACAGACTCATCCTCAGTTACTCCTGATAGACATTTTTGTAAACAAAATAAACCAATTCCTCCCAATCCTTTGCCAATGCATGACATACATCCTCAACATATCCTCCAAAATATCGTTGACCCTGTATTTCTTTCCATCTATCTGTGGATTATAGGCTATGCTGAAGGCCAACTCTATCCCAAAACTTGCAAACAGCTCCTTCCAAAACATATAAGTGAACTTAACATCCCTATTCAAAACAATCTTCTTCAGAACACCATGCAATCTCACGACATCCTTGATGAATACTTGTGCTACCTCAACAGCTAAATAAGTAGTCTTTAATGGAATGAAGTGAGCTACCTCGCTTAATATGTCTACCACAACCATGATAGAATCATGTTTCCTTGATTTCCTTGAAATACATGTAATGAAGTCCTTGGAAATGACCTCCCATTTTAATTATGGAATCAGAATAGACTGAAGCAACCCATCTGTATTCTTACACTATGATTTCACCTGCTAAATGTAAAAACACCTAGCCAAAAAGTTTGCCACTTCCTTCTTCATATTCCACCAATAGTATAACTGATTTACTGATGTTAATGTCTGCTGATATCCTGGGTGACCTAAATATGGTTTTACATGAAAATCCCTCAAGATAAGCTTCTTGAGCTCACTATCATCCGAAAAATAGATCATGTCCCTGAATCTCACAAAGCCATCTCCTGTGAGACAATAGTCCACATCTTAATCACCTATACCCTATTGTAACTTGTGCATTAGCTCCTTGTACCTGTCATCCTATTTTCCTACTTGTAAGTTATGATCATGTAAATCTGTCCCATATGAGATTACTGCTGCAACATGGTTCAACTGCATTTTCCTATTAAGAGCATGTGCAACCCTGTTCTCCTTATCCTTGATGCATCTAATCTCGAAGTCAAACTCAATAAGGGTAGCCAACCATATATCTTTCTTGGCATTCAATTTTGGTTGGTCAAATAGATATATGAACCCACTGTGATTGATAATCAATACAAGCCTCCTTCTAAGAAGATAATGCCTCCACATTTTTAAGGCGTGAATAATAGCTACCAACTCAATATCATGCATCACATAGTTTTGCTCGTGCTTATTCAGTTTCCTGGACTCATATCACACCACCTTTCCCTCTTGTATAAGGACTCCACCAATCCATATCTTGCAAGCATCTGTACACTATGAACTCTTTATCCAGAACTGCAATCTTTAACACTAGAGAATTTATCAACAACTGCTTCAACTGTTCAAAAATGGCTACACATTCCTCTGTCCATTCAAACTTCTTACCTTTTCTCTGCAATGGTGTAATATATTAGGCAATGCGTGAGAAATTCCCAATGAACCTCCTGTAGTACCCTGCTAATCCCATGAATGAGACTTCATCCAGATTTCTAGGAGTTTCCCATTCCATGATAGCCTTTACCTTTTCTATATCTACTGCTATGCCTTCCTTGGAAACAACATGCCCCAAGTAATTACCTTTGTCTGAAATAAACTACACTTTCTAAGCTTGGCATACAACTGATGATATCTTAGAAATATCAACACTGCTGCTAAATGCTTGACATGATATTCCTCATTCTTGGAATATATAATATATCATCAATGAACAAATAACAAATTTGTCTAGATAAAGACACAACACACTATTCATCAAGCACATAAAATTAGCTCAGGAATTAGTCAAACCAAATGGAACTATAACAAACTCATAATGCCTATACCTGGTCCTAAAAGTAGCGTTGTAGATGTCCTCTTCCTTGATGTGTACCTGATGGTACCTTGATCTCAAATCAATCTTTGAGAACACTGATACTCCCTTAAACTGATCAAACAAGTCGTCAATCCTCAACAATGGGTACATGTTCTTAGTCGTCACCTTCTTCAAATTATTTTAATCAATGCACAATATGAGAGTACCATCCTTCTTCTTTACGACCAATACTAGTGCACCCCAAGGTGATACAATTGACCTAATGTATCCCTTATCAAGAATTTCTTTCAACTGCAACTTCAATTCTACTAAATCTGGAGTGCTCATCCTGTAAGGTTCCTTTTATGATGGTGTTCCCCCTGGTACCAAATCAATATAAAAGTACACTTCTCTGTGAGGAGGAAACTCTTGAATATCTGCGGAAAATACATACTGAAGCTGTTGCAAGATAGGGCACCTCTTGAATATTTTTACGTCCTCAACATCCTTAACCTTATCATTGGAAATATGAATTGCAAAAAATAACACAGCCCTTCCCATAACTGTGCTTAGGTTGCATATTTGTGACCATCCTCACTAATGTAGGCTTATTATTTCCCCGCAAGATTCTCTTTTGCCCATTATCATCCAATCACTCAATAGCCTTGTCATAACAATCTACTTGGGTCTTGTGAAGATACAACCAGTCCGTACCCAAAAGCATACTATATGACCCCAATGGAAGTACATTCAAATCTACTGTTATAGTAATACCATTTAACTTAAATGCACTAGATCTTATCCAATGGTGAACTCTCTTCCTAGTACCTGTAGCCAACTACACCAACCAAGAATTTGCATGCATTTATTTTCTCAAGCCACACTTATCCACTAGGTTAGGATTAACATAACTATAATTAGATCTAGGGTTAATCAAAATAGAAAAAACTCAACCAAAGAGCTTAGCTTTGATCTCAATAATGGATGTCTGATGATCTACCTTCTTATTTTCCATAAATGCATAAATATAAGGAATACTATGACCCACATCCCTTCTGAATTACATTGAAATTGTTGTAAGGAACCATATTTTATTTTTCACCTACATCTTGAGGTTTTCCCCGCTTCAGTGGCCATTTCCCTTTTACTTTCTCATTTCCTTTAAAATCACGCTTAGTCTTAGCTTTGCGCTTTGACCAATCATAACAATGATTCAACTTCTGAATGGCATCTTCCAATGATATAGTCTCATCAAACTCAATCCGGTCTCTATATGTTGTTGAAAATACACTGACAAATCTCTTATCTTAGCCTTCTCATCCTTGAGATAAGGCACATACCTCAAAAAATCCTAGAATTTACTAGTGTACTCATCATCTATCATAGAAATCATCTGCAGCTAATAAAAATCCTTAGCTTTGTCAGCATAGTACCTCTCCGATAATAACTTCTTCTTGAAGAGTCTCTCAAACTCATCCAAAATCAGGTCTTCTTCCTGAATTCCGTTGACATTATTTACATCTTCCCACCAGATGTCCACTTTCCTTTTGAGGTTGAAGGTGGCTATCTTGGATCTCATTTTCTCACAGTAGCTATACAATCCGAAGAATTTATTCATTCCAAGAAAACATGCCTCTACATCTTATGACTTCTTCATCTCTCCATCGAATGTAGGGGGATTCACCTTCTTGAACTCCTTAGGAAAATACTCCCTCATCCTATAAGGATGATGATGATGATGATTGTGATGATGTCTCCTAGATGAGGAACTATAATGATGCCCATACATACTATTTCTCTTGTTAGGTGTATCCAATTATCTACCACCTTTAAATGTATCCCCTTTATTTAACATGTATCTGGAAAAAGATCTTCTACCATAGGCTCCATTAGTTTTCTCTTCCTGCTCTTTAGTGATCCTTAATTTTTTTTGTTTATGCAACTTTGACAAGCTCCGAATAATTGTTGCATTAAACTCTACCTGCTTCTCCTGAGCCCTTTCATGTCTTTCCTGAGCCTCAACCAACCTGTCATTTCCTTCTTTGCAACTTCTAATCTCTGCCCTCAAACTCCTTAATGTATCAACTATACCAAGAGAATATTCTTCCCCTTGATGCTCAACTGATATATAGGGAGAGTCATGGGAACTATAGTATACCATTTTTCTCGTCATCTTTGATTCTCTTCTTCTTGCAAGTGTAGCATGTTAGATAAACCAAATAGATACCAAAATAAAATCCATACCTCATTTATGTTCAGGGGAGGCTTATCTCATCTGCAAGATCAATCCACATTAGTATGTACATGTAAAATCATAAGCATATCCATATACTAACATAAAAACATAACAACATCATGCATGACCATACCAAATATATACCATAACCCCATGCATGACAACCATAACCTTGAAAAAATCACATTCTACCCAAAGAGAGCACAAAATTCTCTAAGATCACACCGTGGTATCAGATATGACCCAAAGAGAGTGAAACCTGCTATGATACCACCCTATGATATCATATACGACCAAAAGAGAGTGAAACTTGCTTTGATACCATCATGTAACCCACTCCTCCCACATTTACCCACTTTCACCAGTTTACCCGAGGTACACATGAGATGAGGGTCACTTTGATAAGGCTCAACCCCTTAAAATACTTTAAGGAAATGGAGTCAAAAAATTAATACCTTACTAACTTCCCTCAAGTGCTACAGGACCTTCAGGAGCAACCCAACCCCTCTATTGAAAAGTGTAACTAGGTTGGTCTTCATGTTGACCATGTAATTATGTCTTTATAGAAGAAGACAAAGATAATAAAATATATTTTGTACTTGCTTCATGGGTTTCATGAGAAATAATGTATTGTAGGTTAAAAAACTTCTTCTTGATGTCTATATAGGGTTTTTTCTTCTAAATATAAAGTTAATGAAGTGTCATATATATATGAAGGATCTAGTCCTCATTATATGCTACAGACCTTGTCACATGTCCAAGAAACTGTGGAAGAATTTCTACAATCAGACCTCTCTCAAACGCTGGAACAAAATCCATAATAATATGTTAAAGTTGGCAATTAATAAGTCGACCTTCAAGCCTATTGACAGGTCGGCCTAAAGATAGAAGTAATAGTCCATATAAATACCTAGTCTGCGGCCCATTTGAAGACAAGTTTTTCAGTCATCCAAGAGACAATTTTTCAAATTCTGAAAAGGTGTTTCAGTGTGGATTTCTGGGAAGGTTTTTCAATGAGAAGTTGGAAGAAATTTAGTATTGGATGCTTGATATATAATTGTGATGTTGTGCGGATCACTCTGAGAAACAAGTGCGAATATCTGAAGTGTAATAAGTGCAGGTTTCTCCAAGTATAATTGCGGATTTCAGGAAGCAATTATAGTGTGGAAAGTGCGGGTGTGTTACAACCTCTACCTCAGATACCAGAGCAATAAGAAGATACAAATATAATAACTACATATTTTTTCATGTTTCCAGAATTGAGAAAAGGGTCCTAAAATATATAAAGGTTAAGGTTGAAGGCTACAATTCAGTATAGTGAAGATAATGACTATAAGGAGAAAGAATTCTTAAAGGAGACTAGGAGTGAGGAAGGTAAATCTGTGATTTACGTTCCTAACTAAAATACAGTTGCAAGTGTATGCAAGGTAAAGACAACTCAGTTCTGACATTTTCTTGAACAATAAGTGAATCTTGAAGACTGATTTTTCTAGTGCAAAATAGTGCAAATTGTTAAAGAAGAGAAGAATCAAGTTTGAAAGGGCAGTGACAAGGTCTTGGAGACATTCCTAAGTGTAGGGTTTGAGTCTGGGTCATGGTACTTATCATTTTAAGATCTATAAGAAGAATTATTTGTGGGTTTTCCTCTCCAAGAGGGAGACTTTTTTCCCTGGCTCTAGGAGCCTAATTGTGTCTCGTGCATTTTGATAATTGACTTGATGAAAGACTAATTAAGATAAATAAAAGAATACATAAGTAACTCATCCAAGCTCACAAAAAAATATCAAGAAGAGAATTTTTATTAATAATCAGTCCTCCAAATTCGCAACATGGGATTAGAGCTAAGGTGCTGAACTCAAGGGTTGCTTGACAAAGGAGACACTCCAAGAAGCGAAGATCAAAGTTTGGGTTGAAAAATCAAATCAGTTTGAAAAGGAAGACTCTCTAGCTACTTCAAGAAGGATCTCCTATATCTTTTAAAGAATCAACTTAATCAAGAAAGTAATATTTTCCATCAAAGATTCACATTCAACACTTTGTTAAAAGGATGACCTCAACTTCTAAAGATATACTTCATCAAGGATTCAAGATATCCTACATTAAATATTCCTTTCTTAAAGGAAACCCTTGACTTCATCTTAAAACATCATCAAGGAAGATGCAAGCCACTCTACTCAAGTAAGTATCTATGACCTTACTTAAATATATCAAAATGACTTATTGTAAAGAGAGCAACAAGCTAGTTGGGTCATAAAACTTTAGTGCATGGAAGAAGAGGATAGATTTGAGTTTAATTGAAGATGAAGTTATGGAATATATCGAAGGTTCTAACATCCAACCTCCAAAATAATATGCTCCAGCTCATGCCAAGTACATGAAGGGAGAAATTAGAGCTCAGAGTATTCTCATAGAATCCATTAAGGACTTTCTCATTCCCTATGTATCAAAACTAAAGTCTGCTAAAGATATATATAAGAAACTGGTGGAGCTATTTTATGTGAGTACTGCAAAAGAAACAATCTCTCTAAGAGAAGAAATATAAAATGAAATTATCAAGGGAATAAGGAATCACTCCATACTTTATGAGGAGTTATGAAATAAGAGATCAACCATAGGAACTGGGAGAAGTAATGTCTAACACTGAGATGACTACAATGGTGTCAAATGCTGTACCAGAGGAATGGGGAAACTTCACTTCCAGTTTATACGGGAAGAAAGAAGCCACTCCATTCCATGACTTATGGTCTCTATGTAAAATAGAGGAAACAAGACTAAAATCAAAAGTTTATACATGACCAAGTGAAGAGAATCAAGCCTTTTCAGCCACATATAGGAAGAAAGGAATATTCAGAAAATTTGGTCCTTAGAATAAAAGAAGAAATATGGACAATGTACGATTCTTAGGATGTAATGAACTTGAGCATTATAAAAGAGATTTTCCTAAATCTAACAAGGACAAGAGCAAAAGGGAAGAAGCCCATATCTCAGATATGAGAAAAGAACCAGATGCAAATAAATCTAAGCAAGAAGAAGCGAGGGATCTCTATGATTGAGATCATCTTCTATTTTAAGATATTTCTGTTGGTTGTAAAATAGTACGATAGGAAGCCATATATATTATAGCATCATGATACAAAGCATGTTAGGAGCTCTTGGTGAATCAGCTTCGGGAAAACCTCTATGATAACATTACCATTAGAAAGTAGTCATCAAGATCAAGGGTTATCACGAAAACTGAATTCTGGTATGTGATGACATATTGATGGAGCATACCAAGGGAATGGAGCTCTTCATTATCGATAAATTGATATAGGATGACTCAAGGGAAAAAGGTATGAGGTATGTATATATTTATATGTTGACATTGGATTTTGTGAAGTCATGTCATATGGTTGCAGGTAATAGACTTCTAGATTTAGAAGTATGATCTATGAAGGAGGATCTCTCAGTGCAATAACAGATGAAATCAACATAATATATATATCCTCATGGAATATGAGGTGGCAGTATATCAATGAGGAACTGGAAAATGTGTAAGTTCCTGGGAATGAAGAATGTGTAGAAAGGAAGAGATCATGAAATGAAACCATGTAAAGAAGTAGTTATCATCCGGAAGCCAAAAATATGTGACTAGGAGATCTCCTGGGAGGATATGTAGACTCTGAAAAAAGTTTGGTAATGAAGAAGATCCTTGAAAAAACATATCAATAGGAGATTTTTCAATCTGAATAAAGGATGCCGATGCCTATAGGAAGATGTCATGGTGAAATATTATCACTGAGGTAACTTTTGTTTTAAAATTTCATATGTATATGTTTATCTAGATGAATTTGTGCAGGGCTGCTAATCATGAGAAAGGATGTATGATTCTCGGAGATGATTCGAAGGAAAGAAACATGACATAACAATGAACTAGATGAGAAATACAGATGAATCACTTTATGGTAGATGACATGACCCATGAATGAAAGTGATGGATAATATGTGCCCTATGGAGCTAAAGTTGAATATTCCTCAATATCGAAATCCATGACATCGAAGGGAGGAATTCTTCATGAGTAGCTTGGTGTCTCACCATTGCTGCTGTAGGTCCTTGATTGAGAGGGAGCCTGATGATCAGTTTATTACTTGGAAAAAACTGGGTGTTGAGGAGGTAAATCCCCTCTGTGGACAGAGGCGATCCCTACTAGCCCAGCAGGGGTCTAGCAACAATCATCAAATGATACAGCGCAAGTTCCTAATTGCGAATAAATAAGAAAATGATGGAGGCCTACCTGGAGTCCAGTGCTATGATTCATAGAATAAATGGCATTCCCGTTCCTCAGCCTCGGCAGATCACGATCCCCACGATCTCTGTGAATGGACACCTGCACATGCAAGAAACAACACGAATACAAGCATAAAATCCAGAATACGCAACTATATATCAGTCAGAAAGGATATAACTCATATTAACATAAGTGAAAACAGAGTGGAACCATAACCGTAATCATTCATTAAATAACAATCGAAAGAGAGTACAACCAATGTTCTGACGCTGCAGTCTCCTTCGGATGGGTCTCCAGTCGTTCACGTCTCGCGAAGCTCGCCAGGGAAAGGGAAAACCTCTCTAGAGTCTCTCGACGATAGTATCCTTACTTGAGTCAGCCTTAAGGGAAGAAAGAGGGCTCTTACAGCACAAAGGCTCTTGGGAATTTGGAGATTCAAAGCTTAGGCACTTCAAGACTAGCTTGCAATGGAATTGAGCAAGATTTTATAGATGGGGAAGGAGGGAGTTGGGATCCCTATTATTGTGGGATTGGCCCTATCAACAAGGAAGGTTCCATGAGAGGTGGCAAACCACTTCCTTTCCATGGAACTCCCGTAGCCAAACCTCCCAACTCAAGATAGGCAATGGTTTCTGAGTTTGTTGAAACACAACTTCCGCCATATTTATTTAAAAAACACTCCTTAAATTGGCTGGCGCGAGTGCTGCTCTGGGACAGAGCGCCAGTTGGCGCGGCCTCTTTGTAGGATTTTCCCCATTGGCGCGAGTGATGAACTGTCTGCCCGCGCCAATGCAAAAGGAGATGTTTTCATGGTTTTTTGCAAGGAGATGTCTTTAGGGAAATTGAAGCTCATGTTTAGAGGAATGCATTGATGATGATTTCAAGGCATGACAATGTTCATAGGTCATAAAATGGGTCCTCCATTGTGCGGGACGGGGAATGGTAGGGACGGTGACAAATTATTGTGTAACAGATGCCCCCTAAAGTATGAGGCCCGAGAGAGAGAGGGGTGAAATGCTTTACGAGAACATGTTCAACTGAATCCCCGCCGTCGGAAAACCTGCGTAGAAAAATAAAACTGATATCTCAAGTACATGATGTATATGCGGTATGGGCGCAGCCATCCGAAACAGAGTACACTATAATCCGGATCCAGGGTATGGGCGCAGCTATCCAGCGAGGATCAAATAAATAGACTCAGGTATGGTCGCAGCCATCCAATCAATGAGTCATGTACATAATGATCATAATCCACAATCGCAGCCTGGATTACAACAGACACAATCCAGGGTCTTGTGCTCCATCTCGACCCAAACAAAGTACAAGTTCAAGCATGTGAATATGTGAGTTGAAGTCGAACATGCAAGAACATCATCTGATTACCAGCCAATGATGAAAGCTGTTAACAGACGCGAGAGAAACCACCAATAATGACAATGGTCCTCAAGGTACTACAGGTACAATCTACGGCGTGTGAATCAATGAGTTGGCGTCGAACACCCGCAGAATCACTCGATCGGAGGCCAATGATGAAAACCTCACGTCGAATGCGACGAACCTGCCATTGAGGCATGCAGGCTCCAAGGTACCATGAAGGAGTCTCTAGATCAACTTCCTGGATAACGAGCTGAAGTCGACAGGAAGTGACCTTGATCGAAGGTGGGCCATAATTTTTCCCACATCATCGACACGAGACAGAGGAACATGATTTTTTGTTGTGAATCAAGATCGCACGAGAATCAGAGGAAGGTTGATATTTGCAGAGGCCAACTTCTCTTGAACATATAAACGGCACGACAGTGGACTTGGCAGTATTTGACATCAACGGATCAGAGGTCATGGTGACGAGGCAATGAGCAGATGAGAGGTCAAAAGGGATTATCCAAACCCACGGAGGCAAAGTGAAGAAAACGAGATGAGATGTCCCCAACCCGACACGAACGCAGACAAGTGCCATGTTCAAAGAGTGACATACTGCCGACGACAACGATGATGGTTCCATTTTTTCCCCCACCATTTCTGGCGAGTACCCCAATTATTTTTTATAACAAGCTTGAAGGGGATAGCATATGCTTGAAATATAAGTCCGCCCTTCGGGCGAATCCATCCTAGTGCATTTAACGAGCCTAGGAAGGAGAAACTCGGAGAACGTCATTTCGATTGGATCTGATGTCATCAGGGTTTAACGAGTCTGACAAAGGGAGAACTCGGCGTCTTTTCATGTTTAGAGAGTTTGAAAAGACAGCAGAAAAGTAAACTCCACAGGTCCCTTTTCGTAGATAGTTCCTCAGATCCGAAAAGGTAGAAAACAATATCCGAGAAAACCTCCTAATTGCGATAGGCTAGGGTATTCCTTTTTCGTAATCAATCTATCCCAGCTCGAAAAAGGGGTAAACGTATACTGGGTAGATGTCGATTCGTGTCCATTTTAACGAGATCAAAACGACAAGGGCCTCAACAATCTTTTCATGTTTAGAGAGTCAGAAAAGAGCTGAAAGATGACTCCAAAGTGACTTTTTCGTGTATTTACCGAGTCCGAAAAAGTATAAAATACAACTTTTTTCCATCGTTAAAGTCGCAAAAACCTGCTGCTGCACATACCAAGCAAGAGTAAAACCCATTTTCGACATAACATATTAAAATATTTGATGAAAATAACTTTTAAAACTCATCTTATGTCAAAAAGGTTATAAATATGCCAAAATGGTAAAAAAAAAATTACATTTACTATTTACCTTGGTAAAAAGCAGCAGTGGTCCATTTGGAGTGCAAAATTCTGACGGCGATTGCGACAGATCCGGTTGACCATTCAGATTCTCGTCTGATACAGGTAGGAGGCGCTTCCCTGTACTTCATTCCAATCCATTTTTTAATAGTTTTCCCTTATGTATCAGCCCTCTGTGGCCACTCTTTGATTTTTGGGGCCGCGCTCATTGGCGCGGGTATCAGGCACGGACTCGCGCCAATGGGCTTTTTGAGGTTGGTTTCACTACGCATGCTGATCGTTCACAAAATGAAATGCGCTTCAATGCAGTTGCTAGAGTCAGCCTTGCAACTCTAGTCTCACCTCCGTTGATCAAACATTCAATTGAAGCCTACCAAGGATCTAATCAAGGGTTAATGACCATGTGGATGCAGGAAATCAATCAAAATGGTGATTGAGTGGAAAGAACGAGAGCATGGAGAAGAGGATGAACAGGCCATAGAAAGTGAGGCTTGCATGAATGCCCTCAGAAACTGCGGGCTAAAGAAGTTCTTCCTTACACCTTATCTACGAGCTCAGCCCGAGCTCCTCCAGTATTTGATCAGTATTTGGGACGAACATGAACAAGTGTTCAAGTTGCGAGATCAGTTATTGGAGCTGGAGGTTTCTGATGTATATTTCATCACTGGATTTTATCGCAGAGGCCCGGTACCCATCCTAACTGGGAGCAAACCATCTGGCGAGAATATGGAAGAAGTGATGGCACGAGTGTGCCAAGGAGCACAAATGGGATCAGGGAGCAAAAATGTGGATATCCACACTATCCCTGTTTCAGGGAATTAACACCCTAGAGGTTGGTTGGGATACAACCTCCACAGAGCAGGGGCGTACTACTTAACAGAGACTCACACAACCATGCATATTTAGAAAAACTAAATAGAGCAGAATGAGAGATTTACCCGTTGGTCCTACGTTTGAAGTAGATCCGCGTGGGGTCCAAACCCCCAGCAACCGTCCTTCCTTCTTAACCTGAAATACAAGAAGAAACCAGCACAAAGGACAGGTTGTACAGCATATATCTACTCTAAATGTCAGTGAGATTCATATAAAACATTAAATAAATCATAATGAATGCTTGTATAACAAATATTCTCATACATACAAGCATACACTAACACGTTTATTTCGGGAACAGCATGATACTTCTGTATTATAAATAGTACGTACAAAAGTAATCGTGGAGAGATCACCTGATCCTTCCAAGGCCTTCGCAGACCGTCGTCCGGATCCGTCCAGCCCTTGCCTCGCTAAGACTCCTTCCAAACTGGTGCATACGAGATGACATATAAAGGGATGTGCATCTCAAGGAAACAAGGGTTTCCAACAATGAACTAGGAAAGTGCAGGAGGCACGGGGAATCAGACTTGGATAGGGAATACCAACAGAGTATAATATCAATAATTCTCTCCCTCCCTTAGGCCATACACATGAGGGCTTTTTATAGTCCCTCCAAGTAGTTTCAGTAGTTGGAAACAGTTGGCCACGGGCTGGGGTTGTTGAACTACCTGAGTAACCATCAACCCAGCGTGAAATTAGGGATTTTTTATATATTTTTTAATCATTTTAATGGCATACGCAGAAAAGTCTAGCTGTACTCGCGTATACACGTGGAAAAACACGGGCATAGTCGCGTATGGGGGATTTTACACTGTTTTTAAGTGAATTTATCCAAGTCTGTAGGAATGGGTGCCCAAAAGCCATGTAGCAATCATAAATCATGTCAAGGTGAGAAATGATGCTATAACAGATGCCCCCTAATATATGAGGTCAGAAGGGGTACATGATGGCCGAAATGTATTATGCACATAGAAAGAACTTCGCCAGGACAAGAGAGGACTTCACCAGATTTCAGCCTGCCAAAAACCAATGAAAGAAACCAGAGAGTCAACACATGCTGAGGCGGGCATACCCATGCTCAGTCAAAAATACATCATATATATAGAAAGTATTGAATAGATCCAACATGTATACAAGTATAACTGAACTGAAAGTACATAGTGAATCATCTGAGCAGGGCCCGGAAATAAGTCTGAATCAATGTCCAAGTATCACATATAGAAAGCTGATCAAAAGATGGTGCAACTGGATGTCTGATCAAGTAACTGAATCTCCAAGTACCGGATCATAAGTGGTGGATCAAACGGTACAATCACGCAACTCGGGGACCAACATATAAGATGCTGCTGTGCTGAACTGCAACATATAAGGGTGGACGGCATCACTGGCAGATACTGAAAGGACTGTCAAAAGTGAACCGAAGAATGCTGATGCAACCCGAGGTCTTCACCGATCACTATGGCACAATTCTACACAATGGGAATAAATGAGCTGAAGTCGACCATGTGAGAAATCGTTGGATTACCGGGCAATGATGAATCCCGTTAACCAACGCGAGACAACCCACCGATAATGATAATGAGTGTCAAGGTGCCCCAGTACAATCTGACAGGTGCAAATGAATGAGTTGAAGTCAAACACTTGAAAGAATCTACCAATCAGGAGGCAATGATGAATCCCCACTGTCGATAGCGAAGAGTCTGCCACTGATGACTGCAAACCCTAAGGTACTGTCAAAAAGACTCTAGACCTTATTCTCAGAGCAATGAGTCGGAGTCGATGGGAAAAGATCTGCTGGAAGGAAGGCATTAAGGCATCCCACATCAGTCCAGCGCGAGTGTAACCCGCAGGCCAAGATTTGGAAGGAATCGGACGAAGTAGAGTGACGAAACCAAAACCGAAGTACGTTTCCGACATGCACAAGATGAAGCTAGCGCACGGAAGAAACCCTCTGAACCAACCAATAATGAAAGCTGACACATAGGCGAGAAATCCACCGATAGGGTCAAATGGAAATCCAGGTACTGCACGAATCCCATGTGTGATAATGTGTGCTGACGTCGAACACAGGGGAAACCACTCAGTCAAAGACCCATGATGATGATCAAATGCTGAGCACGAGGTCACCTATCAATGATGGAAATAGGCCCAAGGTGCGGCTCTAGGTTTGCTCTCGGAGCAATGTGTCGTAGTCGATAAGAGACAAACCCGCCGGCAAGAAGTCAATGGGGACCTTCTCAAACCCATGCTGAACAATGAAAGCCAGAAGACAAAAACATCGATGTGATAGAACATGAAATCTTAATAAAGAGACCGAGAAGGCCGGCCAGATGTGGAGTCGAGAGACACCATGAGAATGGCCGACTCGGTAGACTTCCCTTGAACAAAAGCACGACTGCGATGACCATGGCGGTAAAAAGTGACACTGTATAAGTCTGTTATGCAGGAGGCAGAACAAACTCTCCATATGATTGGAAGAGATAACCAACCGGGGGAGAACTGAAAAGTGAAACATGGTAAAGGCTGAACCTAGGTCAAAACTAAAACCATCCCAAATGAAGAAGATATATATAAGTAAATGTGCTTTGTTCAAGGGTGACAAACTGGATAACCAACCGGGGGAGAACTGACAAGTGAAACATGGTAAAGGCTGAACCTAGGTCAAAACTAGAACCATCCCAAATGAAGGAAATATATATAGGTATATGTGCTTTGTTCAAGGGCGACAAACTGACTCTGTACTGCCATCAAAACAACGAAGATACATCCCGTTCCCGCTCTTTTTGTTATATTTAATTTTTTTTGTCTTTTTCATATAATAAGCCTGAAAAAGAATAAAAGAATGCTATAGTACAAAGGATAGAATGAGTA
The DNA here is from genome assembly GCA_034641835.2 of Pinus albicaulis. Lineage (NCBI taxonomy): Eukaryota > Viridiplantae > Streptophyta > Pinopsida > Pinales > Pinaceae > Pinus > Pinus albicaulis. Next base: position 371,458,657 of record CM076575.1, read on the forward strand.
TCAAGAAAGCAGATGCACTAGTTCCTGGGATTGGAACAATCCTATGCTCAATGCAAGGTGGCGAAAACTGGTCAGTGATACTCAGAGGAACGTTCCATCCATGGGTACAAAGGTGTCAAGTCGTGATAGCTAAGTGCATGCAATGGTTAACTTGTACATAAAGTCAAGGTCAAAAGTTGGCTTAAACATCGAGTCCAAATGAAGCCGGCTAAAGGCCAGGATAAACAAGTAGCCAATATGCAATGCAATAATACAACTTAACGACACCAGGGAGCCTCTAGGGTATAAGCCAGAAAAATGATAAGTGATGAAGAAGAAGAATGAAGCTTCAACACGAAAGACATGGCGGGACTAAAGAGGACTCCCGAGCCTACATAAAAAGCAGCATGGGCAACAAGTGATAGCGAGGAACTAACTAGGAAGCCCATGTAAAGGAAGGCTCTACCATCAAGTCATGATTAAATAATCGGCGAGTGAAATGGGTGTAATACTCATGACCTGATGGGATCGACCCTAAGGCAAGTGATTAGTATGGAGGTTAGAATGCAAGATGCAACGGAAAGTGATTTCCCTAACCTATATGCCAGTGAAGATCATATACCTGCCGTGAAGAGTCGGAAATCATGAATCAAAAACCGGGAAAAATCTCAAAATCGTCAAAATGTACCTGAAAACATACCAAACTGGGCACTTCCAAGCAATCGAGTTATACAGCATAAGATAGATCGAAAAAATAAGAATAAGGAAATTTTGCGAAAATTTTCAATTTTTTAGCCATAAATAGACAAATTACCTCTCATTTGGTTCATTATTGCATAGCTGATTTGGAAAAAGTGCTCTGGAGCTAAAAACTTCTTTCGTCAAATCAAGAACAACCGACCGTCGGAATTCAGCGAAACTTCAGGTAGGCTCCTTAATCATCCTGTTTATTCATTTTGTCCATTTGGAAATTAAAATTAAGTGATTTTTTTCTTTAAAACCCTTGCTAAAAAATGCGTATCTGCGCATACGCGGGTTTAATGAAGGCAAGTCGCGTATACACGCGACTGTGCACAGGAAAAGTCGCGTATGCGCAAGTTCGATTGCAAAAAAGTGTGGCTAATGCAAAATTTGTTGAAATTTCTCAGGATGACCATCTCATGGAGGGAACGTGAGCATATCGTAGTAGACCAAGAGGTCATGCAGGACCGCGCATCGCAAAACATCCTCCAAAATTGCGGATTGTTGAAATTCTTTAAAATGCCCAATATGAAAAGTAATGTGCGGTTGCTTGAAATGCTCGTAAATTACTGGGAACCAGATCAAGATTTCTTCGTAATTGATCAGATGCCACTACGCATTGAAGTGGAGGATATATATTTCATCACTGGACTCTCCAGAAGGGGAGAACCAGTAGACCTGCACGGAAAACCCCTGGGAGGGTTAATCGTGGAAGATTATGTCCACTTATATTGCGTAGATAATTCCAAAAAGGTTGGAACGCAGATTGCAATTAGAGATATCAGGGATTTGCACATGAAGATCCTCCTTTTCACCATCAGTAGAGTGGCAGGATCTGCCTCACTACATCAGGCGTCCAGGACGCAAATGAGTATAGATGTAGAGTGTTTGACTCATGTTTACGATTGGTGCACAGCCCTGCTACAGAACATGAAACAACAGCTGACCTCTATTCGCCGGGTAAAAACTAAACACTTTGGCTATGGTACCATTTTGACAACATTCTTCTTTGAGAGGATTTCAGCTTTGAGACCCAGAGTGATCTCGACTATCAGCAGCCCGCGGGACCCAAGAATCGCCCGTTGGGCAGACATGATGAAGAGACTGGGGGTAGTGAGGTACCCCGAACCACCTGGGACGATGAGTTCTTCCTGTGGTGGGGAGAACAGATCATCGCAGTGGACGACTATCCCTATGCCGGGATGGATTTCTGAGGAGATCTAGATCTAGTACTTCCACCTGGCACAGCATGGGGAGTAGTCGGTAAGTTTTGCAAAAATTTTTGACTTATATGATTTTTTTTTGGATTTTTTCAAATATGTATGAAAAATGAAAAACAAACATGTTTCTGATTGGATTCATAATGACTGACAATTAAAAATGATCATGTTTCAGATGTTGGACCAGTTCGTCCTGAGGGCCTACCGCGCCATAAGCGCCGCAGAGGTGAGGCAGAGACAGTGGATTCCGACAGGACTCTCCAGGCCATGCAGAGAAACTTGGAGGGACTGACCCGCCAAATCCCTATGGCTGCCGTGGAGGACTTGCCAGAAGCCGTCCAGAGACGGGTTGTAGGAGTACCCCGGGACTGGGTTAGACTATTCCACCGTGTGGCCACTGTAGTTATGTTCTATAGGAACACGACTTCTGGGCAGGGTCCTCAGGAGTAGACAGATTTTATATATTAGATGACTGTATATTCTTTTTTGAGACTAAACATGATGGGGCATAAGCCCAAGTTTTGTACGAGATTATGGATCCAAATTTTGTAAAGTTTTTTGACACTCCGATGATATATATACAGCGATATTTGATGTGATGTGATAAATGTATCAAATGTATGATGTTTTTTATGATTAAAATTTATTGTATTGAGTGATTAATATGCCAATCTAAAGCTTGATTAGCTAATGAGTCAGCAAACCAATTGTCAGCTCGAGGAATATGAATGAATGTTAAAAATTGAAATGACCTTTGTAACAAACGTACCCTCAAGAACAATCGTAACAAAAATGGATCTCGTACCCGATAAGTGTTGTTCAACTGCGACACCACCAGCTGGGAGTCCAAGAAAACTACCAACGAATCAACACCCAAAGATATTGCCTCCGAGAGTAGATGAATGACTGCAGTGTATTCTGCTACATTATTGGAAGCAGGACCAATGCAGACCCCTCTTGATACCAACAACTGACCAGAAGGATAATGAAGCACCCAAGCCGTGGAAGCTAAGTTTCGGGTGTGTCTACTAGCACCATCGGCGAAACCAAAATGACTCATTACATCCAACACAACCTGCCAAAGCAGATCAAAAACATCATCACCTCATCAAAAATCGAAAATCAAACAGATATGTACAAAGCAAAAAACTACTATATACAAAGCAAAATGCCAGGCCAAAGCCTAGGCATAATACTTCTTCAAATAGAGCCCATTTCGGGGCTCCGGCAACTCGTTCCCTTCGAAGTCAACCAAGGTATATGCTCCTTTCTTAAGGAAATTTTTAACGATATAGGGGCCATACCACATCGATTTAAACTTTCCTGCCCCCAAGGCATCTTTTTCTTGGGCATAGACCAAAACAAGGTCACCTTCGGAAAAGACCCTAGGCTTAACCGCCTTATCGTATTGAACTTTGACTCGGTTTTTATGCGCTTCATTCATCGTGGCAGTATCCCGACGCTGCTCATCGAGATGTTCCAGATGAAGAAGCCGCTCTGCCAGACTAGAAGTGTCAGGAAGAAGCTCAACAACTAATTTAAGGGAAGGAATCTCGCATTCAATGGGAAATATGGATTCCACCCCGTGGACTAACTGAAACGGAGTAAAGCCAGTTGCAGTTTTGACTGACGTCCTGTATGCCCAGAGTGCAGGATATAGCATAATATGCCAGTTGGATCTATGTTTATCAATTTTCCTTTGAAGAATTATCTTCAAGGATTTATTCACGGCTTCCACTTGCCCATTGGCCTGAGGATAATATGGAGATGAATGCTCTTGCCGGAAACCCAATTTGAGAGCCAACTCAGCCATCATACTATTCTGAAAGTGACTGCCATGGTCAGTGACAATCTCTCTAGGTATACCAAAACGAGCGATAACTTGGTTGAAAAGGAACAAAGTTGCAGTCTCACCATCGTTTCCAAAAGTAGGCATAGCCTCGACCCACTTCGTAAAGTAGTCTACTGCTACGATAATGTACTTGTGACCTTTTTCCGAAGCCGGGTTACAAGTAGTATAATCCATACCCCACTTTGTAAAGGGTCCGACAATAACGACTGGAAAAAGCGGATCTGGATGAGCGCGCATTTTTCGAGTATACACCTGACAAGGATGACACTTCTTGACCGATTCAATACAATCTTTGAAAATCGAGGGCCAAAAGTATCCAGCACGCAAAATCTTTTGGGCTGTAGCAAGCCCAGATAAATGACCCCCACAAGCTCCACTGTGAGAATCATTGAGCACAACCTCAGCTTCTTCGAAAGTTAAGCAACGTCTTAGGATTGAATCAACCCCTCGACGGTACAAAGCATCACCAATAATCAGATAATTCTTGGCTAAGTGACGCAGCTTACGACGCTCATCTTTCGAAAAAGAAGAGGGAAACTTCGCAGTCTGGAGATACACAATGATATCCCCATACCAAGGATCTTGTGGAGAGATTAGAAACAAGTGTTCATCCGAAAAGGACTCATCATAGATCATCTCCTCTCCACAAGGCAACTCGGAGATCAATTCCTCAAAGACTAATGACTTCTTGGATTTGGCAGACATGAACTCGAGATCAAATTCTTGTAAAATTACAATCCATCTATTATACTTGCCCCCAATCACTCGCCTGCTGAGGACAAACTGAAATGGATTGGCAGCTGCCAAGACATAAGTTTTGCGAAGAATAATTTAATGCCGGAGTCGCTGCACAGCATGAACTACTGCTAAGGCTAACTTTTCTATCGGAGTGTATCGCAGTTCAGGTCCTACCAGTCCTCGACTAAGGTAGTAAATAACATGCTCAGCAAGAGCATCATCCTCCTGAACCAGAACCATACCAATGGTAGATTCTGCTGTAGCCAAATACAAAATAAAATCTCTACTGTAATCGGGTGGACTCAGCAAAGGAGCAGAGGTCAATGCCTTCTTCAAGGCATCGAATGAGCGTTGAGCGTAGTCGTCCCAAAGAAAAGGAACTCCTTTCTTCAACAGTCTCATATATCCCTTTGTAATCTCAGCATAGTTGACGATAAACCTCCGAAGAAAATTAAACTTCCCTTGGAGACTTTGAAGCTGACGGATTGAAGACGGGGGAGGCAACCGAAGTATTGCCTCAACCTTGAAGGGATCTACCCTTATCCCTTCCCTAGACACGATAAATCCCAACAGCCGACCAGATGTAACCGTGAAAACGCACTTGTTCGGATTCAATCGAATTTTATAAAAACGACATCTTTCAAATATTTGCCGGAGGTGACCAGGATGATCCATCCTCTTTCGAGAATGAGCAGCTAGATCATCTAAGTATGCCTCGATAATCTTCTTGATGTCATGGAAGGCGTAAGACATGGCCCGCTGAAAGGTAGCTCTAGCATTTTTAAGACCAAAAGGCATTTTCTTATATGAAAACGTACCCCAGGGACAAATAAATGCGATCTTATGTTGATCTTCTAGACGGATAGTAATTTGATTATAACCAGAGAAACCGTCCATGAAGGAGAAAATCTTGTTACCGGCACACTCGTCAATGATCTGATCGATGAACGGTGTGGGGTAATTGTCTTTAGGACATGCCTTATTTAGGTCTCTAAAATCAATGTACACTCGAATCGTTCCTTGCTTTTTATCTACCGGAACGGGGTTTGAAACCCACTCAGTCAGAGGAACTGGGAAAATGAATCCCGCCTTAAGCAGCTTTTCAACTTCAACTTTGATAGCTGCTGCCTTCCTAGGATTAACCGGACGAAGTTTTTGCCTGACCGGCTTAGCATTTTCATACGTCTTGATCTCATGCTGGACGATAGATGGGTCTATGCCAGGCATTTCCTCATAAGACCAAGCAAATACATCCCTATACTCTTTGAAGAGCTCGGTATAGATTTGAACCTCTTCATGGGAACATTCAGCTCCAATGAAGACATTCTCGACAATATTGGGATTCCTGGAAATGTTCACCGGGATAGTAGGAGAGATCACAGCCATGTTCCCTTCAGCATATACCCGTGTTGGTGCTAAAGGGCTCAAGACTGGGTGAACAAGTCCAGGAGACTGAGGACTTGGAAAACTTGTTTCGACTTCGCTCAAGTCAGGTAGGAAGTAAGACCAATGATGCAAGTCATCCCACGGTCTATCTATACCTATCATCGCTTCCAGGATGGCCTCTTCAGATGGAAGAGTGGTATCTAGACAATCCTGGGCAGAAGAAGAAGTAAGCGTCCAAGCCGGAGCCACATTACCATCCAACTCTTCCGGCGAAAGAGGAGTTGGATCAGACTCTGCAGTGTCAACAATAGACTGATATGCAATCTCAGCTACAGAAATCAGGAATGCCATTCCACCCACTTGACCTTCCGCTAATGTGGCAGTAGGGGAAGGTAAGGTCCAAGGGTCCGAAAAATAATGAGTTCGGAAGAACTCTCTTTGAAGGGGAGCCTTGGAGGATGAAATAGCATTAATATGAACCTTAGGAGGAGGAAGATCGAAAGTACCCATCAAGGAAGAATACATTCCAAATCCTAGATTCTCAACAGGCACCTTAGTATTATCCAACTTAGGAACAGATGAGTCAGAAGGCGCATCCAGGTATACAGGAGGACAGTCCAATTGATCCACTATGACAATCCTCCCTTCGTGGGGGAAACATACAATTCGAAATAGTGAGGATGCAATGGCATCCATCTCATAAATCTAGTTCCTCCCCAACAGAAAGTTGTAGTCCAAGGCTGCATCCACTACCTCAACCTCTATGTTAACGATTTTGCCCCCAACACAGATGGGCAAAGCCGGGACAATACCATGGGGTCTGTGAGAATGACCATCGAACGCAGTAAGAACAGTGCTAGATGGAACAACTTTGGGAGATCCAAGTGTCTTCCAACATGCGAGAGACATCACGCATGTAGAAGCACCCTCATCAACAACCGTTCGAAAGATATTGCACTTCCGATACGACGATTTAATATGAAATGCCATGTGATGAGGAAGTCTCTTCTTAAAATTAGTCATATCAAAAGTAATCAGAAGAGAATTTTTCGGATCAATAGCCCCAATGGCAGTGAGCAACGCACTGCGCTGAGCCGGACAAGACTGGAGTACCTCTAAAGCTGACATAGCACAAGGACTCTGTGCCAGATCTTCTACAATCGAGTAGTTCTGGGCAGCCCTCGTGTTCGGATTAATCGTTGACCGCTTAGAAGATGCTTTTGGCATCCGAGGCATAGACTCAATAGTTGGCTTCATGATGTGAAGTGGCTCAGTAGCATCAGGAACTTCCTTAGCTTTCGAAGATTCCTCTCCGCCATAATCACGGGATCTCGTAGCGACATCCATGTGAGCACTCATCATAAAGATGTTCGATGGAATTTCCCCCTCCTGGGTACCTCCAGAGGAAGCCCCAGGATTTTGGTTCGCGCCAACAACTAATTGCTGCCCTTGGGGAAAAGGGTTTGTTAGCACAGCCTGGGAACTAGAAGAACCCTGCTGGGATAATAGGCACTGAGCATCCTGAATTTTAGGGCAAAGGTGTGTGAGATGGTCTCCAGCACAAAGCTTGCATGGAAACTTCACTTTATTTTTCTCCTTTTGACCCTCACCAACACGCTCGTTGGTTTTATTTGCATTTCCCTTCTCGTTCTTGCCCTTCTTCTTGTTATTTCGTCCCTTTTTCTTCCCATCGGACTGTTGATTTCCTTTGGGATCAGAAGCTTGGATAGCATTTATGGACAAAGACTGGGAAGGTGATGAATCAGCAGGCACAACCTGACCAGAAGGAGCAGATTGTAAAGACAACTGCTGCAGTTGAGAAAGTAGGCTGGCTGCACTACTATTGACCGATCTGACAAGCCCGTCGCCATGCGGACCAGGTTTGGGTTTCGATAAATCCAATTTGGAGCGAGGAGCATTGGGCAAATACTTATAAAGCATCCCAGACTGAGACTAGATCAATTCTAACTACTGGGCCCTAAATATGGCCTGCTCCTCAGAAAATACCCCAGATAGGGATACATCTTTTGAAATATCTGACTGCAGAGATTTCAAAAACCACTCAAGAAGGAACTCACTTGGAATATGGGATTTGATAAGCCTATTCCTTCTCCTCCATTCCTGAATGTGATCAGAAATGTGAGTTGCCTCATCCTGCTTAAAATTAGCCAGGAGTTCGGTCCCAGCCTCATATCTGACAGGCAACTGAAAATGATTTAGAAATGTGACAGCCAGTTCTCCAAATGTGGTGAAACTGCCCCTAGTGAGCTCGATATACCATTTGGCAGCATTTCTAGTTAGGGTGCGTTGAAATAATCTCAACCTAATCGAGTCATCGATCAGGGAGTTCGAAGAGCACCATAAGTGGAAAGTGGTGATGTGGTCCGCCGGATCCTCTCCATTCTTACCTTCAAACTTTGGAATGTCCGGGCTGAAAGTTTGTCAGACTGAGAGGGCCACCCCACAGAACAACGGTCATTAGTCAACTTCAAATCTCGCAAGTTTAACATCAGCGTAAAAGGGCGAGGGTAGGCTCAGGATTCATCCTTAGTTCCTTGATGGGATGGATTCCCAACATTCTGAAAAGAATAGCCTGGATTTGATGAGGCACCAGGTTGCCAGAAAGGACTCGTAGAAAATGGAGAAGAACCTCCTCCCGATGCCGAGTTACCAAAGCCCAGACCAGTTCCCCCAGCTGAAGTATTAATTGAAGAGGAGATCCCCTGATAGGGGTTCCAAGCATTAGACAGAGGAGAAAAGGACTGATAAGCACTCGATGAGGGGAAAGAAGCATTCCCTTGATGACCTGCATAAAACTGATTCCCTGCCCCTGCTGTAGTAAAGACAGGATTCCATCCCGTAAAAGTAGTCAAACTTTGCCCCCCAGACCAAGGGTTGAAACTCTGGGTCTGGGACATAAACAGAAACGACCCTAAAGAAGGATTGAACCAGAAAATCGGCCCCAAAGGGGATCCCCAGTTCAAGCTGATTCATCAGCCATGTAGGCGGGCAAGCGTGCAACGCCACCGGCTAAAGGCGCAATGCCAATGGACATCCCTGAACATAAGGGACCAAACACGAGAAGCATATGTTGGCAACCGCAGCCAAACATAGCAAAGACTAGAGCAATTCAAGATGAAGCAATAATGCCCCCGCCGAGCTGGCTAGTCCCAATGCCCGCAAAGACTCACGGTAGCCGTGTTCCCAGTCGTGGCCATTGAAAGATAAGAATGATACGGAAGATCCGGCGGTCTCTCCGACTCCGGTCCGATGTACTGAACAAAAAACGGATAATCAGGAGGAAGAGGAGATGGACCTGTAGCAGGAGGCTCAAGTATATCTTCAATCTGAAAATCTTCTTCCTGAGGAAAAAGAACTCGCGAGGTGAGCGGAACGCTCCTCTCGTGACCGACACCGGAATCAGCTACGAAACCTTCAGACCTTGGTGGAGGATCTCTCTCCACAGCGTCAGACTCCATAGGGTGGTAACCACCTGCTAAATCGCTCCTACACCTTCTCGAAGAAGGCTCTGCACTCTCGGGAGATAACCCCCAGATTCTCCTCGAACGTCGAGGCGCTTGATCAGCCACTTTTATAGATTTATTAAATTAGACTCAAAAAAGTGAAAAGCTAGGCAAGCTAGAGCAAGAGCACTCACTAAAATAAAATCCTCGAGAACAAAGAAGCAAATTCAAATTAAGTATTTCCGCTCCCGAGTGATGAGGACCGGACACCAAAATACAGGAAATCGAAGTATAGGGCCTTCCGAAAGCAGTCTGGGATGATTAGGGCCCAGACCAACTAGCGAAGGTATCAGAAGCAGTTACGCCGACCTCCTAACAACAGCCTTTGCCGCCTCAAGCACCCAAGCTTCGCAAGGGCACCCCGAAAAACCGCTGAAAGTGATGCGACGTTCGCCTCAGGTACCACCGGTATCCCCCCGCAATACCCGTGTGGGGGCAACCAGTGGCAACTATGGACACCAATCAGGATCGAAGCCTGGCGGAACGGCCTTGGAGGTCGCATTCCGCCTAATCTGAGGGGGTATCCCTCTTTCAACCTTCACTTCCTCGCGCTGGACTCCTCGGATGAGAGCTCCCAAACTCCACCTCACGGAGTTGGATTTCGCTCAATTAATCAACTTCTATGTTTGTTTGAGCGGCCTTGGAGAGTTAACTTCCTCCACTCACCTATTCCAAGGCCCTACAACCTAGCTAGTTGGTGATTGACACTTAGAAAACTTGCTAGTTGATTTTAGATTAAATCGCTTATTTTAAGGGCTGTTATATTAAGTCACAAGGATATGGAGATGAAACATATGGTGTTTTTGACGCAAAAGAAATTAATAAAAACTTAACTACATGCACATGCAGTTACTGTCTTTCGATGAAAAGTAATCTCTATACAGGTTCTACGAGACTAAAAATTGTATTTTTTCTTTTCAAATAGCAAACTCGCACTCACAAAAACTAAGAAGCTAACTAAATGCTGAAATGCACCTAATGCAAATCACTACAAGCATGCAAATCCTAAGATGCAAAAGATCTCCTAAAGCAGAGTGAAATTCCCAAAAAGCACCTTCAGTTTTAACTCTTTTTGTTTCCCAGAAAGCTAGCTCTCGAAATCAAGAACTCTTAATATAAGACAGCAAAACGCTAAAAAACGAGAAGAAGAAATCAAATGACAACTCCTCCTCAAAATCAAGCCAAAAACTAAAAGCAAGAAACTTCACAAAAGCTCCAAAAGATATGGCGAAACGAAAACAAAAACAAAAACAAAGCGAAATGTTTTTTGAGTTTTTGAAATGCAAAAACAAAAAGCAAAACAAATGTTTTTTGAGCTTTTTATTTTTATAAGGAAAGAGCTCGAAAAGACCAAGCACAACTACCAAAATCCAAACCAAACAAGATTGAAATTCAGGCACAAACTTCAACAATGCTCCCAAACCTTATAAGGCTAACTCGTAGCAAGATCAATAAGAGCAAAATAAGACCAGAACACTCAGCCACTTAGCCTAGACCAATAGTGCAAACTTGTCGCAAACAAAAACTCCAAAGAAGCAAGAAAAGCTCTTCAACAGTTGCAACAAAACCTAGCCTACAGAACTCAAAGAAAACTAATAAAAAACGAAGCAAAAATTGTAATGCGAAGCGCAACACAAAGATAGGAGCGAGTAAGTGAGCAGAAGCTCTCTATTCTGATAAAGCAGAACAACCAAGAATGCTCAGAAAGCAATCTTGGAACTCAATCCAGAAGTGCCAGCACCAGTAACAACACTTTGCCAAAAAGACTAGTTTTCAATCAAACGAAAGAGAGAAAATACATGAAACCACTTCCTTCACACTCCAGTAAGTACAGAGACACTATAGAAATAGGTGTCCACAGCCAGAAAGGACCAAAAAGTCAATAAACCCAAAAATTCAAAATCTTCCTAGGTATACGCGACTTAACAGTTATGCAACCAGCGTGCATACGCGTCTGTGCTAAGGGAAACTCGCGTATACGCGGGTCCCTTAAGACAAACTTGCGTGTATACGCGACTGTGTGCAGAAAAAAGCGCGTATGCAAAGGTAAATAATGAAAAAAAGAAAAGGAACAAGCCTGGAAAAGAAACCAGGACTTCAGACTGACTGCAAGAAAGTAAACTGGACTGCAAATGAAAGATAAAACTGTCGGCAACCTATCAAACAGCTGAAACCACCCAACGAGAATCACAAGAATGTGATCCCAAAGGAGTCGCTGCCTTTGCTGAAATAACACCCTAGAGGTTGGTTGGGATACAACCTCCATAGAGCGGGGGCGTACTACTTAACAGAGACTCACACAACCATGCACATTCAGAAAAACTAAATAGAGTAGAATGAGAGATTTACCCGTTGGTCCTACGTTTGAAGTAGATCCACATGGGGTCCAAACCCCCAGCAACCGTCCTTCCTTCTTAACCTGAAATACAAGAAGAAACCAGCACAAAGGACAAGTTTTGCAGCATATATCTACTCTAAGTGTTAGTGAGATTCATATAAAACATTAAATAAATCATAATGAATGCTTGTATAAAAAATATTCTCATACATAAAAGCATACACTAACACGTTTATTTCGGGAAAAGCATGATACTTATGTATTATAAATAGCACGTACAAAAGTAATCAAGTGGAGAGATCACCTGATCCTTCCAAGGCCTTCGCAGACCGTCGTCCGGATCCGTCCATCCCTTGCCTCGCTAAGACTCCTTCCAAACTGGTGCATACGAGATAACATATAAAGGAATGTGTATCCTTGCTGAAACAAGGGTTTCCTACAATGAACCGGGAAAGTGCAGGAGGCACGGGGAATCAGACTTGGATAGGGAATACCAACAACAGTATAATATCAATAATTCTCTCTCTCCCTTAGGCCATACACATGAGGGCTTTTTATAGTCCTCCAAGTAGTTTCAAAGAAGAAAGTCAGCTTGGCCACGGGCCGGGGTGGTTGAAATTTGAACTATTCGAGTAACCATCAACCCAAATAAATTAGGATTTTATATTTTTTAATCATTTTAATGGCATACGTGGAAAAGTCTAGCTGAACTCGCGTATACACGCGGAAAAACACGGGCATAGTCGCGTATGGGGGATTTTACACTGTTTTTAAGTGAATTGGTCCAAGTATGTAGGAATGGGTGCCCAAAATCTTCGAAGACCAAGCACATTCCCATCAAGTATCACTTCTTACGTGAACAAGTGCTTGAGCAAAAGGTGAAGTTGGAGTATGTTCCCTCCAAAGAAAAAGTTGTTGATATCTTTGCCAAACCTCTGCCCAGGGAAGCGTTCGAGTATCTAAGACAGAAGCTGGGAGTGTTCTCTGCCAGTCAAAAGAAAAAATCTGCATAAATTTAGAAGATGGCATTGGATATGCGGATTTCCTGAAACATAGTCGCGTATATACGTGAGTTCATGCACAGAAAACTGCGTATGTCTGATTGCTGACAAATTTCTGTTTGGAGTCAGCTCTCTTCAGCACAGCTGTAGTGCTGTTTGGTATCTCTGGTACTGTTTGGTATCTCTGGTGGTGTTCCAGTTCTCATAATTCTATTTCTAATGTTTTGATAAAGATGCCTTGATGATTTTTGGCGAAGGAGTTTAGGATGCACAAACTAAGGGGGAGCCTTAGTCATATGAAAAGGATGCTTGGATCCACAGATTCAGGGGGAGCATTAGCGTTGCTAAGTATAATGCATTGTTGGCATTATGATGGTTCTGAAATATGTTCTCTTTCTTGAGGACTTTCTGGTGTTGGTCATAAATGGTCATATTTGTAATTTGATGAAAAGGTCATGTTGAGATCCATGATGTAAAATTGTAATATTCAGTCATGTAAGGACTTGATAAATTTGTAAACCCACTTGGTTGGGTAGCTGAGTCAAAATTTGTAAACCCATTTGGTTGGATAGTTGAGTCTCATATGTAAATCCACTTGGATGGATTTTTGATGTAAGTATGAGTCTTTGGTGTTAGGAAAGTCATAGAGTCATGTACTTCATTGGAAAATATGTTTGAAGATTCAGCATGTACGCAGGGGGAGCTTGGTCATTTCAGTATATATCAGATCTGCAGAACGCCTCTTCCACATGCGGAGAAAAGGGGGAGAGTATGTTGGTTTTGATCCACCCTTTGCCCTTGATGTCAAAGGGGGAGAGTGACATGGTGTTTGAATGAAGATAATGGTGTCAAAGAATGGGGAACGTGACATGGTGTCATTGTATTCTTAATGTACCTATCCGTTGTGGTAACCAAACACCATCGTGGTTGCCATCAAGTCCAAAGGGGGATATTGTTGGCAATATAATGCAGAGTGTTGTCCTTGATGGAAATCCACTGAATGAAGATGAAGACATGAGATGGTTGACATGTGTTGTCCTTGATGGCAAACCACCTGATGAAGTTATTCTTGACTTGATGGACTTGGTAAATGATGTAAATCTGATGTGAAATGATGTTTGATGCTGAGTGTTGTCCTTGAATGGCAACCCACTTGATGAAGATGATGGCAACCTAATTGATGAAGTTGTGCTTGATCGAATATGTTCTTGATGAAGTAGATCTGATGTATCTACAGTGAGTACAGAAGGGAATGAAGAAAGAAATTCAGTTTGTGCTAGATCTATGATGAAAAGAGTATGTCTCAAGGCATATGCGGATTTGCCTAGGAGAAGTCACGTATGCACGCGAGAAACAACGTGCCAAGTTGCGTATGGGAAAAAGCGCTCATAAAGTGCAAAACCTGGGGTAACCACCATGGTATTGACCCATTGTATTGGGTAATGATTCGTCTAAATGACCCCGTCTAGGAATACCATCGGAAGTAATGTGGTTTTGGCTCATGGTATTGAAAAAGAGTAAACCTATATAAAGAGAAGAAATTCATTGTGCAAATCATGAGTGTGGATGCAAGATGTCTGAGCTTGAATGAATACTTCTCTGTGAAGTATATCTGCATGAAAGGGTAAAGGTTTGATGATAGATCTGAATCTATGATGCACCCATGAAGAAATGATGAAGCGGAATATCTAGATCTGAAATGTATCTGTATTTGCTAGATCTATTTGTGGAATGATTAGATCTGAGATAAGGTGAACATCTGTCTGAAGTAAAGGGTTAAATCTGTGTGATGTATCTATTCTGAAGAATTGCAATGACCTAAATGTCTGAAGAACCATACGCTAGTTCGCCGCATAGGAAGCGCGTATATACGCGGCTTCGCTGAAGAGAAAGCGCGTATGCGCAATGAAAATAGATCTGTAATATGTACAGAAGTATACGCTGGTTTATGTGAACGAAAGCGCGTATATACGCGACATCAGAGAAAGGAAAGCGCGTATGAAAACTAGGGTTTGCTGAAGACTGTGGTAAGAAATGTCTGATCTGTTCTGTTGGTTTACTGATATCTGTCAGTGAGTTATATGTATCAGTTTCATGTTTGACTATGCTTAAATATGTGGAGTGGGTCTAGTCTGAAAATCTGATGAAACGTGGCCTGCAAGTGGTGTCCTAAAGGAAGCTTTGGATCCAGTGTGAAAATTGATGAAACGTGGTCCATAGAGGTGCTGAGGGTTGTAGCCTTCAGTGAGGGGGTTGTAGCTCCCTTCCAGGTGAGGTTGGTAAACGAGATCAGGGGGTCGTAGCTCCCTTCCAGGAGAGGCTGGTAAACAAGTCAGGGGGTTGGAGCTCCATTTCAGGAGAGAGATTTCTTAAACGGCGCGGGTGGGTGCTGCGTCGGTAGATGTGCACCAGCACATATGTTGTAAGATGTTTTCTCTATAATAAAATATTGAAGGCTGAGCAACTGCAGCGGTGGTTTTCTCCCGAATTGGGTTTCCACCTAAAAATCCTGGTGTTCATGTGTGATGCTTTGTGTGATGGTTTATTCTGTTGTTACTGCACATGTTTACTGATAACTTAACATCTGATGAATTAATATTGCAAAGAAATAAGTTAATAGATATCTGCATATTTAGATCTCTGCTAATACGCGAGTTTTATGAAGGATATCCGCGTGTATACGCGAGTTTACTAAAGGAAAGTAGCGTATTGGTTTTAGAAGAGTGAAAAAGTAAAAAGTTTTGAATATGCGGTAAATACTGATTCACCCCCCCCCCCCCCTCTCAGTATTTTTCCCAACATATTGCTCTGATACCACTGTAATATCCCAAAATGGACTACTCAGAAAAACATGCCTGAAAAACGCATTTTTCAGGGATGTGTGCTTTAGCAACCAAGATCAGCCCTTGGATTCCTTATATCTGATAATCTAAGACCCAATCCCAAGAGGAGATAAAAAAGAAATCTTCCTAGGTGGGTTATACAGGCGTCCCACACCTAGCTGCCTTGAGAAAGTGCCCAATGAAGGACTACAGCTATATCTAAACACTGTATCAGATTAGTAGCAGGCTAATAACACATGGGATATGTTTAAAAACACTTTGATAACAATAATATAGGCAGCAACAAGGAAAGTGATCTAACCCTTCAACCAAAAGTGGGGAAAAACAGTGATTTAAGACCTAAAATGGTTATTTTCATAAATATGCATTAAAACAGAGGAAAGAGAAGGTTGGATCTGTTATCTTAGGTCATTAGGGACTCCCGTACCAAATTTCAGCTTAAACAAATCACTCTAGCTAAGTTAAAAAATTCCCCCACTCCCGAAATGGCTTAAAAATGCTGATTTCCCATGACCTAGAGTATGCAGAAATTACTGAAGCACAAAAAGCGTGATTTTATGAAGGTGTTAGCTATAATAGGTGATCAGGAGCTCAAATCTGAGCTTGGGAAAAAGCTCAAAAATGAAAGTTCTCAAAATTGATTGAAACTAAGATGGTTGCATAGGTCTCATCTTCTTGATTCCGGTGCCGCAAATGGTTCAAAAAACGGACACCGTATGAAGAAGTTATTGCACTTTTAGTGGAGTGGGTCTGGTGGAGCACGGAGGGGCCAGCCCTCCTCCCATGGAATCTCATCATATGACCAGTGTGGGAGCTTAATGTTAAGAGCGCTTAAGGAGCCTAATCTCAAGTTTAATATTTAATTAAAATTCAGTTAAGTGGAGTTTAATATGGCGGAGATTCTGGAGGCGCTCCCAAATTTAGGCGGACTTCCACTTTTAGTGGAGTTAACTCGTAGTTGCCCCACATTTAGTGGAGGAAATTGGGGCAAAGTTGTTTTGGTCATAAATTTCTCATTACTCAACCTTTTTGAACGAATTTTTTTTTGATTTCATATGTTCTCAGCATTTTGGACTCAATGGCATAGGTTTCAGAGCCATTGGAGCTCATTTTCAGCCTGTGTAGCTTCGGAGAAGCTTTTTGAGCCACTAGGGCCATTTTGGGTTTTGAGTTGTTTGGAGTTGTGGTTATCAGTTTGAGGTGAACCAAAGCTCTATTTCAAATAATTTCGACATTTTGAAGCCATTGGAGGAGGTTTCAAAGGAATTTGAGGAATTATACAGCCCAAAAAGTTGCAGAGAAGTTCAAAGCACCAGCAGGACATTGATGAAGAAATCACTGTTTATGGTAATCTTTCACTGTTTAGTGAATTTGAAAAGGCATTCTTAGCTTTTTCCTGCCTTCTGAATTAGTTTATATATTCAGATTTTTCTATTGAGACACTTATAATCTTGTATTGCATTTGAGAGCTTTTAATACAAGAGGACAAGCCCATTTTGGGAGGCTTGATCCAGGAGATGTAGCCCAAGAGTTGGGGTGAACTCCTATATCATATTGCTGTTGTGTTTTGATATTATATTGCTGAATATTGTTGCTGATATCCATGATTAAGTTTGAGCAAAAATAATTACACTTATGATACATAAACAGTGAAAATACATACACCATTTGCAAGCTATATTTCCGCATAATGTCAAGCAAGATCATTTTAATTAAATCTGAGTGTTTAATTCTATTATTTCTTTAGGCAGAGTCTGTAAGAGGGCCAGGTAGCCTCTGGATTCATCCTTTCTTTGAAAGGTGAAATATCCGATAAATGCCCCTACAGTCTATCTCTGTATTAGAAATATGAAGTTCTCACATTTTCAGATTTAAACTTAGAGTATTTTTGCACTCATTTACATAATTGAAAATGGATACCTTGCACCCTTTTCAAGTACCTTCCATTTTCAGATCAGATGGTGTCAAAGCTCGGGTTGAGCATTTGTTATTGTGCAAAAGGTGTTAAAACAGTCAATCTCAATGTTTTATGGCTGCTTGATTAAGAAGGGGTCTTTACTGACATTTGGCTAAAAGCTTGTCGTTTGATTGAAAGCTTTGAGGACTTTTCTTTGGAAGTTATTTTTGGTTGTTTGAACCATTTACATAATGTCAACTTCTTCTACAAGTGAAGTTTCCTCCTTCACGAGATTCTTCAATGATGACATGAAGAATGAGTTTTTTAAGGTGAAGGACATGGTGCAGATTCTCATTGAGGATCAAAGAGAAAGCATTAAGCTTCATGCACAATTTCTAGCTATGCAGGAAGAGAAAGAAGCCATTCTTCAAAGACTGCATGATATGGAGTTGCAGCTTCTTCAAGCTCAAGAAGCTTTGTCCAAGAAAATACCTCATCTTCAGGATGTAAATCATGAGGTAAATCATTCTGATTTGTCTTTAGTTTCCTCCATTGAAAAGTGTGTTGTTTCTTTTGAACGACATACAAGAGGTATTGGGTCCAAATTGATGTTGAAAATGGGCTATGAAGAAGGCAAAGGTTTGGGCAAGCATGCACAAGGCATTGTTGAGCCTATTTGTGTTCTGGAGCGTCCCAAGAATATTGGTCTTGGCTATGAGCAACTTAATGGCGAAGCTTTGAGCACATGCATTCAAGAATGTGATGAAAATTTGAAGAGAACATTTCTCCCAAGTTCTCAATTACATCAATGTCAGGATGAAAATCTTCCTTACCATTGTTTTAGGCCATCATTTTAGCAAGAAGATGGTAGACATGCAACTTATGCAAGCATGCAAAGCAACATAAGAGGATTTCTTGTACATTTTGTGGTCGATTTAACCATCATGTTTTGAGATGCTGGATGAGGAAGAAGGAACACAAGAAACAAATGAAGCAAAGACTACCTTCAAAGAATGTGCATATGATTTGCACTTTTTGCCAAAAGAAGGGACATGTTGTCTCTCATTGTTGGACTTTGCATCCAACTCGTCATCCCATGCACATGCAGCAAGAGGACAAAAATATTGGCGAAGGTGGAATCATGGATTCCATTATTGATGTGGAAAGGGAAGTTTCACATGAGGAAAAGTTGCAGCAGCAAAAGTTGCCATGGAAGTGGCTTGGTGAGAAGTGGATGGACTTCTTGACACAGTAAGACGTACTCCTTTTGTACATATGCAAATTTCGGATGTATGCATGTATTTTATGCTGTAATATCTTTTTTGTTTTGAGCCACCTTAGATCATTGATCAAGGCTGCATTGTATATTTTCACTCTATAAATTTCTCGCCAGAAATTTCTGTGTGAGTTCAAGAAGGTCAGTTGCGGACAATTGTGGACAAGCGCATTCAGGAAGGGAAATGTCAAATTCTTTCCATTTGTGGTTCAATTTCATTTGCTTTTCAAGGAAAATTTTTTGAAGGGCTATAGAGAAGAGGATGTTAATTCTCTCATTTTCTGTACTACAAATCAGTTCAGCATTTCAGTAAACTTTTGGGGACCAAAAGCCTCTCATTTGGGAGGTGTGATCAGGAGCTCAAATCTGAGCTTGGGAAAAATCTCAAAAATGAAATTTATCAAAATTGATTGAAACCAAGATGGTTGCATAGGTCTCATCTTCCTGATTCTGGAGCCACAAACGGTTCGAAAAACGGACACCGTATGAAGAAGTTATTGCACTTTTAGTGGAGTGGGTTCGGCGGAGCACGGAGGGGCTAGCCCTCCTCCCATGGAACCTCATCATATGACCAGTGTGGGAGCTTAATGTTAAGAGCGCTTAAGGAGCCTATTCTCAAGTTAAATATTTAATTAAACTTCAGTTAAGTGGAGTTTAATATGGCGGAGATTCTGGAGGCGCTCCCAAATTTAGGCGGACTTCCACTTTTAGTGGAGTTAACTGGCAGTTGCCCCACATTTAGTGGAGGAAATTGGGGCAAAGTTGTTTTGGTCATAACTTTCTCATTACGCAACCTTTTTGAACGAATTGTTTTTTGATTTCATATGTTCTCAGCATTGTGGACTCAATGGAATAGGTTTTAGAGCCATTGGAGCTCATTTTCAGCCTGTTTAGCTTCGGAGAAGCTTTTTGAGCCACTAGGGCCATTTTGGGTTTTGAGTTGTTTGGAGTTGTGGTTATCAGTTTGAGGTGAACCAAAGCTCTATTTCAGATAATTTAGACCTTCAGAAGCCATTGGAGGAGGTTTCAAAGGCATTTGAGGACTTATACAGCCCGAAAAGTTGCAGAGAAGTTCAAAGCACGAGTAGGACATTGATGAAGAAATCACTGTTTATGGTAATATTTCACTTTTTAGTCAATTTGAAAAGGCATTCTTAGCTTTTTATTGCCTTCTGAATTAGTTTATATATTTATATTTTCCTATTGAGACACTTATAATCTTGTATTGCCTTTGAGAGCTTTTAATACAAGAGGACAAGCCCATTTTGGGAGGCTTGATCCAGGAGATGTAGCCCAAGAATTGGGGTGAACTCCTATATCATATTGATGTTGTGTTTTGCTATTATATTGCTGAATATTGTTGTTGATATCCATCATTAAGTTTCAGAAAAAATAATTACACTTATGATACATAAACAGTGAAAAGACATACACCATTTGCAAGCTATATTTCCGCATAATGTCAAGCAAGATCATTTTAATTAAATCTGAGTGTTTACTTCTATTATTTCTTTAGGCAGAGTCTGTAAGAGGGTCAGGTAGCCTCTGGATTCATCCTTTCTTTGAAAGGTGAAATATTCGGTAAATGCCCCTACAGTCTATCTCTGTATTAGAAATATGAAGTTCTCACATTTTCAGATTTAAACTTAGAGTATTTTTGCACTCATTTACATAATTGAAAATGGATACCTTGCACCCTTTTCAAGTACCTTCCATTTTCAGATCAATAGGGTCTGAAAATTAATAAATTGGATCAAGGATATGGATCAAACAATTATTAAGAGAAAAACAGAGAATTTACATGAAGAATGCCTTAGATTGAGGTGCTGCAACAACGGATTGAGACAAGAAATATTAACAGTGTAATTTTCAAGAGGCTAAGGAAATATTTATTAAATTTCAGATCTAGGATAGATATGCATATAAAAACATAGATATATTACATATCTGTAAGCCCAAGAGGCCCTTCTTTACACTCCCCTTGGGGATCTTAGCAAATGATGCACCACAGTGAGTAGATCTGAGATCTAAGTCACAATTCTGTAGTAGTGTTCAAGAATTATGTAGTATATACAATAGTAATAGATCAGATCTGAAGGGTACATGGATTGGTTGGCCAATCCATGGATCACCTCAGTGAAAGGAAGGATCCTTTCTACTAGAGATCTCTCCTCCAGGAGAATTTCCAAACCCCCTGCAACTCTGCTTGCCAAAAGGATGCAGTATCTTCAAGGAACTGTGCATTTGATGATGAAGAACACTTTGGCCTGATGCCAAGATAAAAAAATGAAGCTCATCCAATGGTTGCACTCTTCCAGGAGGGTAAAAGACACACTCACTAAGAAGAGGCTTCAATACAAACTAGATCTGAACAAATCTAGTGTTCCACTTGCTGCAGCTTACAAAAGCAAGAAAAACCTCACTGGACCTGCATTGCAACTGGAAGTAGAAGCTTGGTCTCCAACCAGGTAGTGGACAAAGCAGGACAATATCTCCTCCAAGAGCTATTCCATGAAGGGGAAGGGAATTCCTAAACAGGAAACCCTCACAATTCTCTGCTAAACAGCCAAGAGAATGTGGATTTGTCTAAGCAGACACAATCCTCTAAAATCAAATAATAATCAAAAACCTTCTTAGGCTACCCTCTGCTTCCTTTTATAATATTAGGGTTTGCAAAACCCTAAACCATGTTCATTCATCTAACCCTTTTCACATGGAGGACCTCCTTCTAGAACTGTGCTGATCATCTAGGAGGTTCAATGCATCTGGACTGTGTTGTGATTTGGTCCTGTTGACCCAGTCAAATGGCTCAATCCTGTTTCACATACAATTGGATTTTATTAAGATAGCCTTTCTTTGTCTCTGTTCACATTGGACATTGATTTATTTTGATATTTTCAGGAGTTTACATGTCCTCCTTTATATTTTATTCATCAAGTAATAAAATAAAAACAAAATGAAATATTCCTATTAGCTTGGGCTAATTGGGAATATTACATTGAATCGGTCAAAAAGTGTCATCCGTGTCAGGTTTATACTCGAAAGATGCGTGCTCATCCAGCTCCTCTCTTTCCTATCGTCACTATCGGCCCCTTTACAAAGTGGGGTATTGATTATACTACTTGTAACCTGCCTTCGGCTAAAGTTCACAAGTACATTATCGTAAGTGTAGACTACTTCACAAAGTGGGTTGAGGCTATGCCTACTTTTGGGAATGACTATGAGACATCACCTCTTTTCCTCTTCAATCAAGTCATTTCTCACTTTGGTATCCCTGAAGTGATTGTCACTGACCATGGCAGTCACTTTCAGAGCAACATGATGGCTGAATTGGATCTGAAATTAGGTTTTCGACAGGAGCATTTGTCTCCTTATTATCCTCAGGCCAATGGGAAAGTTGAAGCCGTGAACTAATCCATGAAGACAATTCTTCAAAAGGATGATTGATAAAGCCAGATCCAATTGGTATATTATGCTGTATCCTACACTTTGGGCATACCAGATGTCAGTCAAAACTACAACCGGTTTTACTTTGTTTCAACTAGCTTATGGGTTGGATCTATATTTACTATTGAATGCAAAATTCCCTCTCTTAATTTAGCCGTTGAGCTTCTTCTGGACACTTCTAGTCTCGAAGAATACCTTCTTCATCTGGAACATCTCGATGAGCAATGTCAAGATGCAGCTACAATGAATAAGGCACATAAGAAACAGGTGAAGGTTCAGTATGATAAGGCGGCCAAACCTAGAGTTTTCTCTGAAGGTGACCTTGTCTTGGTCTATGCCCAAGTGAAGGATGCCCTCGGGGAAGGAAATTTCAAATCTATGTGGTATGGCCCCTTTATCATAAAAAAGGTCTTGAAGCAAGGAGCCTATGCCTTGGTTGACTTTGATTGAAACGAGTTGGAAGAGCCCAGAAATGGGCTCTATTTGAAAAATTATTATGCCTAGGCTTAGGCCTAGCATCTTGCTTTGTTTTGTGTGTGTATATATATATATATATATATATATATATATATATATTTGTACATATTTGTGTTTCGATTTTTGGTGTGATTTTGATGAATTTTATCTATTTTGGCAGGTAATATTGGATGACATGAGTCACTTTGGTTTCGCTGATGGTGCTAGTAGACATACATGGAACTTGGCTTCTGTGGTTTGGGTACTCTATTATCCATTCGGTCAGTTGTTAGTGTCAAGAGGTGTCTACATTGGTCCTGCTTGGAACAACATAGCAGAATACACTGTAGTGGTCAATCTACTCTCAAAGGCAATATCTTTGGGTGTTGATTCGTTAGTAGTTTTCTTGGATTCACAGTTGGTGGTTTCATAGTTGAACAACACATATCATGTCCGAGACCCATTTTTACATCAATTTTTTTTGAGGGTACGTTTGTTACAACGATCATTTCAATTTATCAGATTTATTCATATTCCTCGAGCTGACAATTGGATGGCAGACTTATTGGCTAATCAAGCAATTGATTGACATATTAATCATTCAATACTTTAAAAAATATATCAAATACATAATTCATTATCATACATTTGAGTCATCACATCATATATATATATATATATATATATATATATATATATATATATATATATCAGAGTGTTAAAAAATATACAAAATCTGGACCATCATGTCCTACAAAATTGGGGCTTATGCCCGATCATGGCTATCATCAAAAAATATTACAGTCATTCGATCATATCTATAATCTACTCCTGAGGCCCCTGCCCATCATTTTTGTTCCTATAGAACACAATGGCAGTCGCTACACGGCGGAATAACTGCACCCAGTCTCATGATACTCCTACCACCCATCTTTGGACAGCCTCCTCTAGGTCCTCTATAGTGGCCATAGGCACTTGGCGATGTTGAGCAGTGGAAAAGGTATGAATTCACTATTATTTTTCTCATTATTTTAACTTAAACATAATTCTTTTTACCCTAGAAAGATGATTTATTACAAGAATTATGGTAGAATTGTAAAGATTTATGTTTATTGTAAAAGGATGACTAAAGATTGCTTTTTGTTGCCAAAAACAGGAATTAGACGAGGTGAACAGCTATATCAGAGGCGAGGCTGAGATAAATGCAATTGCTGTTCCTCCAGCATTAGACCAAATCCTACTAAGGACAAGGAAATCCGAACACATCACTAAGAAAAAGCAGGGGACAACTCGGCTTCGGTCAAAGTAAATCATGTGATAACTAAAAGAAGGGAAGTGAATCCCTCAGGATCCTTCGATCCCGAGGGATCGCTGTTCAAGCCTCATCTTATTCCTCATCTTGTCCATCAGAGTCTGATATATAAGGCAACACCTTTAGCGATTAGGGGAGATCGAAGATTCTTGGATTCAAACATTTCTTTTGTAATATTACGTTTTATTGACTCTTGGCTTTAGAGAGCGATCTCTGTAATACTTTATGTTCAATTAATATAAAGGTTCGTTTCATTTCATCTTTCGAGTACTGAAGTAACCCATTATTGTTTCATTGGTGCTAAGGGCCCGGTCCTGGTGGAATTACTCTGCTGTTTGTATTTCTATCCTTTTCTTACTGTTGTGTGATAATTGCATTTAGATTCATTCCGCTTACAAAACTGATTGATTGTTGTTGATTTGAATTCAGATTTGCTGTGAGCGTTAATGAATTTCACTGCTATTCTACCTTAGCAAGAATCGTATTTACTGTCTTATTCATATTGCTATCTTTTATAAAGCCTTGGTGTTCAATACTTAATTCCAGTTGTTGTTCCATTGGTTTATGGTTCATTCTGATTGACTGTTTCATAGTGTTGGATGTCGACAAGATTGAAGTGTTAAGAAGATTAGTTGCTTAATTGCGTTAAGTTTACATTTGTTGTTCAATTAATGTTTGCTGTTCCATTCCTGTTTATTGTTCATTTCTGATTCATAGGTTCAGATTAGCAGAGAGATTGTTTATAGTTGCTGTGTACACATAGGAATTACAAGTTGATGTTCCTTTCCGACTCTTGTTATTAGAAGTAGTTCTTTTCAGTTATTTTCATCAGTAAGTAGTTCAAGTTTGATTTCATTTTGATTGTTTAAAGAACAGGACCATTGACTGTAGAGGATAGTGGTTACTGCTTCCAAGTCCCCAGATTGATTGTCTTGCCTTAGTGTGATTTCAGTTGCATCGATTTCTAGGGGATGAGTTATTGTTACTGTATCCCTGATTGATGTTTTGCAAAATGAGTAGTTAAGATTTCAGAGTATTTTCATTTATGTTCCTGTAATTAGATTTATTTACAAGCATTCATTTACTATTATATCTAGCATACTGTACTGCATCTTTCATAGCATTACTCTTATTTAATTGCAGTCTCAGAAAGAGTACACTCTTGAAATAAAAAATCACTCCCGGATTGATAATTAATGTGAGATAAATAGGTGTTTAAAAGATACCTTTTATGCCTCAACATTTTGGCGCCATTTTCGAGGAGAGTGTATGCCATTTCAAAGGAGTTGTTAGTCATCAGTATTTTGCACCTGTTGTTGATGACTAAATTCCTAGCTGAGTTTTCTGGAAGCTGATCTCCATATGTCAATTTGTCGTCCAGAAAACACCCATAAAAATTTTTTTCCCTCTTACCTTTCAGTTCGCCCATGATGAGATGAAACCCTATTATCAAATCCTACCTAGCCTCAGCCATACTAGTCTACCCACCAGCTCTAAAGAGAGAATCCAAATCTGTTCAAAAAACCATCCCCTAAGTTAAGAAGTGGCGCTTTAAGGCATTTTACCCTTGGCAACCATCAAAGGGCCAAAAAACCTCCATCTCCTACAGACCAATCATAACAGACCTCCCACTCTGCTAATGAAGTTAGTCACAACTCTAAGTCGCGCCACTTACACGCCCCTAGGTCTCAGGAATGCATAAACCACAGTCTCAAGCTTATTTTAGGTGTTTTACACTGTTTATGGATTTTACAAAGTGCAGGAAACATGTCAGATTCTTAGAAGAAAATTCTTGGCTCCACATGAGAAGATAGCTGCTTCTCAATGTGACCATAAGCCTAAGATGTAATTGTAGGACAGAGTTACTCATCAAGATCTTGCAGCTTCATTCAGCATGATAACATAGTAGAATAAATACAACACTGTCAAACAGACTTGTAATTTTTCATGGCCCAGAACCTCCTTCATCTATAAGCAGAGGGTTAAAGCACCTCCTTCATCTACAAGTAGAAGGCGATGGCCAATGTTGACTTGAAGAATTGCAAACTGACTAAAACCTTGCCAAGATTGCTTATCAAACATTATCTGACATTTTTCCAAGAGAAAAGGGCCTCCTTCATTCATAAGCAGATGGACAGAGCATTAATTGATTTCAAGGTATGTTTGATCAGAAAAACAAGGTAAGAGACCAATGGAAAGCAGGAGTACCACTGCAATCCAAGGAGGTCAAGTTATCTCTTAACTGGTTTTTCTAAAATAAAGTAGTCTGCAGCTCCAACAAAGCAAAATATTGAAGAAATGGTTAAGGGTCTGTGTCACTACACAAACAGAGGATATAATACTGATTATGCTTCAAAGTACTGGTCTGATCCATTCATAAACATGCGCTTTTCAAATATGCTCATCATAGTTGACACAAAAAATCTGGTTTGATCTCCTCAAGAGGCATCACCACTGAAATTGTTCAAAATATGCGAGAAGGATGTTGGTATACTTTCAGATTCTAGAGAAAAAACTTCAAACAAATATAGGCAGTTTCTTTATAAAAATGTCAAAGGTACCTTATCAATGCCTTTTGGGTAAAGGAAGAAGTGTTGAAGAAATTCCCTTTTAAGAATGGGCAGAGGTGGAAAGGTCTGATTAAATGCAGCTGCATGTTGCACCCACAGTCAGAAAATAAGTTCAAAAGACACCTAACAGTCAAAGCATTTTTACAGTAGGGCATCATTTCCTCCAAAGCATCAAGGGAAAACTGTGTCAGTCTAATTTTTCAAAGAAGTAAAGCTACTTCCTCCAAAGTGTCAAAAGAGACCTCATATGACTCGAATGACAGTGGATATGCCATGCAAATATAAGAGGTGGAAAAGGAATTTGAAATTACAAGTTGAGTTTTTCTCCTAGCAAAAGGATAGTTGCATTTAAAAGGGCATATTTGCAATCCTTCAATAGGGCTTAGAGAATTTTTTCATTCCACAGTACAGATAATCAGAGCAGGGAAGCAGTTTTCTCTCCAAAAGGAAACAGTGAAAGATTTAAGTCTCGAAAAGGGTTGTTTCATTTCAAAAAGGGAAGGTCAGGCTTATAAGGAAATGACCATTTGCCACTATAGGTTTCGAACAGAAGAAAGTCTCATTTATGTTTTGGAAAAAGCACGAACTTCAAGTTTTGGGTTTTAACCCAAAGGCCTTTTCAAAAAATTGCCAAAATCTTCATCAAAACACTTCATAGGTTTCTTTGTTTCTCTTTTCCAATGCAAGGGTAATTTGACCATGGCAAAGCTCTTTTGGTTTTCTCCACACATGAAGCAAACTCCTCTTGTTGTTCATAAGACTAGAAAAGAAGTGTTTAAGTAAAAATCACAAGTTTTTTGGGCCAGAAAGTCGCGCGGCGCTCCTGTATAGTTGCGCGGCGCTCCTGTGTGCAAAAAATACAAAGGGATACATAGGCGCGCGCGGCGCGGATGTAGATTTGGGTCATGTCGGCCCGAAAGTGACCCATCCGCGCGACGCTCTTCCATATAAACATGCCGCGCACATTTCCAACGATCAACACCTCCTAAAAACCTCCAAAGGCTGGTCCAAAGTGCTCAAGCAGGCCTGTCATCAAGTTTTGAAGGTATTCTATGTACCTCCCTACTATTTGCAAAAAAATTTTGAGTGAGGAAAAGAGATAAAAATCACGGTGTAAGGTCACAGTTTCGAGCTTTGTGTATTTATTCTAAAAACAAGATTTGCTGTGGTCATTTTGGCTAGAGATGAAATAGCAAAATGATGAGATATTATTAATATTTGAAAATCTGTAAACTGCCCTCTAAAGGAATGTTGAAAGATAGAGGCATTGTTTTAAAAGCATAGACTCAATACTTGAAAGTTGAAGCAGTAGCCTTAATTTCAGCCATGGAAGTCATACATAGGTCACCTATTCATTGGTCAAAGTTCTCTTCAGGATGTGGAAAAGAAAAAACAATGTTTTACCATTCCATTCATAAAACATAACAATAAGTAAAGTTACCATTTGCAGTTCAAGGTGTTGTCAAACTAATATGAGAGACAGTGAAGCATGAAAAAGACAATGTTTTTTGTTGAAGAAGAGTGGATTGTTAATTGAATGCTACAGAGCTCTATCACCTAATCCCATAACACAACAAACTTTGACTGTGAAGATACTTATTGATCGACTGTGTTTTTATTATTAAATATATTTGGTGAGCTGCATATGAGGAGGGAAGTGATTTGTTTGAAGAAGAGTTTATTGGTATTGGACTGCTACAAGGCCTTTGTAATCACATCAAAAACATTACAAACTTTGTCACCTTGTCCTATAAACAAAAACCTTTGACTGTGTAGGTACACTTTGTGATTGACTGTTTTCATGGGGTTGGATCCACTGGTAGAGTGGCTTACACCAGAGGGGAGCTTTGTTTTGAAATAAGAAGGTTATGGTTTTGCTTTTGGCTAAAGTACAAGGTTATGCTGTGTCCTCAAAACATCAAAAGCAGGGTACCCCTACCACAAAACACAGAAAAGGTCACTTGGACTGTGTTTCTTTACAGACTGTGTTTTTGATTAAGTTTTATTATTGAGTGGCATACAAAGAGAAAGGGCAGTTGTTGGACAGATTAATCCGTCTTGCGGACAAGACCGATCTCTCTAGTACAAAAGGTAACTAGCAACAAACAGCCAATTATACTAATCTCTCTCTAAGCATATGCAATTTATAAAAACACTATACTGGTGCAAGGCCTACCTTATATCCAACGCTTTGCTTGCTTACTTGATTTTGTTGAAGTCCTTCCCGTGCACTGAAAGAACGTCCTTCGTATATCTGCAATCACAAACAAAGGAAAAGATTAAGCAGCACCTGTATAGACATTATCATAAATCATACTTATCATAATGATCAAGGAATTTATGAAATAAACCACAAATTGACAGTTTAATGAGAGAAATGAGTATATTTGTATTAACTTTTAAGATAGAAAACCTTTACAACCTGTGCCTTGATGTTGTGCAGGTCCTCCCGGGGTCCGAAGCAGGAATCTCCTTTACTCTGACAAGCATTGCACTCTTTGAACTAAGACAAATGAGGATGAGTGATTTAACCTCACAGAAAGTCTTAAGTTACTCAAGTCTAAATCTCAACATCATTTAACTTCAAATCTCATAAGCTTGAACTCCCTTTGAGGCTACCCAAGGCCTCTTTTTATAGTGAAAGAGAGGAGGTTTCTAGTTCCAAATATGAAGGGATAGATTCCTCCTTCAAAGGGATAAGCTCCTTACATCAAGGGGTTAGCTCCATCAAGTGAGGGATGCATGAACCAGCTTCAAAGCGTATCCATTCCTGAAAATTCCCGTCTAGAATCTTCTAGAATTCACCTGGAATTCACTTTTTATCTTCATTTTCTCGCCTTTTTATGTTTTACAGAGGTCCGCACCTATTACACAAAGAACGTGCGGTATGGTTCCGCATGCAGGCTGAGATTTAGGTGCGGGACCGCAGGGAATGCATAGAGAAAGTGCGATACCAATTCTTAGGGGATTTTAGGGATTTTATTCTGATTTTGAAGCTTGATATGAGGAGCTGGTATATTAGACTTGCAAAAGGAGGAAGTATGAGTGATAATGAGCTCATACAGTCAGCAAAATGTCAAGGTGACAGTTTTCAGTGTAACAAATTGCCCCCTAAAGTGCAAAGTCTGTAATAAATGAAGCTGTAGTCTGTCATATATGAAGAGTGCAGTACTTTATCATTTCAAAGATCATCCTGTGGACACCCCAGTCGGTACCTGTAAAAAACATTCAATGCAAAGTATATACATGTATATGTCATCACTGAGGTAGGCATTCCCATACTCAGATAAAAACTAACTATGAACTAACTGAAATCGTTCTGATACAGGAATGATTTTGAATACATCATAGTACAGATATATGTAGACACAGTATGGACGCAACCATCTGTTTATCAATAGTCTACTGTATAGATGACTACAAAATTCCTCGCAGCCTGGATGGTGGAAACTAGATCCAGGGTCTTGATTTCCGTATCTCGAACCAGTACGATTCTATCCATGTGAATGAATGTGTTGAAGTCGAACATGGTAGAAACCACTTGATTACCAGTCAATAATGTAAACTGTTAAAAAGTGTGAGAGAAACCACCAGTAATGTCAATGGCTCTCAAAGTACTCAGTACAATCCATGAAATGTGAATGAATGAGCTAAAGTCGAACATGTCATGGAGTCATTCGATCAAAGGTCATTGATGTAACCTGTCGTTGAAAGCGAGAAACCTGCCATTGAGGCATGCAGATTTCAAGGTACTGACAATTTCTAGATCAACTTCCTAGATAATGTGCTGATGTCGATAGAAAGTGATCTGTTGTAGGCAAGCCCACAACACGAAATCATAGATCAAGTTTTGAAAATATATTGGCAAGGACTGACTCAGGGATGGTCAAGGATGGATGACAGATATCTTGCAGATGAATGGTTTTATTTGAACTGTTCTCTTGGACACATAACGACACTGCAGATGGCTTGGTGACAATTGACCTAAAGCTAATACCCAGAAACCGGCTGAAAAATTTTCAATGTGGTTTGATTAACTGTTAGGCAAAGGATTTCCCAACCCAGGTGAAAATAAGTGTCGTGTCCAAGAGTGGTTGACTGAGTTTTCGGAAAATTCTAAAATACAACAAACATGCTCATTTTTCTCTCTTTTCCCCCACCATTTCTGGCAAGTACCTCTTTATTTTTGACAAGCTTGAGGAGGATAACATTTGCTTGGTTATAAGCTCATCCTTCGGATGAGTCCAACTTAGTTTAAGATTCGAACCCTAAGAAGGAGTGGTTCGTTCCTGTTGAAAATTAAACAGGTCCTTTACTGTTAAGTTTTAACGAGTCCGGTATAGGAGAAACTCGGTGTTTTTCAATTTTAGGGAGTTAGAAGAAAAAACTTAAGAAAACTCCATGGGTGTACTTTTTCGTAAATTTAGTCTCTCGAGCCCGAAAAAGGATAAAATAATGCGGGAGAGAACTCTATTGACCGTATTTAGTCAATGTATACCTTTTTCGTAAATAGTCCATTTCAGTCCGTAAAAGGGGTAAACTTATACTGAAGGGACGACTGTTCATTTACTTTAACGAGTTCGAATAGTCAAGTACTCGGCAATCTTTTCATATTTAGAGAGTCTGAAAAGGGCTTAAAAGAGGACTCCAAGGTTTCGCTTTTTCGTAAAATTTTTAAAGAGTCCGAAAAAGTGATAAAAGTATGCTCTTGTTGAAAAACGATCATTTCACCTGAAAAATCCTGTTTCTGCACAAAAACTCAAAACATTACACATACCTGTTTAAGATAAATAAAAATGCTTTCAAAAATATCCCTTTTAAAGTGAAAAATAAATAAATTAACAATTCATTCATTCGAAAAAACTTATAAAAAGGACTTCTTCTATTTCATTTTTACCGTTCAGTTACAGAGTGAAAAGTAAAAAGCTTTTGGTTAAAAATTTCTCGTGAAGCTTCTGGAAAATTCAACCGTTGGAATCGAAAATCGTCAGCCCCAGGTAATCCATGACCTCCTTATCTTGCTTTTCATCCGTTTGTAATTCATTTTTAGGCTTTAGTTTGATTTTTTAGGGCAAAAATTGGTCAAAAAATGCGCCCGCGGGGTCCGCAGGTGTGACACAGGTTACCTACGGACCCCGATTTTTTCTGAACGGGAAAAAATCGAGGGTACCGCACCCGGCACACACCTCACGTGCGGAGCTACGCTCTGTTTACAAAGAGCAGGTGCGGTACCCGCGCGGTTAAAATTAAAGCACGGTTTTCTCAAATTTCTGCCAAAATTTTTAAATGAAATCATTCTAATATGCCTTATTTTGTGTTGCAGGATTAACAAGATGCTTATTTGGCGAGAAAGATAACATGAGGAAGTGGATGAAGCTGCAATACTCCATTTGCCCACACAAAGGGTATTAAAAGCATGCTTCTTATACAAATTCTGGGCCATCTCTGGCATGAGGGCACAAGTGGAACTCTTAACATGGTTGGTAGACAGATGGCATGTGGAGGACCAGTGTTTTTTCATTGGTGGCCACCGGCTCGAAATTGAGCTGGAGGATATTTATTTCTTGACTGGTTTGTCCAAGAGGGGCGAACATGTATCTTTGTTTGGGACTAGGCCAGGTGGCCAGACTGTCACTAGTCTTCAACTCGAATTTTGCAATGATCAGGCAAATCCTCGGGACAAACGGATTGACATAAAACATATCATCCGTCCTGAACTGAAGGTTATAGCATTCACTGTTACCAAACTATGTGGGAGCGCCGCGCTTCATGTAGCTACTGGTTCCCAAATGCGCATTGCTGTGGACTGTTTTCGCGGCACCATCTTCAACTGGTGCGAAGCTGTGTTGGCCAACATAAAAGGCCAACTGACCAGAGCGAAAAATGGGAAACTTAATAACTTTGGATACGGATCCATTGTCGTTTCCTTTGCTCTGGAGAGGATCCCCCTATTAGCTCCGCAAAGTATTGTCGTTGGTACCGGTCGACCTCGAGAACCAAGAATGGTTCGTTGGTCCGCGTTGATGGCCCGTCATGCTATTGAGGGCACTGAGATTGTACGGTTCCCTTCTTCATATTTTCGTTGGCTGGATCGCCAAATTTTTGTTATAGAGGATTTTCCATATGCCAGGATGGATTTCCGCGGCGACAGAGAGATGTCTCTCCCTGCAGGGGAACAATGGGATGATTCAGGTAAAACATTTTTTCAACGTTTGCTAAGTTCTAATTTTTTTTAATTTTTTATCGTCTTAGAAAACTAATAATCAAAAGTTTTTTGAATACAGATGTGGGTCCACAACGACCAGCTCATCTCCAACCTTTCGAGAGGAGACAACCAGTTGCGCCCGCACCAGCCCCAGCAGGCCAATCAGTAGATATTTTGACTGATTTGGAGCATCATCTAGAGCGCTTGACTCTAGATATACCAGAGACCAGCATAGATGACATTCCTCTCAGGCTACAAAGATATGTGATTGGAGTCCCAGGACCTTTCAGGAGGTTCCTATGCAGGGTGGCCCGAGCAGTTGTTTCCTATCGAGATCATCATCAGTGATGGGATGATCGTGTAGACTCATTTTTTGTACTTTTGTGTTATCATTTTTGCCGATCATAAGGTGTTTCCAACCTATGATCGAAGACGATGTATATTTTTTGAACACACTCCTATGATATATATATCACTATTTTGACGGCTATCTGTGTACATGAATGAATGTTATTTGTTTTACTGCTTTTAACTATTGCAAATGTCTATTTATCATACTAGAAGCAATTGAATCTGCTAATGTATTTAAATGTCTTGGAATATGCTGATATTCAATGTAATCAAACTCACGTTCCAAGAGACGAACTCTCAAAAATAATCGTAATAACACCGGATTTCTAATGGTATAAACCCTGTTAAGCTGTAATACAACAAGTTCAGAATCCAACCTTACAATCAAACTCCGAATTCCAAATGATATGGACTCAGATAATAACTCAATCAATGCACTATACTCGGCAATGTTATTTGTTGTTTGACCAAGGCTTACCCCATGCATGGATACTAACTCGTCAGAGGGTGAATAGATAACCCAAGCTGCGGAAGAAATGTTCCGTGTACTACGACAAGCACCATCGGCAAAACCAATGTAGGTTTGAAGAGACGTCGACATCTGCAATATCAAGAGTAAAACTCAGATAAGCAGTCATAGTGACAAAAACACACTTCTAAACTAGGCACACTTTTCTAATCTAAAACACACCAGCAGTAAAGAAAATCTAAACTAACAAAAATCTCCACACCTTGTTTAAGCGTAATATCTCTTAAGATAAAGCCCATTTCTGGGTTTATCCAAAGGGACACCGTCAAAATCTATTAACTCATAGGCCCCTTTTGCTAACTTTCGTTTCACAATATAAGGACCATGCCACATAGGCACGAACTTTCCAGCCCTTAGCTTGTCGTTAGCTTGATCATAAAGTAAAACTAGGTCTCCTTCTGAAAAATTTCGAGGGGTCACATTTCTATCGTGCTGAGCTTTTATCCTTTTAACATGAGTCTCGTTTGCTATTGCAGCACTTCGTCGATTCTCATCTAATTGGGCCAAGTACAAGAAACGTTTTTCCTCTTCAGATGTAGCTGGAAGTAATTCTACGGCTAATTTTAATGACGGTATCTCGCATTCAATCGGCAGCACAGCTTCTAAACCGTAGACCAGTTGAAAAGGAGTGAAACCTGTTGATGTTTTGACTGAGGTTCGATATGCCCAAAGTGCTGAAAATAACATGGAATGCCAATTCGTCTTATGAATACCAATGATTCGTTTAATCATGGTGACTAAAACTTTATTAATGGCTTCAACCAGACCATTTGCTTGTGGATAGTACGGAGTGGAACTATCGTGGCGTAGGCCAAGTTGTTCTGTTAGTTTAGTCATCATGATGTTCCGAAAATGACTTCCATGATCTGTAATAATAGCTTGGGGGACACCAAACCTAGCAATTATATGATTGAATACGAACGTTGCAGCAGTCTTGCCGTCAGCCGAATATGTAGGCATCGCCTCGGCCCATTTCGTAAAATAATCTACCGCAAGAATAATATAGGCATTCCCCCCGGCCGAGTGAGGGTTACATGTGATAAAATCGATACCCCATTTTGCAAATGGACCAACAGCAATTATAGGGTGAAGAGGAGCGGGTGGCGTGCGCATCTTTCTATCAAAGATTTGACAGTTGTGGCATTTCCGGACCGCATAAATACAATCTTTAAATAATGTTGGCCAGAAATACCCTGCACGCAATATCTTTTGGGCAGTGGCATACCCAGACATATGACCGCCACATGCTCCAGAATGACAGTCGTTGAGCACCTTCTCAGCCTCGTCATGAGTTAAACAACGTCGGAAAACAGAATCCGCTCCTCGTCGATAAAGAGTATCACCAATGATATTATATTGTTGGGATTGAAAACGTATTTTCCGTCGTTGAGTTCGTGAAATTTCGGGCCGAAAAGATTGGGTTTGGAGATACACAATAATATCTCCATACCATGGATCAAGTGTACTGATAAGAAACAAAGATTCGTCCACAATGGACTCTTCTGCCACTATTTCAATATTAGTAGAGGGAAAATCACACATTAGTTCCGCAAAAACCAAAGACTTCTTTGCCTTGGATTTTTCAAATTCCAAGTCAAATTCCTGCAGGATAACTATCCATTTAGAATACTTGCCCCCTAGCAATTGTTTGGTCAAAATGTACATCATAGGGTTGCAATCAGAAATCACTGTGATTTTACGTAATAATATGTAATGTCGAAAACGTTGGACAGCTTGAACAGCTGCCAAGGCCAATTTCTCCACATGTGTGTATTTGATTTCAGTCGGATTCAAATTTCGACTAAGATAATAAATCACATGTTCGTTGTGAGATTCATCTTCCTGAACTAATACCATCCCAATAGTGGAATGAGAAGCAGCGAGATACAAAATGTAATCTTGGTTATAGTTGGGAGGATGCAATAACGGTGCATGGGTCAACGCGTTTTTGAGTGCATCAAAAGATCGATCAGCGATCTCATCCCAAAAGAACGGAATGTCCTGTTTCAACAACCGGGTAAAACCCTTTGCAAGCTCAGCATAGTTCGGAATAAATCTACGTAAAAAGTTTGCTTTCCCCTGCAAACTTTGGAGTTGGCGCAATGTTGAAGGAGGAGGCAATTTAACAATAGCTTCGACCTTCGAAGGATCAACACGAATGCCTGACTTCGAAACAACAAATCCCAGTAAACGACCCGATTCTACGCAGAAAACACATTTATGCGGATTCAACCTTATCCGATAATGCCGACATCTCATAAAAATTGCTCGTAAATGAGTGGGATGATCGGCCCTACGTAATGAATGAGCAGGTAAATCATTGAGATATGGCTGAACAATGTGCTTAATGTCATGAAAAGCATAAGACATTGCCCTTTGAAAAGTTGCTCCAGCATTCTTTAGTCCAAAAGGTAGTTTACAATAGGCAAACGTTCCCCATGGACAAATGAAAGCTGTTTTAGGTTGATCAGCAGGGAGTATGTTTATTTGATTATAGCCGAAAAAACCATCCATAAAGGAGAATAGTTCACTACCAGCACAATCGTCAATTATCTGATCGATATAGGGAGTTGGATAATTGTCTTTTGGACACGCTCGATTAATATCCCTATAATCGATACATACTCTTATTGTTCCTTGCTTTTTAGTAACAGGAACAATATTCGATACCCAATCCGTTAAGGGAATTGGATAAATGAATCCTGCTCGAAGTAATTTTTCAACTTCAGTTTTTATAGCAGCAGCTTTTCTAGGATGTATTTGACGTAATCGTTGATGAACAGGTTTAGCATCCGGGTAAGTCTTAATCTCATGAACCACGATCGATGGATCAATTCCTGGCATTTCTTCATAAGACCAGGCAAACACGTCACGGAATTCTTGAAATAGGGCTTTATAAGTCTGAATTTCTTCGTCTGAACAACAAGCACCTATATGAATGTTTTCAATTATTCCTGGTTTCACTGAAATGTCAATTGGAACCGTTTTAGATATATTTTCCAAATTTAACTCAGAATCAGGATTTTGCAATGGATTCTGAGGTTCCTTGGCATATTCAGTAGTAAAAATTGAAGCGAAATCATTTTCAAAATGATCTAATTCAGGTAAGAATGAAGACCTATGATGGAGATCTTCCCATGGTAAATCATCAACAGACAAAAGCTCACGAATTTGCTCATCTGAATGAACAATTTCAGGAAATGTCGTTGCATCTGAACTAGAAATAGAAAGTGATTCCTCTTGGATCCCATTCATTGGATCGGTTTCGGTTGAGGAGAGGTTGGAAAAAGACTGTACAGTCTGGTATGCAACTTCAAATGGACTCAAAGGCATCGCGCCATCAAATGAATCTATCTCGGATTCTGAAGGAATAATCCAAGGATCATCAAACATAATTGTGTCTGATGAAATCATATGAATTGTTGCAATAGAAGACG
Organism: Pinus albicaulis; assembly: GCA_034641835.2. Classification (NCBI taxonomy): domain Eukaryota; kingdom Viridiplantae; phylum Streptophyta; class Pinopsida; order Pinales; family Pinaceae; genus Pinus; species Pinus albicaulis. Next base: position 371,495,759 of record CM076575.1, read on the forward strand.
ATACATTAGGAGGAGGGAAGGAAAAAGTTCCTAGTAAACCAGAATCTTTAACCAAACCTACTCCGACATCCTTATAAGGGATAGCCGTTTTACCAACATGCTGGATTGTTTCTGTAGAGGCCGGGTCTGACGAAAAATAGGTTAACTGATCTATTGTTACGATCTTTCCTTGATATGGAAATTTTATAAGTCGAAAGACCGAAGAAACAATAGCAGTCATAGCATATGACCAACTACGACCCAGAAGAAGGTTGTAATCTAAAGGGGCATCAACCACCTCCACATCTAGATTAACAATTTTCCCTTCAACCCCTATGGGTAAATCTTGCAAAATACCATAAGGTTGAAAAACTCGACCATCAAAAGCTTTTAGAATCGTCGGAGATTGGTTAAGCGTTGGAGAACCAATATATTTCCAACACTGAAGCGACATAATACACGTTGAAGCTCCCTCATCAATTATAGTCCGAAAAATAGGTCTGTTTTTGACTAACACTGGAATCTGGAAAGCCATTTGGTGAGGAAGACGCGGTGTACTAGTTTCTAAATCGAAGATTATAAGATTAGAATCTTGAACATCAACAGCTCCTATAGCAGACAATAACAATTTACGCTGTGCCGGACACGACTGTAGCACTTCCAAAGCCGACATTGCTGAAGGAGAAATAGCTAAATCTTCAACAATGTTGTAATTCTGAGCAGCTCTCGCATGTGGATTGAAAGCTGATTTACGAAGAACACCTTTAGCAGGTGGTTTGATTATCAAGTCTGGATTTTGTTTCTCGATCTGTAGTGGACCGGAAACAGGAGGAGTTGTATTTGATGCGTTGGCATTAGAAGACTCTCCTTCTTTGCCATCAACGGGATTTTTAGAACCGTAATCTTGCGATCGCGTCGCGACCCTTATATGAGACATCATCATAATAGGCTCTTCTAAAGTGGTCGAGGAAGAACCAATCATCTTACTATCTTGAACTGGAAAAGGATCCTTCAAGACAGCAGGTTGTTGCGATCCTTTAATGAGTTTCGTAACCTCCTCTCGATATGGACATTCTTTTGTGAAGTGATCTTGTTCACAAATGAAACAAGGATAACGAGGTTTACGTTTCTCATCATTGGATTCTTCTCTATCTGTTTTCTCTTTCGAATTTTTCTTGTTTTTGTTCCTCCCCTTATTTTTACCACCGGTTTTTGATTTTGCCGTAGATGTTTCAACGACATGAATATCGGCGGAAACTTCTTGAGAGGATTCTCCCTTTGGGGAATCAGGTAAAGTTATAATTGGAGAAGAATTCTTTGAGGATTTCTTCTTACTTTTAGAACTAACTGTACCTATCATACCGTCAGCGGCATGAGACCCTGAAGGAGCAGCAGCTATTTGACCTTGTTTGGGTAAATCGGGAATTTTTTCATGTAAAGTACCTGACTGCGTATAAACGAGGTCAAGGTACTGAGCCTGAGCAATTACTTTCTCTTTAGTAACAACACCAGCCTTGGCTACATCTTCAGTGATCTTAGGCAATAATGATTTCACAAACCATTCTGCCAAAATTTGATCCGGAATATAAACCTTTACCAAACGTCGTCTACGTCGCCACTCATGAATATGATCGGAAATATACGTGGACGTAGATTGCTTTAGTGAAGTTAATAATTCTGTGCCATTGTCGTATCTAACAGGCAACTGGAAATGAGTTAAGAAAGATGTTGCTAACTGACTGAAATTATGAAACGAGCCTCGTGGTAACTCAATGTACCATTTGGCTGCTAAACCTATGAGCGTTCTCTGGAAAAGACGCAAGCGAATCGAATCATCAACAATCGAATTAGATGCACACCAAAGGTGATAAGTCATCACATGATTTGATGGATCCTCTCCTGTCTTACCTTCAAATTTCGGTATATCACTGGGCAACTTGTGAGGCATTGACGGTCAGTTCTGATAATAGAAAATAGGATCATTAGTAAGGCGCGTCAAATCTGGTAAGTCCAAAGTTGCGATGAACGGTAACTGACGGTTAGGGTCACGAAAACCTTGAGAAGCCAAAGCAGATCCAGGAGGCGGATACCCAGGATAACTAGGAATCGGATTAGCATTGGGTACTGTATAGCCTCCTGGATAACCAGGATGAATCGGACCATACTGAGGTTGTTGATAAGTATAACCAGGGTATGGTTGATAGCTTGGATTCTGAACATAGGGACCGTATTGCGGCTGTCCTTGGTACGGTTGATAAGTAAATTGAGGTTGACTTGTAACAACTGTACTTGTACCGGCTTGTCCTGCAGGCATCTGAACTGTAGTCTGAACTGAGGGTCCTGACTGAGGTACAGAGACTTGAGGGATTTGCACGGACACAGGGATAGCCGAACTCGGGGCTACAGATACTCCAGAAATAGGTGTGACAGTCACCGTACGTTGCAGCGCCATGTGAGTTTGGGGCGAGTCTCCGAGGTGTACTAGGTCTGTACCGCGAATCGAACTAGGTGCAGAGTTTGAATAGTCAAGCCGAATGTGCTGTCAAGTTAAAACCAAACCAATGGTCGACCAAAGCCGATAAGGTAACCGCATTAATAGGCTGCAAAGGCTGTTGATATTGGGACGGATCCCACACCATCATTCCGGGGTACTGTCCCGTAGAAGGTTGAACGTAAGGACCAAAACCTGGTTGAACGTAGGGTTGATAATAAGGCAAAGTTCCGGCTCCTTGAACAGATGGTTGACCAGAAGGCTGTTGGTAACCTTGGATTGGGTACTGCCCTTGAGGTTGATTACCTTGAGGCACGTACTGAAGCTGGGGTTGTTGAGGAACCTGAGGAGCATATTGAGTTTGGGGTTGACCTTGAGGAATGTACTGTCCTTGAGGTTGGTAACCCTGGGGTATGTACTGTCCTTGGGGTTGCCCCCCAAAATAATATTGATCCACAGTTTGTGCTGGGAAAAAGTTACCTTGAGGTTGAGCTCCGGGTGGTAACTGACTACCTTGAGGTTGCCCCCCAGGCGGTAATTAACTACCCTGAGGTTGCCCCCCAGGCGGTAACTGAGTTCCCTGAGGTTGACCCCCAGAAGGAAACTGACTGCCTTGAGCTTGAGGATTAGGAATATTACCAGACATCATATAAACTTGCTCTGCGTTCGACGTTTCAATTTTAAGTCCATCTAGACCGGATGATAACACATTTTTGATAGGTTGAGGAGTTGCTCCTGAGAAAGTACTAGACAAAGACTGATATCCCGCAGGAACAGAAGGACCACCATGTAAAAAGGATTCAGGCGTTTGTGAAAACATGGATGACTCTCCAGCCATAATAGATGACGGATAGTAACCTCTGGGTGTAGGATGAAATGGAACTCGAGGTGGATAAAAAGCAAGACTCGGATTCTCTAAAAAATCAGTTAAAGAAAGATACCAGGGAGAAGTTCAAATAGGGTTGTAGAAAATAGATTCACGCTCCCTAAGATTTATCGATTGAGGGGAGTTGGGAAGAGATATGTCTTCGTCTGGATTAGTAAGTTCTTCTATAGAAATTAGTCCAGAAGGAAGATTTTCAGTAATGATATTTCTAACCCTGGGTGAACCTGGATCACTAGAAGTTGGTGAGACAAATCCTGATGATGTTTCTAACACAGAATATTCAGTTTCAGGCTCAGAGATTTCAGGTTCGTCAGATAATTCTCCAGTAGGAGAAATATTTTCAGTGACTTCAGAAACTGAAATCGCTTCTTGAATATATTCTGTTGTAGGAATTTGATGATCAGGATGTATCACAATAGCAGAGCTTTCAGCTTCTGTTGATCTAAGTCTACGGCTACTGTGTGGTACCAGAGCTTGAAACCCTTCAAGATGACCTGGTGAAAATTCAGGGGGTTTCCCTTGTATTCTCCGGGATTGTCTCGGCAAGTCCGCCACGATGAAAAATTATCTAATCACACGCAAACAAAGAAAAATTTCAATGAAAACACCTAAAGCCTCTAAGAAACAAACAATTGAATCACTCGCTTAAAAAATCTAAGAGTTCAAACCACACACAAACAAGTAACTTTCCGTACTAAAATCACTAGTTGGTGATGAAATCCAACTTAGTAGAATTTTAACACGAAAAGGGCGGTTGGAACAGTTACCCTGACAACCTGCTTAATGAAACAGACTGGCACAAGTTTCTTCACATAACCATCTCGAGTGAAGAGAACCCCCCAGAGAGTCCAAGTGAGTCTAGTCGACGTCTGTTCCAGGTACAGTGGGATCTTTCCTCCACCGTCACCTTAGGAAAGAATCCTAAAGATTATGGCCTCTAAGGTTACCAACTGAAACAAATATACCTGGGGGAACAGTCTACGATCCGACACACACGCAAGGGCAGAGTAACAAAGCTCAATCCCCTTGAAGGCTCCTTGAACAGAATCCAAGGTTTTACCGACAAGTGACCCCTGGCTCCTCGACAATGGTCTATCCGAGGTTTACCGTTTTTAATACGTGTGTATCTTCTATCGTTCCCAATGAGGAAGGATTGATTACCCCACTGGTTCAGATATGATCTCGTGCTTAACTCCTTTAAGAGGAGCTTCCCAGAGCATACATGCAACAACTGGACTTCTTCCTACCGCAAGATATATCTACTTGTTTGTTTTATCTATCTTGGAGAGTTAATTACTCCCTACTCCAAGATACTAGCCTAAGCTATGTTGGTGATGAGAGCCCTAGAAATAAAAAGATTACTAGATGAATTTTATTTAAGCGTTATTTTTAAGAGCTGTTTCTTAAGTCAAAAGGCGCGGAAATGAAACTTTGTATGATGTGAAGACTCGACTTCCAAAAACACTAAAATGCACCTATGATGATATTCAATTCTTTTCCCTTTTCAATGAATTTTCTATCTAAAGAAAAGTTAGAGAATGCAACCTTTAAATTTCTTCTTCAAACATGGAAACTAATTGAAAGAAACTTTTGTCTTTTCAATAAACTATCAAAGCTCACAAGAAAAACTCTTTTCTTTCCCAAACAATAAGCTACAAAACAATTCTCTTTCGAAAGAAATCTACAAAATTAAAACTATTCAAAACTATGAAAACTAATCTTGAAAACTAATCTAAATTGAGTAGAAGCTTTTTAGAGTTTTTTGTTTTGTTTTATGAATGTTTCTCTTAGTTGTTCAGCAAACTAAGAGTCTATCAAACAGATCAAAAAAACACTCAAAATATGTTTTTCAAAACACTCAAAGAATAAATGAAATTCAAAACTTTAAAGCGGGTTCTTTTCGAAGATTTGCAAAGAAATAAAAAAGGCTCAATTTCTCAATCTAGGATGCTTTCACAATGAGGTCGGATTCAAGAGACAAAAAGAGATCTTATGTGATCTAAGACACTGCAAATTGTCAAAAATCTGAATCACTACAAAGACCTAAGCAAGAAAAACAATCCAATTGGCAAAAACTTCTAGAAAATCATTCAAAACACTAAAACTGTTGAAGTTCATAAACAATGAATTCTTGAGAGACACAAAGACCAGTCTGGGCAGAAACCAAAGATCTAAAAATTAACCAGAAACAGAAACCTAGAAATTTTCAGACTTTTTACAGGGTCCGCATGTAAGCAGCGTTGACAGGTGCGGTCCCGCACTGTATTCTATAAAGAACGTGCGAAACTGCCCACACTGTCACAGTTATGCAGAGTGCGGTCCTAGCAAAAATGATAGAAAAATTCAAAATACTTCTAAATTTTGAAAAACAGAAAAATTTAAAACACCCAGACAGATGTGAATCAATCAAAAACCAGAAAAAACGTTTTCTCAAGTCAAAAATCAAAGATAACCAAGAACAAACAAGTTCTTCCCCAGCGGAGTCGCCATTTTGTTGTGTAGATTAATCCGTCTTGCGGACAAGACCGATCTCTCTAGTACAAAAGGTAACTAGCAACAAACAGCCAATTATACTAACCTCTCTCTAAGCATATGCAATTTATAAAAACACTATACGGGTGCAAGGCCTACCTTATATCCAACGCTTTGCTTGCTTACTTGATTTTGTTGAAGTCCTTCCCGTGCACTGAAAGAACGTCCTTCGTATATCTGCAATCACAAAAAAGGAAAAAGATTAAGCAGCACCTGTATAGACATTGTCATAAATCATACTTATCATAATGATCAAGGAATTTACGAAATAAACCACAAATTGACAATTTATTGAGAGAAATGAGTATATTTGTATTAACTTTAAAGATAGAAAACCTTTACAACCTGTGCCTTGATGTTGTGCAGGTCCTCCCGGGGTCCGAAGCAGGAATATCCTCTACTCTGACAAGCATTGCACTCTTTGAACTAAGACAAATGGAGATAAGTGATTTAACCTCACAGAAGGTCTTAATCAACTAAGTCCGAATTTCAACAGCATTTAACTTCTAATCTCATAAGCTTCAACTCCCTTTGAGGCTACCTAAGGCCTCTTTTTATAGTGAAAGAGAGGAGGTTTCTAGTTCCAAATATGAAGGGATAGAATCCTCCTTCAAAGGGATAAGCTCCTTACATCAAGGGGTTAGCTCCATCAAGTGAGGGATGCATGAACCAGCTTCAAAGCGTATCCATTCCCGAAAATTCCCGTCTAGAACCTTCTAGAATTCACCTGGAATTCACTTTTTATCTTCATTTTCTCGCCTTTTTATGTTTTACAGAGGTCCGCACCCATTACACAAAGAACGTGCGGTATGGTTCCGCAGGCAGACTGGAATTTAGGTGCGGGACCGCAGGGAATGCATAGAGAAAGTGCGATACCAATTCTTTAGGGGTTTTTAGGGATTTTTCTCTGATTTTGAAGCTTGATATGAGGAGCTGGTATATTGGACTTGCAAAATAAGGAAGTATGAGTAATGATGAGCTCATACAGTCAGCAGAAAGTCAAAGTGACAGTTTTTTAGTGTAACAATTCCCGATCAGGAACACCTAGTGCTAAACAACACTTGCAATCCTAGCTAAACAACCAAAGAAAGCTATATGTTTAAACATACTATATATTCAGAAATATCATATAACAATACATAATGAGTATGGCTTCCATCCTCTTCCCTTTATAAGATGTGAGCTTCCAAACCCTAAGCCCCATTCATTTATGACCCTACTTCCATGCAAGGTGTCTCCATCTAAAACTACAATGTCCCTCATTGATTGCCACTCCTCCATGACAACGCTGTTGATTTGGTCAAGGTTGACCCAGTCAAGATGTTCCAGCCCCTTTTCACACCTAAGGGTGCTTATAAGCTTCCAAGATGTTTTCATTTTACATTGGCATTTATTTATTCATTATTAAGGAGACTTATGGACCTCCATTGTCCTCTTATTCATAAAACAAAGCAGTAAAGAAAAAATTAATATTCCAACTAGCTCATGGATATTTGGGAATATTACAGTCCTCCCTTCCCAAATGTTACTTGTCCTCAAGAAACTGATAAGGTGAGTTCTGCAACTCATATCCTCCCTCATTGGTGAAACTATCATGTGATAAGCTTCCCTCATAAGCTAAGTGTATCCCAATCCATCCCTCCATGAAATGCTCCTCCAAAGTTCTCATGAGATTCAAATGATTCATCCTACAAGGAGGCAATATTTCCAATGAAACAATCATGGTTTGCCCAATGTTCTCCCTGAAACATGTAACATAAGAAACATGAAGAATTTCTCTCCCATAGGGCACATACAATCCTCTGATCCTCCCTCCAATCATTCCCATAAAAATAACAAGAACATCATCAATGTATGGGATAAAATCTAAGTACATACAAATAGAAATATGTAAAAATGGAGGTGGGTCATAGTCCCATATGTGGAACTAGCATAGTAAATCTCCTGACTACATTAGATAGTGATATGGTAAGTGGTTTCCCCACCACTTACTTTCTGTCCAAGTCTTCTCACGATGGCTGAAAATGTGAGATATGTTTGGTGCCTTTGGAGTGCACCCACAATGATACACCATCTCCCTATATCCTCTAAGGGAGTGGCCATGTTCAGAAATGTTTATGGCCCAAAGTTGGCCATGAAGTTTATATGGAATAATGCTCCTCCTTCGAGCTATGGCCTGCATATAGATGGTAAAGAGATGCAAATATTCATCAAATAAAACATTATGTACATAAGCATGTTCCTCACCAAGATTTCTGCTCATACAAATGGAGTGGTCTATAGATAGATCCCCTCTCATTCCAAAAGAGGAAAGAGGTGGCTATGATAAATCTTTCATTGAGTCATGCATCTCTTCCAACTCCACATGGTTCATTCATATTTGAAAATTCTGATATAGTTCCTCTTCAAAGCCTTCCCAAGTGTAACTCTCCATGATAGTGTAGTAGGTTCTCATGGAATAAGTATGGCTGAAAAGGAATTCTTCAAGTGCCCTTTGTAGCAACTTATCCTCGAGCTTGGAGGCTCTAGATAAGAATATCCTACCATGATAATAGATGACTTCATCTTGGACAGAATATCCCTCTTTATGTAGCTAGTCATCAAGTATCATGCATGTACAAAGATCCTTAGAATAATCCACTAACAGTTGGGATTTCCAATATGGATCAATCTTCCATAGTGACACCACTGATGATCTATAACAAATAACATCTATCATATGGCTGCCATTCTCCTTGACATATCCCATGCCAAAGGTATATGTTGGAAGGTTGCTACCTTCCCATGCTTCTCCACCCACAGCGTAGAATCTAAAATGAGAGTGGGTAATGATGATGTTGGGAGAATGTCTCCCTCCTTGAGTCTATGTTGGGAGAATGTCTCCCTCCTTCTTGAGGAAATGTTTCAAGGCCTCCTAATGCTACCATTCC